>JAGFNQ010002906.1:50916-71398 GCA_024364735.1 Boesenbergia rotunda | reverse complement strand
GTGATCGAATCGTTTTTCTTACTTATTTCTTATTTATTTATTAGGCTTCTGTTCATTTGATTTGTTATATTAATATGATTAATTTTATTGACAATCAAATTTGATATTTGATTTGACTTAATATGTCTATCAATATATGTGAAAAATAAAGGATCATTCACTCTCAAGTTAGTTTTATCAATTTCGTTTGTTATTTGTTTTTAATATGAATTGTTGGAAAATGGTAATCATTAAATTAGGTGATTATGTTTCTAAAATATTATGTTGATGATCAATCAGGTGAAATAACAATGTTGAGGTATTTTAAGAAAATACGTGATGAACCTACTTCAAACAAATCATCTCCTCCTCCACCACCTCCTCCTCCGCCTCCTCCACCACCTCCTCCTAATGTTGACTCAAATGAGTATCCTAGTGATCCTGGTCTAAGAAAGCATATCCTTGAGTATAATGTTAATGAAAGGGAGATTGTTCGACGTTACTATTTGCAAAAAGGTCCGTTTCAGCCTAAGAATTATGAATTTCCTTGGCGTTCTTGTTCAAAGGAGAAACGAAGATTTCGAGCTATATGGTTTAGTCTTCATCCAAATTGGCTAGAATATAGCATTGCAAAAGACGCAGCTTTTTGTCTTTATTGTTATTTATTCAAAGCGGATCATGGTGGTCAAAGTGGTGGAGATTCTTTTGTTACTGAGGGATTTAAAAATTGGAGAAAGAAAGAAAAATTTCATGAACATGTTGGAAATCAGAGCAGTATTCACAATAGGTGTATGATGGCAGCTTATGACTTGATGAATCAAAAACAACATATTGAAACTTGTTTGGTCAATCAATCTAGTCAGGTAGCTGCCGATTATCGTGTTCGTTTGACAGCATCAATTGATTGCATAAGATTCCTTGTGCGTCAAGGATTAGCATTTCGTGGTCATGATGAATCAACAAACTCACTCAATCAGGGTAATTTTCTTGAACTATTAAGATTTCTTGCTGACCATAATGAGGATATCAATAGAGTTACACTGGACAATGCTCCCTCAAACCTCAAATTGACATTTCCTGATATTCAACAAGATATTATCAGATCTATTGCCTATTTAACTACTAATTCTATTCTTGGAGATCTTGGTGATGAATTATTTACTATATTGGTTGATGAAGCTCGTGATATATCTTGTTAAAGAACAAATGACAGTTGCTTTACGGTTTGTAGATGAAAGGGGAAATATTGTTGAATGCTTTCTAGGCATTGTACATGTAAGCGACACTACAGCCTTATCACTTAAAACTACTATTGATTCTTTGTTGTGCCAACATGGGATTATCTATATCTAATTTGCTAGGGCAAGGATATGATGGAGCTAGCAATATGAGAGGAGAATTCAATGGCTTAAAAAACTAAATTATGATGGAGAATAAGTCTGCTTATTATGTTCATTGTTTTGCTCATCATCTGCAACTTACACTTGTAGCTGTTGGAGAGGAGGGAAAAGATCACAAGCAAAGGGCACAAGCAAATAATCTGTTGGAATTAATTGGAAAATATGAGTTTATATTTCAGATGCACTTAATGAAGAATATCTTGGGAATCACAAATGATTTATCACAAGCTTTACATAGAAAAGATCAAGACATTGTAAATGCCATGATTCTTGTAAGATCAAGCAAACATCAACTGCAAACCATGAGAGATAATGGTTGGAATGTGTTACTAAATGAAGTTTCTTTATTTTGTGTTAAATATGAGATAGTCACCCCGCATATGGAAGACTTATTTGTTTCCCATGGAAGATCACGACGAAATATTGAAGGAAGGACAAATCTTCACTATTACCGCGTGAAACATTTTATGAAGTTATAGATTTGCAACTTCAAGAGTTGAACAGTCGATTTAACGAGGTGAACACAGAATTGTTGTTATGTATGACTTGTCTTGATCCATCAAATTCATTCTCTGCTTATGATAAATGAAGAGGTTCTCCCTTGGAAAAGCTCCACAAGAAGGTCTCATCTCCAAGATCTAAGGGATTTCCAAGGATACAAGGGCATGGGGGTTCAAGTGTCCAAAGGATTTACAATTTCCTTCTCTTTTAAGGTTTAAAAAATCAAGATCAACCAAGGTAAGACTCCCTCACCTGTGGTATAATAGTTCCTTATGTTTTTAGCATGATATATTGGTTGGTTTTTGGGATTTGATGTTAAAAGAAGCAAAACCAAGAACCCTAGTCCTATGGGTTTCGGCCACTAGGATTTTAGGGTCCATGATGATGCTAAAAATCTCCATAATATTGTTTAATGTGCTCTCATGAGGTTTAGAGATTAAATATAATTTTTGAGAATTTTTGGGGTACCCTAGGATACCCTAGGGTTTCGGCCAACTTCAAGAACCCATGGTTAGGGTTGGGTCTAAAACTTCAAGTATGTGTTTTATGTATTATCATGATATAAGGGAGATGGAGGGTGATTATGTGAATGTTCACATGGCCTAGAGACCCTATAGGTTTCGGCCAAGATTGCTAATAGGGTGGAAAGTTAGGACTTATTCCAAGTAAGGGCCCCCAATGGCCCTATGGTAAGGTATGGTTGGTGTTTAACGATTGATTGGGGATTTTAATGGAATTTTTCCATGCCCCCATGGCCTTAAAGTTTCGGCCAAGAGCAAGACTAGGGTTAAAGGATTAGGGTTGGCCTTAAGTATGGAATCAAATGTTTCTTATGGCCTAGTATGTATGTATGAGATGTTGTTTGGGAATTTATGGGAAGTTTTCATGGGTCTAGGGTTCCTTGGGGCTTTCGGCCAAGGACATGACCTAGGGCTAGGGTTGGGTTAAAACTACAATGATGCTTGTTTATAGGTTACTAAGATGTATGTTTAAGTATAATGGAAGAATTCCTATGTTAACCAAGCCCTTAGTTTATATGTCATGAATTATATGTTAGGTCACTTGTGGTGATAACTCATAAATGTTTGGACTTGTGCCATGTTTTATGAATGAGATGTAGTTATGCCATGATTTATGAAGGATATGTATGTATGCCATGATTTATGAATGACACGTAGGTATGCCAAGTTTTATAAATAATATGTATGTATGCCATGTTTTATAAATGATATGTAGGTATGCCATGTTTTATGAATGAGATGTAGGTATGCCATGATTTATGAAGGATAGGTATGTATGCCATGATTTATGAATAATTTGTATGTATGCCATGCTCTATGAATGATATGTACATATGCCATGTTAAGAATGAAAATGAAGAATGAAGTTAAGGTTCATGCCTTTAAGGCATAACGATGATGTTAAGTATGATGAATGAATGAATATGCTATGAATGATTATGAATGAAGAAGCATGTGAAAGTATTTTATTTTATGAATGGGCTTGTACCGAACCTAAGTAAGGTCCACGGTTCTGGACTACCGATGAAGTTGTCCACGGTTCGGGACTACCGATGAAGCTGTCTTTACGGTTCGGGACTACTGATGAAGCTGTCCTTACCCTAGTAGGTCGAGGTTAGCTACCTCATATTTACTTAGGGATGCGCGCATATGATGTATGAATGTGGTACAAGCCAGGGCCCAATGAATGTTATGATTATGTTAAAGTATTTAAAAGCATGATTTTAAAGATTAAGCATCCTTATATATATATTTGCCACATGCATCCATCCATGTTATGCATTATATTTATGATAAGAATATTATGCGAAGTAAGTTTATGCAAGGTATGTTTATGCAAATGATTTATTTATGTTCATGCTAATTTTATGATGCCATGATTTATTTATGTTCATGCTAATTTATGATGCCATGATTTTATTTATGTTCATGCTAATTTATAATGCCATGATTTATTTATGTTCATGCTAATTTATGATGCCATGATTTATTTATGTTCATGCTAATTTATGATGCCATGATTTAATTATGTTTATGCTAAGTTAGAATGCCAGGATTTTATTTATGTTCATGCTAATTTATGATGTCATGATCTAATTATGTTTATGCTAAGTTAGGATGTCATGATTTTATTTATGTTCATACTAATTTATGATGCCATGATTTAATTATGTTTATGCTAAGTTAGGATGCCATGATTTTATTTATGTTCATGCTAATTTATGAAGCCATGATTTAATTATGTTTGTGCTAAGTTAGGATGTCATGATTTTATTTATGTTCCTGCTAATTTATGATGCTATGAATGTTTATTATGTTTATGTCTATGCCAAGTATTATGCCATGCCATGAATGTTTTTATGTTTATGTTTATGTCATGCTACGAATGTTGATTATGTTTATGTTCATGCCATGTCAAAGGTATGCTAAGTGATCATAAAGGATTATGTTCTAAGTAAAACACTAAGTATGTTCATGTTTCATGTGCTCATGATTAAGTGATGAATGATTTTAGTGAGTAGGAAAGAGTCTTACTAAGCCTGTGTACTTATAGTCTTATTTCCTTATACCGCAGATCACGCAAGGGGACAGTAAGGAAGCAGCAGGAGGGCAATAAAGCATGTGTGTGATAGTGGCTTGGCCAAGAAACAATATGTTTGCTCGTCTTATGATAGAACTTTATCTTTACTATTATGTGCTGGAATGTGACTCTATGACATGATGCTAAGTATGACATGATGCTAAGTATGACATGATGCCAAGTATGATATTGATATGATGCTAAGTATAAAGTTAATATGCCAAGTTCCCATGTTATGATGTTAGGAAAGGTAGTAAGTGCATGTAGGTGTAAGTTTAAAAGTTTCCGCTGCATTATGATGTCTACATGCCCTAAGTATGTTAACGTAACGCCGCTTTATGAAAAAAAAAAAAGTGGGCGTTACATTAGCAATCTATGATAATATAGTTCATAAGGTGTTTTATTATGTCTTTTGTTAATTAGAACCCTGTTTTGGATGTAGCATGTCGTACTTACTGCTTCTGCCCAAAATTGATTAGCTAAGTTAAATTCATTTAACATGGTTCTAGTGGCTTCCTGAAGGGTTCTATTTTTCCTTTCCACTATCTCATTTTGTTGGGAGGGTTCTAGGACAGGAAAACTCATGTATATACCAATTTATTTTACAAAATTTTTCAAACCTTTAATTTTCAAATTCTCCCCCGTGATCACTTCTAAGTCTTTTGATTTTAGTATCATTTTAGTTTTCAATTATTTTACATAGGTCAATAAATAAGTTTAAAGTTTCATCTTTGATTTTTAGGAACCTAACCCAGGTAAACCTAGAGTAATCATCGATAATTACTAAGCAGTACTGATTCCCGCTTAGTGACTTGGCTCCATGTGAATCAAATAGGTCAAGGTGCTGGAGCTCAAGTGTGGTTTGGGTTAAGTCTGATTGAATTGATTTGTGGTTTGACTTAGTTTGCTTGCCTTGGTTACATGAGTTACAGATTATGTTTTCAAAATTCTTAATTCTTAGTACACCTTTAATTAAACCAAGTTGGGTAATTTTAGAAATTAATTTAACATGAGTGTGACCTAATCTCCTATGTCAGAGGTTGGATTCTTCTAATTGAGTCAAGAGGCATTTTGGTACTAAAGGTAAATTAATAGTATAAACATTATTTTTCCTAGTACCCTTAAGCATAACTTCTGAGTCTTGAAGGTTTCTAATCAGGCAGTCAGAGTTGGTGAATGTAATTATATAGCCAGTATCACATAGTTGACTTATACTAAGCAAATTGAATTTAAAATTTTCAACCAAGAGTACTTTCTTAATTACAAAATCAGACTTGAGTTCAATATTACCTGACCCAATGACTTTGAGTATAGCATTGTTGCCAAATGCTACTGAGCCTAGGTTCTTGAACTTGATTTTGGTGAATTTCAATTTGTGTCCAGTCATGTGTCTAGAATATCCACTATCCAACATCCATTGGTCCAAATCTTTATGTTCCTACACATAAAGTATTTATTGATTTGGATCCATTAGAGTTAGGGATAGCTTAAATTGATTTTCACTGCCTAGTCTGTCTCACCCAATCTAGTGTTATCAATCACGTTGACCTTATGGGTACTGTGAGACAGGTTTTCAAAAATTAAAGATTTTAATTTTGAAAAAAAAACATGGTTAATTTTGAAGACAACTGATTAATTTGAAAATTTTATAAGGTTAAGTTTATTGATTTTGAAAAGTGGTTGACTCTAAGATTACTTGAAATTTGTGTTAGATTCAAATTTGACAAAGAGTAAATTGAATTTGAATTTCGAAAATTGGCAAATAGAATTGGATACCTTTAACATTTCAATTGGTTCAGTAATCTGGCTCAATAGTTCAGAAGATTCATTGATATAAGAGAGCTGTCGAGAATAGGAAAATCAACAAATTTAAATATCAAAAGGGACCACACGTCAAAGAAACTATTGATAAAAAAGGAAGAACTTACAGAAACATTGGTATATTTCTTTTGGAAAGCAGCAATTAATGATTCATCATAATCCAACTTTACCACCTGAATGACGTAGGGATCGATAGAATTAAAATCATGTATCTTAACTTGTACTTTGAAAAGGAACATCTTATCCTTCAGTTGATTTAGCTCATCAGGGTATGAATTCTTATCTCCACCCTAAAATTAAATTTAACAGTAGTATATAAGTATCTATACAATAGATGTCAGAAACATCAGAAAGTGTATTAGTTATACCTTTGATATGCATGAGAGTCTCAGATCAGAACATGATTTATTCAAGAGCTTACAAGTTTCTCTATCAAACAATATAAATGATGCAGAATCAGTATCATCTACAACTCTCAAATGGATGTTGTACCTGAAATAATTACAAACCACATTGTTGTTAAAAAATGGAAAGCATCAACATAAAACTAAAAGTGATGAATTATAGTGTATAAAAATTAACAGAGTAACCTTGGAGTAAAATTGGTGGAATCTCTATCACATTTTACACAATAAAACTTACGACCCATCTGCCTCAATCCAGAATAACATGTTTTACAGGCACGATATCACCAACTAAATTCACTTTCAATATCCTTCACTGTCCCAATGGTGACAAAGACTGCAGTCTAGAAGAACAAAAGGCGAAAAGTTTTAAAAAAGTCATCATTTTGCGAAAGGCAAGATTAGTTGATATAATTGATATAATTAAAAGTAAAAAAGGGATGAAATAAAGAAATAAACCTCAGTAAGATCTTTCAAATCACTAATTGGTTTGTAAACACATCGAAATAGGAAATCTTCCTCCAAAGAGTAGGATTGTTCACCAACCAAAGGTGTCAATTGTTGACTGGAAGAAGAATGACCGACTTCTAAACTGATAATAATAACAATAAATAAAAATTATTGTAAAGTATAAAAGTTAATATTCCATATGCAGCATTTGTATAAACTTAATACCTTGTAGCAAAGTCCTTCACTTCAGGGAAGTCTTCATTGATAAAGAGCTTTCAGGTAAAATTTGCATTTGAGACTCCCATTACACCTATGTTATTTAAGCATTTAATAGAATTTACAGTTAAAATAAAGAAATATAACAGCAATAATGAATATTGAAATTGAGAGAATTTGATATGTTACTAACCCTTAAACATCTTCAGTTTTCCAAGTAGTAATACAACTATGTAATGAGGAGAAGAATTCTCATTCAAATACTTGATCAATTGGTGAGCAAAATCTTGTCACAATGTACAACGCAACTTATCCCCACCTCTGGGAGGAAAAAAAATAAAATATGTTAGAGAAGATGTTGTTAATAATTTATTAAATTATAGTTCAAGTATCAAGATAGGGTATTACCGGAGATCATCAAGCTCAATGACTAAATAATTTGATGGTTTTCCATCCCTTGAGAACTCAATCATGTCACCTTTACCTGTTAGTAGGCCAATGACATCTGTAAAAGATATTTATTACACCATATTAGTGGTGAAATGGTAAAAAAGTATGAATAGAAGTTGTATAAAATTTATAGAGTAAATACTCCATACCTACTAAATAGTTATCTTCCCTTTTCTCGTTCAGAATTTGAGTATAAGGAACAAAAGAGAAGCCATTGTTTGGGATTTCAGAATCTTCAATAAGAGATACACTTGTTTCTCTTTTGAAGAAAATCCTAAACTCATGATCGGTTGGTTTATACTTCATTGAGTTTAGAGCAACAGCTAAGTTTGACATCACATACACATTTCCTTCGATGATGAATTTTTCAAAGAAAGACACATGACATCTTTTAATGGTACATTGTACACGATGACTCTAAATATTAGTAAAAAAAATGAATGGTTACATAAAAATGACCAAAGTAATATAATATTGAAAGAGAATTAGAAAGAAAATATTAAACCTGTTCATCTAGCAAGACCATTTCAATAGGAGGTTTTTGGCCAAGTGTTGTGAAAGAGGTAGTTTCCAAAGTCTAATGACTCTAGCCTTGATCTTCCATACTTTATGCTCAGGACCAACATTAATATCTTTAACCAAATCATATCTGGAAAAAAATAATGTCATTGGTTTATTAATAGGAAACAGGATGGATTAAGAATTGCACAGAATGGATAAGACATATAGATAGGTAGAGAAATGGTACCGATGTGCCATGGTTAAAGCCATAAAGCAGAAGATCAAAAAACAAACTGTTAGTCACGAAGAGTGAAGAGAATAGTTGCTATAGACTATGGGTGAAAATGTGTTAACAGGAATGAGTATATATAGACAGTAGCTATCCCTTTGAATTTCAAATTTCAAACTAAGGCACATTATTATATGCAGTCAACTCGTATACCAAAGATAAATAAGATGCATTGGAACTTAAAAAAAGAATATAAATATACCTATTCATTAAAGAAGATAGTTATTAGATGCATTGGAATTTAAAAGAAGAATATAAATATACCTATTCATTAAAAAAGATAGTTATTAGATGCATTGAAATTGAAAAGAAGAATATAAATATACATATTCATTAAAGAAGGTAGTTATTAGATGCATTGGAATTTAAAAGAAGAATATAAATATACATATTCATTAAAGAAGATAGTAATTAGATGCATTGCATGTTCATTAAAGAAGGTAGTTATTAGATGCATTTAAATTTAAAAGAAGAATATAAATATACCTATTCATTAAAGAAGATAGTTATTAGATGCATTGCATGTTCATTAAAGAAGATAGTTATTAGATGCAATGGAATTTAAAAGAAGAATATAAATATACTTGTTCATTAAAGAAGATAGTTATTAGATGTATTGGGATTTTAAAGAAGAATATAAACTATTTATAAAAACAGCTTGATCAATAATATTTTTATTCAAATTTGACTTGATGATGCAAAATCGAGGAGCAATAAAAGTATCCATTTGCAAAATCCATGCAAAAATTTGACTTAATGATGTAAAATTTGACATGCAAAATCCATTCTGTTAAGATACTACCGATGAGGTGATGATATAAACATAATTATATCATGATGCCTATTCTATATGGAATATCAAATAATCAAACAATTTTCTGTAGAAATAAGAAAGAAGCATTATCTGATATCTCAACAATTAATAAAGATATATGGATTATATCACTCACCAGATATCTTCTTGCAATACATTATTAACTCAGAAGTGGAACTTGATGAATGGAGCAAAAATTTTAAAATCCTTTCATTTTCCAAATTTTCCCAACTACTTTTCTTTAATTCCCTTGATAATATACCCGACCAGCCGACCTCACCACAAGACCACTTACCAAAAGAAAAGAAAAAATAAATGGCTTCATTAAAGAAAATAAGAGATCATGTGAAGTCTTGGCAAGATTAACAAAAAATTAGTAGAAAATAGGAAAGTTGTATTTTTCTACTATCATAAAAATAAAAATAAAAAAGCTTAATCATAGGTTTATCAAGCATCAAAATGATATATACTAATTTATTTTCTGTTGATTAAATGATATCCGAGAAATCAACATATAAGAGGTAATATAAACATTAGGGTTTGGCTCCTTTAGCATCTTCCATTTCATCTGGAAATGCGATTGCTTAGAAAAAATCATTCATATGTCCAAAAAATCGATTCTTTTAGAAATTATGTCAAGGAAAAACTTATTTGAAAAAAAAAAACCAAAACAGAAAGAGTAAACCTAAGGCAAACCTATACAGAGGGTGGCGCCGGAGGCAAGGGGCGTAGGCACGTTGGGGCGGGGGGGGGGGGGGGGGGGGGGGGGGGTGCGACCGCCCCCCTGACTTTTGAAGGAAAAAAAATTAGTATAATGATAAACAATTAAAAAAGGACTTAGTTATAAAATTTAAAAATATCTGGACCTTATTAGAAAAAACCAATGAAAACCTTTTCTCCTCCCTCATGTCACGGTCTTTGTTTTATCACGCCACACGCCCTTTGCTTTCTCACGCCAAGTCGCCGACATGGGTTTTTTCATGCCGCAGATTTTTTCCCCCTTCTTGAAAATTCCTCCCCCCCCCCCTTCCCCATCGAACAATTTTATCCCTCTTCCTGTTTTCTTTTTTCCTCCTCTAATTCCTTTTCTTTTTTTCTTTATCTCAAATTCTTCTTCCTCCCCTAATTTCTATTTTATTTTTTAATCCTAATTTTACCCTCAAAATCTTCCGTCGCACATTGTTTTCGTTGTCATCCACGTCGTTGTCGTGGCACACCGCACACCGTACGCCATTGCTAGCGCCGTTGTCGTTTGCTACTAAGGCTATCGTCATCGCTTCATCGGCGCTCCACAACAAATATTTTTTTATCGAGGTAAAATTTTCTTACTTATTTCTTTCCATTACTGATTTAAGTATCCTAGTGATAGCTGTGATCAAATCATTTTCTTACTTATTTCTTATTTATTGAGGCTGTGATCGAATCGTTTTCTTACTTATTTCTTATTTATTTATTAAGGCTTCTGTTCATTTGATTTGTTATATTAATATGATTAATTTTATTGACAATCAAATTTGATATTTGATTTGACTTAATATGTCTATCAATATATGTGAAAAATAAAGGATCATTTACTCTCAAGTTAGTTTTATCAATTTTGTTTGTTATTTGTTTTTAATATGAATTGTTGGAAAATGGTAATCATTAAATTAGGTGATTATGTTTCTAAAATATTATGTTGATGATCAATCAGGTGAAATAACAATGTTGAGGTATTTTAAGAAAATACGTGATGAACCTACTTCAAACAAATCATCTCCTCCTCCACCACCTCCTCCTCCGCCTCCTCCACCACCTCCTCCTAATGTTGACTTAAATGAGTATCCTAGTGATCCTGGTCTAAGAATGCATATCCTTGAGTATAAAGTTAATGAAAGGCAGATTGCTCGACGTTACTATTTGCAAAAAGGTCCATTTCAGCCTAAGAATTATGAATTTCCTTGGCGTTCTTGTTCAAAGGAGAAACGAAGATTTGAGCTATATGGTTAAGTCTTCATCCAAATTGGCTAGAATATAGCATTGCAAAAGACGCAACTTTTTGTTTTTATTGTTATTTATTCAAAGCAGATCATGGTGGTCAAAGTGGTGGAGATTCTTTTGTTACTGAGGGATTTAAAAATTGGAGAAAGAAAGAAAAATTTCATGAACATGTTGGAAATCAGAGCAGTATTCACAATAGGTGTATGATGGTAGCTTATGACTTGATGAATCAAAAACAACATATTGAAACTTATTTGGTCAATCAATCTAGTCAGGTAGCTGCCGATTATCGTGTTTGTTTGACAGCATCAATTGATTGCATAAGATTCCTTATGCGTCAAGGATTAACATTTCGTGGTCATGATGAATCAACAAACTCACTCAATCAGGGTAATTTTCTTGAACTATTAAAATTTCTTGCTGACCATAATGAGGATATCAATAGAGTTACACTGGACAATGCTCCCTCAAACCTCAAATTGACATCGCCTGATATTCAACAAGATATTATCAGATTTATTGCCTATTTAACTACTAATTCTATTCTTGGAGATCTTGGTGATGAATTATTTACTATATTGGTTGATGAAGCTCGTGATATATCTGTTAAAGAACAAATGACAGTTGCTTTACGGTTTGTAGATGAAAGGGGAAATATTGTTGAATGCTTTCTAGGCATTGTACATGTAAGCGACACTACAGCCTTATCACTTAAAACTACTATTGATTCTTTGTTGTGCCAACATGGATTATCTATATCTAATTTGCTAGGGCAAGGATATGATGGAGCTAGCAATATGAGAGGAGAATTCAATGGCTTAAAAAACTAAATTATGATGGAGAATAAGTCTGCTTATTATGTTCATTGTTTTGCTCATCATCTGCAACTTACACTTGTAGCTGTTGGAGAGGAGGGAAAAGATCACAAGCAAAGGGCACAAGCAAATAATCTGTTGGAATTAATTGGAAAATATGAGTTTATATTTCAGATGCACTTAATGAAGAATATCTTGGGAATCACAAATGATTTATCACAAGCTTTACATAGAAAAGATCAAGACATTGTAAATGCCATGATTCTTGTAAGATCAAGCAAACATCAACTGCAAACCATGAGAGATAATGGTTGGAATGTGTTACTAAATGAAGTTTCTTTATTTTGTGTTAAATATGAGATAGTCACCCCGCATATGGAAGACTTATTTGTTTCCCATGGAAGATCACGACGAAATATTGAAGGAAGGACAAATCTTCACTATTACCGCGTTGAAACATTTTATGAAGTTATAGATTTGCAACTTCAAGAGTTGAACAGTCGATTTAACGAGGTGAACACAGAATTGTTGTTATGTATGACTTGTCTTGATCCATCAAATTCATTCTCTGCTTATGATAAATGAAGAGGTTCTCCCTTGGAAAAGCTCCACAAGAAGGTCTCATCTCCAAGATCTAAGGGATTTCCAAGGATACAAGGGCATGGGGGTTCAAGTGTCCAAAGGATTTACAATTTCCTTCTCTTTTAAGGTTTAAAAATCAAGATCAACCAAGGTAAGACTCCCTCACCTGTGGTATAATAGTTCCTTATGTTTTTAGCATGATATATTGGTTGGTTTTTGGGATTTGATGTTAAAAGAAGCAAAACCAAGAACCCTAGTCCTATGGGTTTCGGCCACTAGGATTTTAGGGTCCATGATGATGCTAAAAATCTCCATAATATTGTTTAATGTGCTCTCATGAGGTTTAGAGATTAAATATAATTTTTGAGAGTTTTTGGGGTACCCTAGGATACCCTAGGGTTTCGGCCAACTTCAAGAACCCATGGTTAGGGTTGGGTCTAAAACTTCAAGTATGTGTTTTATGTATTATCATGATATAAGGGAGATGGAGGGTGATTATGTGAATGTTCACATGGCCTAGAGACCCTATAGGTTTCGGCCAAGATTGCTAATAGGGTGGAAAGTTAGGACTTATTCCAAGTAAGGGCCCCCAATGGCCCTATGGTAAGGTATGGTTGGTGTTTAACGATTGATTGGGGATTTTAATGGAATTTTTCCATGCCCCCATGGCCTTAAAGTTTCAGCCAAGAGCAAGACTAGGGTTAAAGGATTAGGGTTGGCCTTAAGTATGGAATCAAATGTTTCTTATGGCCTAGTATGTATGTATGAGATGTTGTTTGGGAATTTATGGGAAGTTTTCATGGGTCTAGGGTTCCTTGGGGCTTTCGGCCAAGGACATGACCTAGGGCTAGGGTTGGGTTAAAACTACAATGATGCTTGTTTATAGGTTACTAAGATGTATGTTTAAGTATAATGGAAGAATTCCTATGTTAACCAAGCCCTTAGTTTATATGTCATGAATTATATGTTAGGTCACTTGTGGTGATAACTCATAAATGTTTGGACTTGTGCCATGTTTTATGAATGAGATGTAGTTATGCCATGATTTATGAAGGATATGTATGTATGCCATGATTTATGAATGACACGTAGGTATGCCAAGTTTTATAAATAATATGTATGTATGCCATGTTTTATAAATGATATGTAGGTATGCCATGTTTTATGAATGAGATGTAGGTATGCCATGATTTATGAAGGATAGGTATGTATGCCATGATTTATGAATAATTTGTATGTATGCCATGCTCTATGAATGATATGTACATATGCCATGTTAAGAATGAAAATGAAGAATGAAGTTAAGGTTCATGCCTTTAAGGCATAACGATGATGTTAAGTATGATGAATGAATGAATATGCTATGAATGATTATGAATGAAGAAGCATGTGAAAGTATTTTATTTTATGAATGGGCTTGTACCGAACCTAAGTAAGGTCCACGGTTCTGGACTACCGATGAAGTTGTCCACGGTTCGGGACTACCGATGAAGCTGTCTTTACGGTTCGGGACTACTGATGAAGCTGTCCTTACCCTAGTAGGTCGAGGTTAGCTACCTCATATTTACTTAGGGATGCGCGCATATGATGTATGAATGTGGTACAAGCCAGGGCCCAATGAATGTTATGATTATGTTAAAGTATTTAAAAGCATGATTTTAAAGATTAAGCATCCTTATATATATATTTGCCACATGCATCCATCCATGTTATGCATTATATTTATGATAAGAATATTATGCGAAGTAAGTTTATGCAAGGTATGTTTATGCAAATGATTTATTTATGTTCATGCTAATTTTATGATGCCATGATTTATTTATGTTCATGCTAATTTATGATGCCATGATTTTATTTATGTTCATGCTAATTTATAATGCCATGATTTATTTATGTTCATGCTAATTTATGATGCCATGATTTATTTATGTTCATGCTAATTTATGATGCCATGATTTAATTATGTTTATGCTAAGTTAGAATGCCAGGATTTTATTTATGTTCATGCTAATTTATGATGTCATGATCTAATTATGTTTATGCTAAGTTAGGATGTCATGATTTTATTTATGTTCATACTAATTTATGATGCCATGATTTAATTATGTTTATGCTAAGTTAGGATGCCATGATTTTATTTATGTTCATGCTAATTTATGAAGCCATGATTTAATTATGTTTGTGCTAAGTTAGGATGTCATGATTTTATTTATGTTCCTGCTAATTTATGATGCTATGAATGTTTATTATGTTTATGTCTATGCCAAGTATTATGCCATGCCATGAATGTTTTTATGTTTATGTTTATGTCATGCTACGAATGTTGATTATGTTTATGTTCATGCCATGTCAAAGGTATGCTAAGTGATCATAAAGGATTATGTTCTAAGTAAAACACTAAGTATGTTCATGTTTCATGTGCTCATGATTAAGTGATGAATGATTTTAGTGAGTAGGAAAGAGTCTTACTAAGCCTGTGTACTTATAGTCTTATTTCCTTATACCGCAGATCACGCAAGGGGACAGTAAGGAAGCAGCAGGAGGGCAATAAAGCATGTGTGTGATAGTGGCTTGGCCAAGAAAACAATATGTTTGCTCGTCTTATGATAGAACTTTATCTTTACTATTATGTGCTGGAATGTGACTCTATGACATGATGCTAAGTATGACATGATGCTAAGTATGACATGATGCCAAGTATGATATTGATATGATGCTAAGTATAAAGTTAATATGCCAAGTTCCCATGTTATGATGTTAGGAAAGGTAGTAAGTGCATGTAGGTGTAAGTTTAAAAGTTTCCGCTGCATTATGATGTCTACATGCCCTAAGTATGTTAACGTAACGCCGCTTTATGAAAAAAAAAAAAGTGGGCGTTACATTAGCAATCTATGATAATATAGTTCATAAGGTGTTTTATTATGTCTTTTGTTAATTAGAACCCTGTTTTGGATGTAGCATGTCGTACTTACTGCTTCTGCCCAAAATTGATTAGCTAAGTTAAATTCATTTAACATGGTTCTAGTGGCTTCCTGAAGGGTTCTATTTTTCCTTTCCACTATCTCATTTTGTTGGGAGGGTTCTAGGACAGGAAAACTCATGTATATACCAATTTATTTTACAAAATTTTTCAAACCTTTAATTTTCAAATTCTCCCCCGTGATCACTTCTAAGTCTTTTGATTTTAGTATCATTTTAGTTTTCAATTATTTTACATAGGTCAATAAATAAGTTTAAAGTTTCATCTTTGATTTTTAGGAACCTAACCCAGGTAAACCTAGAGTAATCATCGATAATTACTAAGCAGTACTGATTCCCGCTTAGTGACTTGGCTCCATGTGAATCAAATAGGTCAAGGTGCTGGAGCTCAAGTGTGGTTTGGGTTAAGTCTGATTGAATTGATTTGTGGTTTGACTTAGTTTGCTTGCCTTGGTTACATGAGTTACAGATTATGTTTTCAAAATTCTTAATTCTTAGTACACCTTTAATTAAACCAAGTTGGGTAATTTTAGAAATTAATTTAACATGAGTGTGACCTAATCTCCTATGTCAGAGGTTGGATTCTTCTAATTGAGTCAAGAGGCATTTTGGTACTAAAGGTAAATTAATAGTATAAACATTATTTTTCCTAGTACCCTTAAGCATAACTTCTGAGTCTTGAAGGTTTCTAATCAGGCAGTCAGAGTTGGTGAATGTAATTATATAGCCAGTATCACATAGTTGACTTATACTAAGCAAATTGAATTTAAAATTTTCAACCAAGAGTACTTTCTTAATTACAAAATCAGACTTGAGTTCAATATTACCTGACCCAATGACTTTGAGTATAGCATTGTTGCCAAATGCTACTGAGCCTAGGTTCTTGAACTTGATTTTGGTGAATTTCAATTTGTGTCCAGTCATGTGTCTAGAATATCCACTATCCAACATCCATTGGTCCAAATCTTTATGTTCCTACACATAAAGTATTTATTGATTTGGATCCATTAGAGTTAGGGATAGCTTAAATTGATTTTCACTGCCTAGTCTGTCTCACCCAATCTAGTGTTATCAATCACGTTGACCTTATGGTACTGTGAGACAGGTTTTCAAAAATTAAAGATTTTAATTTTGAAAAAAAAACATGGTTAATTTTGAAGACAACTGATTAATTTGAAAATTTTATAAGGTTAAGTTTATTGATTTTGAAAAGTGGTTGACTCTAAGATTACTTGAAATTTGTGTTAGATTCAAATTTGACAAAGAGTAAATTGAATTTGAATTTCGAAAATTGGCAAATAGAATTGGATACCTTTAACATTTCAATTGGTTCAGTAATCTGGCTCAATAGTTCAGAAGATTCATTGATATAAGAGAGCTGTCGAGAATAGGAAAATCAACAAATTTAAATATCAAAAGGGACCACACGTCAAAGAAACTATTGATAAAAAGGAAGAACTTACAGAAACATTGGTATATTTCTTTTGGAAAGCAGCAATTAATGATTCATCATAATCCAACTTTACCACCTGAATGACGTAGGGATCGATAGAATTAAAATCATGTATCTTAACTTGTACTTTGAAAAGGAACATCTTATCCTTCAGTTGATTTAGCTCATCAGGGTATGAATTCTTATCTCCACCCTAAAATTAAATTTAACAGTAGTATATAAGTATCTATACAATAGATGTCAGAAACATCAGAAAGTGTATTAGTTATACCTTTGATATGCATGAGAGTCTCAGATCAGAACATGATTTATTCAAGAGCTTACAAGTTTCTCTATCAAACAATATAAATGATGCAGAATCAGTATCATCTACAACTCTCAAATGGATGTTGTACCTGAAATAATTACAAACCACATTGTTGTTAAAAAATGGAAAGCATCAACATAAAACTAAAAGTGATGAATTATAGTGGTATAAAAATTAACAGAGTAACCTTGGAGTAAAATTGGTGGAATCTCTATCACATTTTACACAATAAAACTTACGACCCATCTGCCTCAATCCAGAATAACATGTTTTACAGGCACGATATCACCAACTAAATCACTTTCAATATCCTTCACTGTCCCAATGGTGACAAAGACTGCAGTCTAGAAGAACAAAAGGCGAAAAGTTTTAAAAAAGTCATCATTTTGCGAAAGGCAAGATTAGTTGATATAATTGATATAATTAAAAGTAAAAAAGGGATGAAATAAAGAAATAAACCTCAGTAAGATCTTTCAAATCACTAATTGGTTTGTAAACACATCGAAATAGGAAATCTTCCTCCAAAGAGTAGGATTGTTCACCAACCAAAGGTGTCAATTGTTGACTGGAAGAAGAATGACCGACTTCTAAACTGATAATAATAACAATAAATAAAAATTATTGTAAAGTATAAAAGTTAATATTCCATATGCAGCATTTGTATAAACTTAATACCTTGTAGCAAAGTCCTTCACTTCAGGGAAGTCTTTCATTGATAAAGAGCTTTCAGGTAAAAAATTTGCATTTAAGACTCCCATTACACCTATGTTATTTAAGCATTTAATAGAATTACAGTTAAAATGAAGAAATATAACAGCAATAATGAATATTGGAAATTGAGAGAATTTGATATGTTACTAACCCTTAAACATCTTCAGTTTCCAAGTAGTAATACAACTATGTAATGAGGAGAAGAATTCTCATTCAAATACTTGATCAATTGGTGAGCAAAATCTTGTCACAATGTACAACGCAACTTATCCCCACCTCTGGGAGGAAAAAAATAAAATATGTTAGAGAAGATGTTGTTAATAATTTATTAAATTATAGTTCAAGTATCAAGATAGGGTATTACCGGAGATCATCAGCTCAATGACTAAATAATTTGATGGTTTTCCATCCCCTTGAGAACTCAATCATGTCACCTTTACCTGTTAGTAGGCCAATGACATCTGTAAAAGATATTTTATTACACCATATTAGGTGGTGAAATGGTAAAAAAGTATGAATAGAAAGTTGTATAAAATTTATAGAGTAAATACTCCATACCTACTAAATAGTTATCTCCCTTTTCTCGTTCAGAATTTGAGTATAAGGAACAAAAGAGAAGCCATTGTTTGGGATTTTAGGAATCTTCAAATAAGAAGATACACTAGTTTCTCTTTGAAAGAAATCCTAAACTCATGATCGGGTTGGTTTATACTTCATTGAGTTCAGAGCACAGCTAAGTTTGACATCACATACACATTTTCTTCGATGATGAATTTTTCAAAAGAAAGACACATGACAGCTTTTAATGGTACATTGTACACGATGACTCTAAATATTAGTAAAAAAAATGAATGGTTACATAAAAATGACCAAAGTAATATAATATTGAAAGAGAATTAGAAAGAAAATATTAAACCTGTTCATCTAGCAAGACATTTCAATAGGAGGTTTTTGGGCCAAGTGTTGTGAAAGAGGTAGTTTCCAAAGTCTAATGACTCTAGCCTTGATCTTCCATACTTTATGCTCAGGACCAACATTAATATCTTTAACCAAATCATATCTGTAAAAAAATAATGTCATTGGTTTATTAATAGGAAACAAGATGGATTAAGAATTGCACAGAATGGATAAGACATATAGATAGGTAGAGAAATGGTACCGATTTGCCATGGTTGAAGCCATAAAGCAGAAGATCAAAAAATAAACTGTTAGCCACGAAGAGTGAAGAGGTTAGTTGCTATAGACTATGGGTGAGGATGTGTTAACAGGAATGAGTATATATAGACAGTAGCTATCTCTTTGAAATTTAAATTTCAAACTAAGGCACATTATCATATGCAGTCAACTCGTATACCAAAGATAAATAAGATGCATTGGAACTTAAAAAAAGAATATAAATATACCTATTCATTAAAGAAGATAGTTATTAGATGCATTGGAATTTAAAAGAAGAATAAAAATATACCTATTCATTAAAGAAGATAGTTATTAGATGCATTGGAATTGAAAAGAAGAATATAAATATATATATTCATTAAAGAAGGTAGTTATTAGATGCATTGGAATTTAAAAGAAGAATATAAATATACTTATTCATTAAAGAAGATAGTATTAGATGCATTGCATGTTCATTAAAGAAGGTAGTTATTAGATGCATTTAAATTTAAAAGAAGAATATAAATATACCTATTCATTAAAGAAGATAGTTATTAGATGCATTGCATGTTCATTAAAGAAGATAGTTATTAGATGCAATGGAATTTAAAAGAAGAATATAAATATACTTGTTCATTAAAGAAGATAGTTATTAGATGTATTGGGATTTTAAAGAAGAATATAAACTATTTATAAAAACAGCTTGATCAATAATATTTTTATTCAAATTTGACTTGATGATGCAAAATCGAGGAGCAATAAAAGTATCCATTTGCAAAATCCATGCAAAAATTTGACTTAATGATGTAAAATTTGACATGCAAAATCCATTCTGTTAAGATACTACCGATGAGGTGATGATATAAACATAATTATATCATGATGCCTATTCTATATGGAATATCAAATAATCAAACAATTTTCTATAGAAATAAGAAAGAAGCATTATCTGATATCTCAACAATTAATAAAGATATATGGATTATATCACTCACCAGATATCTTCTTGCAATACATTATTAACTCAGAAGTGGAACTTGATGAATGGAGCAAAAATTTTAAAATCCTTTCATT
>JAGFNQ010002906.1:0-26250 GCA_024364735.1 Boesenbergia rotunda | reverse complement strand
TGTATGTAACGAACCGGAAAATTCTCTTAATATTTCCTTAAAATATTAATCATGTCTAGATAATTTTCTGAGGAACCTAGAAATATTAATGCGAACTTTGGCCTAGAAAATCCATGTTTTCTCATTTAAATTGGGAAAAAGGGCACTAATGGGCCTTATATGGGCTTTTTAGTACCATAATTATTGGTGGATTTTAGGTAAAAATTAATATAAATATAAAGGGATTTTAATGAGAAATATTAACATAATTATGGGAGAATTTTTAGAGGATTTTCAGAATTTTAGGGAAAACAATAGGAAATAAAAAGAAAAATAAAATAAAAATAAGGTGCATGGACCAAGGATTGAACCTTGGACCCCTTGTACAACCATGCATGGTCTAACCAACTCACCTAGCAAGGGAATGTTATGAGGGAATGAAGTAGATATTGGTTAAGGCTTAGAAGAAGATGAAGGGTCATGGAGAGACTCTTCATTTACCTCCTTAATGGGTTATAAAGAGGGAGGTTTGGGGGTTACCTTCTTCCTTCCATCAATTGCACTTTCTCCCCTCCTCCTTCCTCATCCTAGCCGAAACCTCAAGGAGAGATTCTCCCTTGGAAAAGCTCCACAAGAAGGTCTCATCTCCAAGATCTAAGGGATTTCCAAGGATACAAGGGCAAGGGGGTTCAAGTGTCCAAAGGATTTACAATTTCCTTCTCTTTTAAGGTTTAAAAATCAAGATCAACCAAGGTAAGACTCCCTCACCTGTGGTATAATAGTTCCTTATGTTTTTAGCATGATATATTGGTTGATTTTTGGGATTTGATGTTAAAAGAAGCAAAACCAAGAACCCTAGTCCTATGGGTTTCGGCCACTAGGATTTTAGGGTCCATGATGATGCTAAAACTCTCCATAATGTTGTTTAATGTGCTATCATGAGGTTTAGAGATTAAATATAATTTTTGAGAATTTTTGGGGTACCCTAGGATACCCTAGGGTTTCGGCCAACTTCAAGAACCCATGGTTAGGGTTGGGTCTAAAACTTCAAGTATGTGTTTTATGTATTATCATGATATAAGGGAGATGGAGGGTGATTATGTGAATGTTCACATGGCCTAGAGACCCTATAGGTTTCGGCCAAGATTGCTAATAGGGTGGAAAGTTATGACTTATTCCAAGTAAGGGCCCCCAATGGCCCTATGGTAAGATATGGTTGGTGTTTAACGATTGATTGGGGATTTTAATGGAATTTTTCCATGCCCCCATGGCCTTAAAGTTTCGGCCAAGAGCAAGACTAGGGTTAAAGGATTAGGGTTGGCCTTAAGTATGGAATCAAATGTTTCTTATGGCCTAGTATGTATGTATGAGATGTTGTTTGGGAATTTATGGGAAGTTTTCATGGACCTAGGGTTCCTTGGGGCTTTCGGGCAAGGACATGACCTAGGGCTAGGGTTGGGTTAAAACTACAATGATGCTTGTTTATAGGTTACTAAGATGTATGTTTAAGTATGATGGAAGAATTCCTATGTTAACGAAGCCCTTAGTTTATATGTCATGAATTATATGTTAGGTCACTTGTGGTGATAACTCATAAATGTTTGGACTTGTGCCATGTTTTATGAATGAGATGTAGTTATGCCATGATTTATGAAGGATAGGTATGTATGCCATGATTTATGAATAATTTGTATGTATGCCGTGCGCTATGAATGATATGTACATATGTCATGTTAAGAATGAAAATGAAGAATGAAGTTAAGGTTCATGCCTTCAAGGCATAACGATGATGTTAAGTATGATGAATGAATGAATATGCTATGAATGATTATGAATGAAGAAACATGTGAAAGTATTTTATTTTATGAATGGGCTTGTACCGGACCTAAGTAAGGTCCACGGTTCGGGACTACCGATGAAGCTGTCCTTACGGTTCGGGACTACCGATGAAGCTTTCCTTACCCTAGTAGGTCGAGATTAGCTACCTCGTATTTACTTAGGGATGCGCGCATATGATGTATGAATGTGGTACAAGCCAGGGCCCAATGACTGTTATGATTATGTTAAAGTATTTAAAAGAATGATTTTAAAGATTAAGCATCCTTATACATATATTTGCCACATGCATCCATCCATGTTATGCATTATATTTATGATAAGAATATTATGCGAATAAGTTTATGCAAGGTATGTTTATGCAAATGATTTATTTATGTTCATTCTAATTTTATGATGCCATGATTTAATTATGTTCATGCTAATTTATGATGCCATGATTTATTTATGTTCATGCTAATCTTATGATGCCATGATTTATTTATGTTTATGCTAAGTTAGGATGCCATGATTTAATTTATGTTCATACTAATTTATGATGCCATAATTTACATAATTTAATTATGTTTATGCTATGTTAGGATGCCATGATTTATTTATGTTCATGCTAATCTTATGATGCCATGATTTATTTATGTTTATGCTAAGTTAGGATGCCATGATTTTATTTATGTTCATACTAATTTATGATGCCATGATTTAATTATGTTCATGCTAATTTATGATTCCATGATTTATTTATGTTCATGCTAATCTTATGATGCCATGATTTATTTATGTTTATGCTAAGTTAGGATGCCATGATTTTATTTATGTTCATACTAATTTATGATGCCATGATTTAATTATGTTTATGCTAAGTTAGGATGTCATGATTTTATTTATGTTCATGCTAATTTATAAAGCCATGATTTAATTATGTTTGTACTAAGTTAGGATGCCATGATTTTATTTATGTTCCTGCTAATTTATGATGCTATGAATGTTTATTATGTTTATGTCTATGTCAAGTATTATGTCATGCCATGAATGTTTTTATGTTTATGTTTATGTCATGCTACGAATGTTGATTATGTTTATGTTCATGCCATGTCAAAGGTATGCTAAGTGATCATAAAAGATTATGTTCTAAGTAAAGCAATAAGTATGTTCATGTTTCATGTGCTCATGATTAAGTGATGAATGGTTTTAGTGAGTAGGAAAGAGTCTTACTAAGCCTGTGTGCTTATAGTCTTATTTCCTTATACCGCAGATCACGCAAGAGGACAGTAAGGAAGCAGCAGGAGGGCAATAAAGCATGTGTGTGATAGCGACTTAGCCAAGAAACAATATGTTTGCTCGTCTTATGATAGAACATTACCTTTACTATTATGTGCTGGAATGTGACTCTATGACATGATGCTAAGTATGACATGGCGCTAAGTATGACATGATGCCAAGTATGACTTGATATGATGCTAAGTATAAAGTTAATATGCCAAGTTCCCATGTTATGATGTTAGGAACGGTAGTAAGTGCATGTAGGTGTAAGTTTAAAGGATTCCGCTGCATTATGATGTCTACATGCCCTAAGTATGTTAACGTAACGCCGCTTTATGAAAAGAAAAAAAAAGCGGGCGTTACAGGTTGGTATCAGAGCTGTAACCATCTCACTACACACACATCAAGCCTCCTTCCTGCCGCTTCCAAGTAAGTACTTTTATGCATATTTTATGTTAGTAAGCACTTTTAGGATGTTTTATGGTTTAAGGATATGCAAGTATGAATGATGTTTATGATGAAAAGTACCTTAAGATATGTAACTATGAACGATATTTTATCTTCTTTCATGAATCAAATATTTAGAGTTAAGGGTAGGAAAAGTGGCTATATATTTTAATCACTAGGGTAGAAGAAACCGATTTGTGTGTGTTTTTCTCTGTATATATTTGCGAATTGAAAAAAAATGGTTCTGTACTGACTTGGCAGGTTTAGTACTAACTATGTTATTTTTTTTTCAATTCCAGATGTTGCATGAGAACTACACTGAGAGGTGCCGCGAGCTGATGAACTGGATAGAGGAAATTGAGTACATTCCGACCCGTGGAATTCAAGGCAACATGGGGTTATTAGATCGGTTGTTCTGGAAACTGGAGCAGGAAGGGTTTCCAGTCATGGATGATCATAGGATCGGAGCTTTGCTTCGCTCATTGCCCAATCGGGCGAGAGAGGTTGCTCATCAGATCTGGGGCCAGCACAGATGTCGTCTCTCACACACGGAGTTATGTAAGCAACTTCTTCGCCAGGAGTTCCCAGAAGATCTGGGGGACTCGGAGGAGGATCAGGAGATGTTTGAGGAGGATCCGGAGACGTACGAAGAGGATTCCGAGCCGTCCGAAGAGGATCCTGAGATATACGAGGAAGATCCCGAGCCATTCGAGGAGGATCCTGAGATGCTCGAGATGTTTGAGGAAGATCCCGAGCCATTCGAGGAGGATCCCGAGATGCTCGAGATGTTTGAAGAAGACCCCTGGGTGTTCGAGGAAGACCTTGAAGTGGCCGAGGAGATTCCCGAGATTGAAGAGGAAGACCCAATGGAAACGGTGGAAGATCCTGAGGCAGACCAAAGGGGGGCAGGCCAAGGGGAGATGAGCGAGGGGGCAGTAGTCATCGCTATGATGTTCTTTATTATGGGCATGATGGCAGCCCACCTAGCTCATTGAGTGAGGATAGTTTTGTATATAGACTTATAAGACTTGATAAATAAAATTTCGGTGATATAATAAGATCCCATCTACCCTATAGTGACCAGACGACAAATATGTGCTAATATAACTCATAAACTCAGGTTGAGAACTGATGTTTTGGAAGCATACTATGAGTCGGGTTGCCCAGAATCACGATAAGTATATGATTAGGACGCATGCGTGCAATTATATCATGGAGTTAATTTGGACAAGATCACCCATGCTATTTGAGGACATAGTGGGGGAAAAAAAACAAGATGGTGGTCTGAGTCTTCAGAAAAATAAAACAGGAGATCCTAGAGGGAAAAGGCGATGGCTTTCATATCGCAAAAGGGGGGGAACTATACCTTAGGGATCGTCTATGTATCCCTAATGATCCGGGGCTTCGAAGGAAAATACTGACGGAAGCTCACGAAACCCCTTATTCGATGCATCCAGGATCCACCAAGATGTATCAGGATCTGAAGGAGAGGTTATGGTGGTCTGGAATGAAGAGGGATGTGGCTCAGTATGTTAGTACTTGCATAACTTGCCAGCAAGTGAAAGCAGAACATCAGCGACCCGGGGGAGTTCTGCAGCCACTCGCAATCCCGGAGTGGAAATGGGAAGACATCTCTATGGATTTTTTTTCAGGGCTTCCCAAGACTACGAATGGATATGATGCAATTTGGGTTGTTGTGGACAGGCTGACAAAGTCTGCTCACTTCTTAGCAATCAAGATGACTTATTCGATTGAGCAACTGGCTCAATTATATGTTAAGGAGATAATCAGACTTCATGGAGTTCCCAAGACCATCATCTCGGATAGCTGTGAATTTCGGACAAATACTGGGATAGGGGTTAAATATAAGCTCAAGCACAAAATATGCTCCTAAACTAGTGTTCCATGAAGCCTAGACTACCCTTGTGCTTGTATATGATTCCATGTGTAACGTATGTTTTTATTTCCATGATTATATGACTTTTATACTATGTTATCCATGCTGTGAATTTTGACCAATTACTAGGATAAAGGCTAAGAATAAGTTCAAGTACAATTCATGCACCTAAACTAGTGCTTAGTGGAGTCTAGACTACTAATGTACTTGTAAATGACCTCTTATGTAATGTATGCCTTTATTCCAATGCTATGTGGGTTTTATGCTATGATATCCTTGCTATGAAGTTTCGGCCAGCATGTATTAAGATGAGAAAAGAAAGATTAAACTAACATATTGCCTTGATTAAGACAAGCATGTTATATGTATGATGTATTGATGAAACTAGCATGATGGTTACTTCACTTACATGTGTTAAAAGAAAGGTCCTTTCCATGTCTTGCTATTTATGCTAATGATTATGCCATGAAGGTATGCCTATGTTTATGAATGATTGAATGCCCATAGTACATGCAATATGAAAGAAAGAAAGAAAAAGAAAGTATGCATGTTCTATATATGAAAGTATGCTTATGATTATGAATGATTGAATGTCTATAGTACATGCAATATGAAAGAAAGAAAGAAAGAAAGAAAGAAAGGAATGCATGTTCTATATGAAAGAAAGAAAGAAAAGAAAAGAATGCATGTATGTATTTTACTTTAAAGATTGGCTTGTACCGGATCTTGAAAAAGATCCACGGTTCCGGACTACCGATGATGTTGTCCCTAGGCTGAAAGATAGTAAGCCTAGAATCTAGGCCCTGTAGGTCGGGATTAGCTACCTCGCATCCTACATAGGGGTATGCACTCAAAAGAAAGAATGTGTACAAAGCCGGGGACCCCAAAGAAGATGATGTATATGATTTTAAAGTATTATTTACTATGTTTTCTAAAGAGCATCCTAATGTTTTGAAATGCACATGTTCTATGTTTATATGTCTTCATGTATCTTATGTGCCTTATTAATTTTATGCTATCCATGAAATGTTATATGTTTTAAAATGCATGCGACGTATGGATTTAGTGAGTAGGAAAGAGCTTACTAAGTTTCATACTTATAGTTTGTTTGCTTATGTTGCAGATCAACATAGAAACTACTAAAGAAAGGGAAGCTGCAGGAAGGGCTAATGTGTGTGGTGGTGACTTGACTAATCGATCCACTTTAGTGCCATCTATAGACTTAGTTCTTATTTCTAATAAGACATATGCTGCTACTTTATGCATGATACTTGCTAGTTCTTTTGGAGTTTATTTAAGTATAGATGCTATTAGATGTTATATGATGTTATTACTTCCTTATCGTTGCACATGCTTTTAGTTATGTTTCATTTCTGCTGCAATGTTAGATTCATACGCAATGATATAAGTAAGTAAGAAAAAAAAGGGTTAAAGGTAACGCGCCGCCTAACGATAAGGGGCGGGCGTTACAGTTATGTACTTTGGTATCGTAAAATTTCACCCGTAACAGGGTGGACTATAAAGGTGATCAATGGGTATGTAATAAATTATGCGGAGGGATGTGAGTGATGTAGATGGGATCTATTCCTCCCATATGATGGGAGTGATATCTATGGGCCCCTTGATCGAGTAGGACTACTGAAACACATGATCATGCTCAAATGAGTCAATATAAGATATTAAGCTCATTTGTTTGAGTGAGTCTATTCGGGGATCAAGAAACACAAAGATTGATCGAGGATGACACGGTGTATGCCTCATTGGTCAATCTAGATATCAAGGATAGAAAGACAAGGTCATACATTATCATAGTCACGGAGGTTTAGTCGGATATCGACTTTTCTTGTTACTTGGGTAGCAATGATGCATTGCTAGATGCCGCTCAATGCTTATGTGTCTAAAGCATTTAGGCGCATTGCCAACGTTATGAGAACCTATTGGGTCTCACACTAAGGACATGATGCTTCGGGAGTTCGGGAGCCTGAGTTGGAAACTCGAGAAATCTGATCGGGAGCCCGAGTTGGGAACTCGGGAGATCTAATCGAGAGCTCGAGTTGGGAACTCGGGAGACTAGTTCGGGAGCTCGGGTTGCGAGCTCAGCAAACTGGGTCGGTAGCTTGACGACTTGCTCGGTAGACTTGGTCGGGAGACCTGGTCGGAAGCCCGAGAGGTCCGGTTGGAATTGCATGGGGAAATTCACTAAAGTGTTTAATGAAGCAAAGAGAAAAGTCTCTCTTCATTGGATGAAGAGAAGGTGAAGAGTCACATGAAAAGATGTGCTCTTTATTGGCATTAATGAAGGGAAGTCAAAGAGACAAAAGACTCTTCATATTCATGGGATGAGTATAAAAGAGAGTCTAGTCATTTTGAATGACAAGTGAGTGCTTTCTCTTCTTCCCTTCCTCTCTTCTTCTTCCTCTTCTCCCTCTTGGCCGAAACCCCTTTGGGGTTCTTGGTGGTCTTGTGAACTACCTTAAGTTGCTAACACAACTAAGGTAGTTCTTCCCGAAGTTGAGAGATCGTGTCCGTGTGGATACGCATAGAGGCACGGACGCTTGAAGGTGCAAAAGATCCGACGGCACTTGGACGAGCAGGATAACGTAAGGGCACGCTCCGAAAGTATACACTGTAGATAGATCTATTAGATAGATGAACTTTGTACGAGGTTTTCTTTTACATGGATCGCTCAAGGGTTCTTGTTTCCATTACGTTTTGTGTTTATGTCGCCGGGAGAACCCAACAATGATATTGTCAAACATCAAAAAGGGGGAGATTGTTGGTGCAAGATACATCAGTGATGTCTTTCTCTAGTGTTTCGATGTTTAACAATATACTTAAGTAAGTAACAATATATGTTAGACAAGGTAAGGGTTAGTCAAAGTGATCAACGGTTAAACCAAATATGACCTTATGTTTAGTAGGGTAATCCCATGTTTGATCAGGTTGACAGTGTTAGCCAAACAAGATATGATGTTTGGCAGAGTGAACTAAAACCCAAGGTTGGTTAGTTTGACCAAGGGAGTAAACCAAACCGGCCCTTGAGGTTTGGAATTACATTTATCTAAAGATTGAGGAAGTCTAGTCAGGATCATGATGACTAGCAGAGGAGTGATTTTGATGAAAGAAATCCTGGTGAGTGATGCCGGGTCCTAGCGAGTGAAGCTAGGTTGGACTAGGTCCTAGTGAGTGAAGCTGGGCACTAAATCCTGGTGAGTGAAGCAGGTTCCTAGTAAGTGAAGCTAGGCTGGACTAAGTCTTGGTGAGTGAAGCTGGGCATGAAGTCTTGGTCTGGGGGACTGAGCACTAAGTTCTGGTCGGGGATTGAGCAATGAAGTCTTTGCCAAGCGAGCGTTGTCGGACAGAAGTAGAGACGGGTCGAGGTCAGACGTCTCAAGATTCGAGTTCTCCGAGGCCGAGCAAAAGTCCAGGCGGAGATCCTGGTTGGCAAATGCTCTTGTTGAGCGGGGATCACGAACAAAAGTAGAGACGGGTCGAGGTCGGATGTCTTGAGATTCGGGTTCTCGGAGGCTAAGCGAAAGTCCAAACGGAGGTTCCAATTGGCAAACACAACTTCTCCAGTGTGGAGTAGGTGAGGATGCGTTCCCCGGGAAAGGGAACATTAGGCGTCAGTTCGACCTAGGATTTCGGGTGAAATCCAAAGTCAAAACCAATCTTTAAGGCTAAGATTATTTGTATATTTGTCTTGTGGTTGATTGTCTTGCATGTAGCTGGAGTTGGAGGCAAGACAGAAGAGTAAACGCAGGAGAAAAAGCTGCCTGGGAAAGTCATCCAGGGCACCTGTGTTAATATAGGCGCCCCAGGCTTCAGGGCGGCCTCAAGGGTCAGACGCCTTACATCCTAGGCGCCTGGGATGGCCGGTTTTATCCCTGCACAAAGTTTGCGATTGCGGATCAAGTTGACCGTATATGAGGTGCCTCAGAGGCCTCTAGGGCGCCCGGGACACTACTATAAAAGGGGCTTCGACCCCTCAACTCAGAATATCAATTTGATAGATCGATGACGTTGCTAGAGGTGGGGGGGGGGGTGAATAGCACTTTTTCGTTGTTTCTCTACACAGAAGTTAGCGCAAAACAAACAATAATATGCAAAGGAAGAGAGAGAGTAATGCTAACACCGGAATTTACTTGGTATCCACCCAAATGGGTGATTAATCCAAGGATCCACGCGTGTACTCCACCTCCACTATGAAAAGTCTCCTTCAGGTGAAGAAACCTTTACAACGGTGTTGTCTTCCTCTTTATAGAATACAATGATTGGAGAGAGAGGAAGATGAGAAGACATTTTGCACGAACAACACTTCGTTATAGTACGAAAATCGTACCGTTCATGTGCAAAAGGCCCTCCTTTTATAAGAGAACAGGACAAACTCGCAGTCTGTCCAGCCCCGCACCAGTCGACTGCCCCTGGGGCAGTCAACTGGCCTAGCATTAATTGCTAGCCAACGACTAGTTTTCGGGCGTCACCAGTCGACTGCCCCTTGGCTAGTCGACTGGTAGAAGCTGAAAACCTTCTGTGAGTTTTGGCAATCGACTGCCAGACTGCCCACTCACTTACAGCCATTCTTCACATTCTCCTTCACGTGTGCCTTCAGGTTCACTCCCTTGGCTCGCCCCTTGAAGTCATCTTCGTCTGGCTCTCGTCCCTCGGATGCGCACACAAGCCTTCCCTTGGCTTGCCTCCATGCCAGCCTTCACGTGTGCCCTTGAAGTCCACTTCCCGGCTTGCCCTTGGAGTCCTCCTCCCTCAGCTCTCGTCCCTCGGATATGTTCACCTTGTGTGATTCTCCAAGTCCTGCAAACTCAACCACACATATCAAATACAACATAACACCCTAACCTTAAACATATCCACACACACATATCAAAATCATGATCTTCCAATCATTTTAGGGCCTATTGCCTCAACAATCTCCCCCTTTTTGATGTGTGACAATATGTTTAAGTTTAGAGATAAAATAACAGCCAATAATAACAGTAGCAATAAATAGCAATCGAAAGAACATAAGACATAGCAAGCCTAAGAGGTAACCTCCACCTTAACCCATGTCTTCTCCCATTTTTAATCATCTTTAAGTATCATCCAAGATTTAAGTTAAATCAACTAACTTAAACAATCCATTTTAAGTCAAAATTCTAACTTAAACCATCCATTCTCCCCCTTTGAAACTATCAAAATAATTGCCTCAAACAACCTTAACCCATGACATCAAATGAGAGAAAGTTGGATTTCTGAAAAAAAGATTTCATAATCTGAAAATAGGCGTGCCAGTCGACTGCCTCTGTCAGTGCTATTTTTCAGCTTCTGAGCCGAAATTTAGAAACGTCCAAAAAATTCTAAAAAATTCCAAAAATTGTAAAAATTTGCAGACATGTTTGAAATAATATACTCTATCATGGAAAAATATCAGTCCATATAAAATTCAAACATGCTAGACTTTTGATAAAAACTCAAAATCTTTGAAAACCACTAAGTTTTGTATCAAAATCACAATCCAATTTTGCAATTATATATCTTTTAAAAGTATGGCAAAGCATATAAAACATAAAATGATTTTCAAATGTTTAAAATGCCCAACTATGATATTTGGGCAAAGAGTCCATTGATTAAACACTTGCCTTCCCCATAGTTGGTCTATTTTTCATATTTTGATACATTTAATGATTCAACACTATGCCACAAGCACAAGTGAACCAAATGTATCACCCTAATGGATCAAGCACACTTTTTCAATTCTAATATCCTAAAGTTCATCCTATACTTCTACAAAACATATTCCAAGGCCTCTTCTTAAGGATGTAAACTCCGATTCGGGAAGATGCTTGGTAAAAATGTCGGCTAGGTTTGATTTTGATTCAACATAATGTAGTTCTATGTCTCCCCTTGCCACATGGTATCGAATGAAGTGATGTTTCCATTCAATATGTTTTGTCCTAGAATGATAAACTGGATTTTTGGTCAAATTGATTGTACTTACATTATCACACAAGACTTTGACCTTGGTATAATGTAACTCATAGTCTTCTAGGGTGTGCATGATCCAAAGGAGTTGGAAAACACACCCACCCATTGCCACATATTCCGCCTCCGTTGTTGATAGGGCAATGCATGGTTGTTTTTTACTACTCCAACTAACTAAGGAAGACCCAATGAATTGATACCCTCCACTAGTACTCTTCCTATCTAGCTTATATCCCGCGTAGTCCGAGTCGGTGTATCCAATAAGATCAACATTAGGGGTTCTAGGATACCAAAGCCCGACATTGAGGGTACCTTAAACATACCTTAGGATCCTCTTAACTACAACCAATTGGGACTCTTTGGCACATGATTGGTACCTTGGACACATACCTACCGCAAAGAGTATATCGGGTCTACTAGCGGTTAGGTATAGTAGGCTACCAATCATGCTCCTATATTGCTTAGAATCTACCATTTTCCCTTCAAGGTCACTATCCATTTTCACATTTGTTCCTATGGGGGTAGATGCTACCTTAGCATTTTCTAGGCCAAATTTCTTTAGCATTTCCTTAGCGTACTTAGTTTGAAATACATGTGTTCCTTCATTAGTTTGCTTAACATGATGTCTTAAAAAGAAGGTTAACACTCCTACAAGACTCATCTCATATTCATCTTCCATGCATTTGATGAATTCTTGTAGGAAGTCATTATTTGTTGACCCAAAAATGATATCATCTACATACACTTGCGCAACAAATATGCCCTTATCCTTAGATTTTAGGAACAAAGTAGGGTCAATTGTTCCTCTCCTAAACCCCTTAGACACTAGAAATGAGGAAAACCTTTCATACCAAGCCCGGGGAGGTTATTTTAATCCATATAAGGTTTTTCTCAATTTATAAACGTGTCTTGGATAATTAGGGTCCTCAAACCCGGGGGGGGGGGGGTTGTTCTACATAGACCTCTTCCTTAATGATCTCATTAAGGAATGCCGACTTCACATCCATTTGGTGAAGTGTGAAACCCATGTGAGCGGCATAGGCTAGTAGAATTCTAATGGACTCTAATCTAGCTAAGGGGGCATAAGTCTCATCATAGTCTAATCCCTCAACTTGGTTAAACCCCCTAGCTACCAATCTAGCCTTGTTCCTAGTGATCTTGCCTTGATCATCTAATTTGTTCCTAAAGACCCATCTTGTGGTTACAATGGTGCAATCATTGGGCCTAGGAACCAACTCCCAAACCTCACTTCTCTCAAATTGATTTAGCTCTTCGTGCATGTCTAAGACCCAATCTGTTGGTGCAGAAAGCACCCAAGTCGAACCTGTATTTTGATAATGGCAAAAGGGTTCAAAAGTTAAGGTAAAATATTTTTCTAATATGTTACTCAAGTGTGCAGGAACAACCCTAGCGAAGGACTGCTAGGCACCTGGCGAAGGAATGCCAGGATACAAAGCCCTAGTGAAGGACTGCTAGGTACCTGGCGAAGGAATGCCAGGATACAAAGACCTAGCAAAGGACTGCTAGGCACCAGGCGAAGGATATCTTGGTACTGAAGACCTGGCGAAGGACAGCTAGGCACCTGGCGAAGGACTGCTGGGCAAAAGTCCAACCGGAGGAGCCGGTTGGCATCAGGTAAATTCTCCCGAGAGGAGTAGGTGAGGACGCGTTCCCCCGACGAGGGAACAGTATGCGTCGGTTCGACCTAGGGCTCCATTTTAGAGACCCAAAGTCAGAATCAAGACAGGTAAGGCTGTATAAATCTAACATATTATTGCTCTATGTTATTTTGGACTAACCCTAGATGCAGGACCAAAGGAACGAGTGTCTGCAGCTCAGAGAGCCTCAAAGGAGTGAGACAGAAGCTGAGTAGGGCGCCCGAAGTGTCCCGGGCGCCCCCAAGGTAAATAACAAAAGAAGTAGAGAAAGTGAATGCTTCGACAGCTTATGGGCGGGGCGCCCCCGTGCTCCCGGGCGCCCCCATGCTCTCGGGCGCCCCGGATGGTTCGGACGCCCCCAGTTCAAGCTAACGAAGCAGAAGCCGGCGAGAAGCCAACGGATAAGAGTCGACCTGGTCAGCCCGGGCATCCCCAGTGTCCCGGGTGCCCCCGTCAAAGCCTGATCCCGAGTTTGAAGGGATCAGAGCTGACCGAGAGGAACTCGGATCAGTTGACACGTAGGGGGGCACCCCCGACGTTCCGGGCGCCCCCAGGGGCTATAAAAAGGCCCTCAACCCACAGGCTTTGGACAATCAAGTTTTCCAACGCATTCACGCTCTTCTACTCCCGCGCTCTGCTCCGGAAACCTCTCAACTCGAGATAAAAGCGTCGTCGACGTCCCTCTGCTCCGAAAATACAATCTACTCCGGACGTCAGTAACGAAGAGCTACTTTTATGTTTACTCTACTATTCTTGTAATACATTTTGTAAACTGGTTTTGCGCACATATAGAATTGCCCGAAGTAAACGGTCAACGACCGTGGGCCTTGGAGTAGGAGCCGACCGCGACTCCGAACCAAGTAAAAGATCTTGTGTTCGCGTTTTGTGTTTATTACTTCCGCTGCGTAATTTCTCTAACTCTAATCCGAACGTTTTACGATATTCACCCCCCTCTATCGTTTCTCTCGATCCAACACAATCTACATCTCCCAATGCTTCATCAATAGACTTAGGTTCTAATTGAGAGATTAAGGCGATTTGACTAGTTTGGTCTCTAAAATAGGACCTAGTCCTTCCTCCTTGAGTGACATCACCAACTATTTGGTCAATAGGGTGATCTTGGTGATGTCTCAAGGGCCTAGACGTTGTGGGTTCATTGACTACTTCTTCCTCATCCTCTAGGGTATTTCTTACTCCCCCTTGATCATTATCCTCCAAATGTAGGTCTTGGATTTTTTGGGCAAGGGGTTGGACTTCTTCCGTATCCTTATCAATTGAGACTTTTCTAGGTTAGGTACTTGTTGATTCATCAAAGTCAACATTTGAGGACTCCTCAATCACCTTTGCCCTTTTGTTGAAAACTCTATAGCCCCTACTAGTGGATGAATAACCAACTAGGATTCCTTCATCGGCTTTTGACTCAAACTTTCTTAGGTCATCTTTGGTATTTAGAATATAGACCTTACATCCAAAGACCCTAAAGTAGTGAACTTGTGGAACTCTCCCATTCCACAACTCAAAGGGTGTTTTGCCTAGGAACCTATGTACCAAAACCTGGTTTTGAATGTAATAAGCGGTGTTAACCGCTTTGGCCCAAAAGTAGCTAGGAAGGGAATATGCGTTAAGCATAATCCTAGCAGCTTCTTGTAGTGCTCTGTTTCTCCTATCAACTACCCCATTTTGTTCTTGGGCATGAAAATTCATGCTTATATCCATATTCTACATGAAATTGCGAGAAACTTGAATTTTGGAACTCCCCACCGTGGTCACTCCTAATTCGATTAATTTTGAGGTATTTTTCATTTTCTACCCTTTTACTGAACCCTATAAAAATTTCTAAGGTATCGTCCTTATGCTTCATAAAGAAAAACCCATATGAACCTAGAAAAATCATCTACTATAACTAAACAATATTTACTCCCTACTAGTGAGGGAGTACTATGACAATTAAACAAGTCAATGTGTAAAAGTTCTAATGGTAAAGTAGTAGTGGTTAGAGTTTTATCATTGTGTGATGATTTTGATTGCTTACCCTCTTGGCATGCATCACACAATTTTGTCTTCTCATACTTGATCATAAGTAGCCCCTTCACCAACTCTTCCTTGGTCACTCTTGCAAGGCTTCTCATGTTGACATGTCCAAGCCTCCGGTGCCACAACCACCCTTCTTCTTCTTTATGTTGGGCCATGGATGGCTAGAGAGGGGGGGGGGGGCTGAATGTAGCCAGACACAAATTTCTTTCACTTTTAAAACTCTGCACTTAGGGTTAGTCGCAGCACAGCGGAAGCAATACAAAAATAGAGAGATACAGAAACTAAACCCTAAACTAAGCACAAGCACAAAACGCTAATAAAGAGGATTTACAAGGTTCGGGGATAACTTGCCCCTACTCCTTGGCGTGCCCGTAAGGTGGGCGATCCCTTGATTGTCGGCATATCGAGCCCCGAAAAATCTGGATAGAATGCAACCTCCTTCTAGGTGGAGTAACCTCTCCACAGCGTTTCAATCAATGTATATGAAATTAAGCACAATGAAACAAGGGGAAGCTTACAGAGCACTTAGGACAGAAAGAACACAAGTGAACTCCTCACCGAGCTCCACTCAACACAGATCTCATGCAAGAACTCCCTGCTCTTCGTGTCTTCTTGCTGATGGACTCGCCAAGTTCCTTGTTTCTTCTTCCAAGCACTCAAGGTTCCAGTGTCTCCAAGAATGATGCAAGTATTGCTTGAGGAGACTCACACAGATTACATAAGGGGATCAAGTGTTGCTGCAACAGAGAACCCCCTTTCTCTTCATCGCCAGCCAACACTTAACCATCACAAGTCACAGGTCACAGACGCTCCTTTGCAGCAGAGCTCACCATCTGCTCATCTGCACTAGCCCAGCTAGCCCTGACCTCCTCTGGACTCACTGAACCCTCTCCAGTCGAGCCCCAGGTCCTCAGCTCCTCAGCCGTTGTAGCTAGCGCAGAGGACATTGTTTCCTACAAACGAAAACTAGCCGAACCTGCTCAACGGAAAGCCTCCCATTGACCCTCCTTGAGTGTTTGAATCATTCCTGTAAAGCATGCACACTCCAACAGAAGCTTAGCCAATGCATATCAAATAATATCACACAATATTATCAGGTAGCAGAGAAAACGCAGAGTCAATCAGAAGTCTGATAGCGATTTCAAATTAAAGTTCAGCTTCTGATCGGTCACCGGACTGATAAGAGAGGACCCTGATCGGTCACTAGATCGATCAAGTTAAGTCCTGACCGATCAGGCTCCAACCTGATCGGTCCAAAGTGAGAAACCAGAAATCACGAATTCTTTGTGATCGATCACCCTGACCGATCACAGTTCGTGGATCGGTCACTGGACCGATCCATAGTCTGATGGAGCCTTCTCCAGCTTCGGCAGGCCAAAACCCTGATCGGTCCCCAGACCGATCAGGCCACTCCCTGACTGATCAGGATTGATCCTAATCGGTCATAGTGAGGAGCTAGTGACATTTGATCGATCAGCCAGAACGATCTGAGGGTCTCCCTGATCGGTCACCAGACCGATCAAGCCACTCCCTTATCGGTCACTAGACCAATCAGGAGCCGAAAAGAAAGCAACCAAAGTATCTATATGCTCTCTGATCGGTCACCAGACCGATCAGACATCACTGGATCGGTCACCAGACCGATCCACGAAGGAACTCCGTGCCAACTTCCCTGATCGGTCACCAGACCGATCCAGGCAAGGCCAAATTCATTCTATGTCAAGAGAACGGGCTCCAAGCCTTCTCAGACTCATGCTCAGTTCCCCGGACCAAGTCTCCGTGCCAGTTTCACGCACCGGGACTTCAACCCAGCCCTCCAAGCTAGGACCTGGCTTCACTCACCAGGATTTCATCCAACCTAGCCCTCCAAGCTAGGACCTGGCCCTCCAAGCCAGGGTTTCATCCAACCAAGCCCTCCAAGCTAGGACCTGGCCCTCCAATCCAAGGTTTCAATCAACCTAGCCCTCCAAGCTAGGACCTGGCCCTCCAAGCCAGGGTTTCATCCAACCTAGCCCTCCAAGCTAGGACCTGGCCCTCTAAGCCAGGGTTTCAATCAACCTAGCTTCCCAAGCTAGGACCTGGTCTCGCCCACTAGGCTTTCATCACCTAGCTTCCCAAGCTAGGACCTGGCTTCACGCACCAGGATTTCATGCCCAGTCCCCGACCAGGACATAATCCACATTCGCTCAACCAAACTTAAATCGTTGTCAACACCAAAACAACAATCGGGCCAGACTGCATCAACACTTTAGACATGAAACACTTAGCCAAATTGTCAGTAGCATAAGCAAGATCAAGATAATATAAGTTAGCCTCTCTATACCCTTATAGTATGATATTATCAAATTCATTTTGCCTTATTAGGCACTTCCTAGCATGAAATTCAACCCTATAGCCCGCATCACATAACTGACTTACACTAAGTAAATTGAACTTCATATCTTTAATTAAAAGTACCTTATGTATGAAAATTGTAGGAGATACCTCAATGGAGCCCCTACCAATAATATTCAGTTTTCCACTATGTTCAAAGGAGATCGTCCCTTCTCTTAAGTAGCTAATAGTAGTAAACTTGCTCACATCAACGGTCATATGTCTTGAGCATCTACTATCTACTATCCACATGGTTGAGGCCTCCTTCACCTTCACCTTCACCTATACAACATGGAAAACATACTCTTTTGGTACCCAAATTTTTGATCCACAAGCATCATTTAAAAATATCTTAGGTACCCACGCCCTCTTGATGTTTCCCTTAGTCTCTTGTCTCCTAGATGCACCAATTCTACCCATGAGTGAGACAAAAGCCACTTCCTTTGTCTTTGGTATATATCCTAATCCGACCTTGTTATAAATGACCCTTTGACTATTAATTATCATATCTAAGTTGCTAGACCCCACTTGAAATTTCCTAAGTGCCTTTGTGAGATCCTCTACCTTTTTCCTTAGTTCCCTATTTTCAATTTCAAAACATGAATCATGTGATGTAAGAGAACAAGCATGTAAGTCTTCCTTAAGTTTTGTAGACTCTACTCTAAGCATGGCAATTTCATCTTTTAGATCCTTAATCTTACTTCTAGCATTAGCTAAATCCATGTTAGTGCTAGCAATAATTTTAACTAAGGTAGAGGAGGGTAAGTGGTATACCTCACTTATCGAAGCTTCTGACTCGGATGATGATGATGAGGAGTTGCTTTCATCACTGCTTGAGCTTCTCTCATCATCTGATGACTCTGAGTGGTCCACTGCCATGAGAGCAAAGTGTGAAACTTGCTCTTCTTCCTCCTCCGAGGACGATGGATCATCCCAAGTCGCCTTGAGATTGGTGGCACCCTTCTACTTTCAGTTCGACCTCTTCTTGTCACCTTTCTGTTGGATCGAGAAAACACGATAGAGGGGGGGTGATTATCGTGAAACCGTTTCGGATTAGAAGAAAGAGAATGTGCAGCGAAAATTAAAAATAAACGCACAGAACTCAAGGATTTTTACTTGGTTCGGAGTCGAGGTCAGATCCTACTCTAAGGCCCACGGTCCTTGACCGTTTACTGCGGGCAATTCTATAATGCGCAAAGTTTTACAAAGAATTGTACAATTATAGTGCAGTAAAAAGAACAAGTTTCCTCTTCATTATCGATGCCCGATGTGGATCGTACTTCGGTGCGGAGGGTCATCATCGGTGCTTAGAATCTCGAGATCGGAGGTTTCCGGTGCAGAGCGCTTGAGTCGAAGAGCTAGAGGCGTTAGAAAAATTGTTGTTGAAGCCTTGGGGGTCGAGCCCCTTTTATAGCCCTCCTGGGGGTGCCCGGGACGCTGGGGCGCCTGACACGTGCCTTCGGATCCAAGAACCCTCATCCGAAGCTTGGTCAGAGCTTATCCCTCCAGAATCGGGCTTGGAGCTGACGGGGGCGCCCGGGACACTGGGGGTGCCCCGGTTGACTTGGTCTGCTGGCTTCTCGGCTGAATTCACTTCAATTGCTTCATTGGCTTGGTTCTAGGGCGCCCGAGACACTCAGGGCACCCAGGAGCTTGAGGGCGCCTGGCCCAGTGAGCTTCTGAAGCAATCTTTGCCCAACTGCTTGTTTGACTTTGACCTTGGGCGCCCGGGACCTCTCGGGCGCCTAGCCCAGCTGCTGTCCCTCTCCTTTAGGGCATTCTGAGCTGCAGAAACACGTTCCTTTGGTCCCTGCATCCAAGGTTAGTTCCACAACAAACAAGGCAATAAAATATTAGGTTTATACAACCTTAGCTGTCTTGGTTCTGACTTTGGGTCTCCCAAATGGAACCCTAGGTCGAACCGACGCCTACTGTTCCCTCGACGGGGAACGCGTCCTCACCTACTCCAAATGAAATTTACTTTTGCCAACCGGCTCCTCCGGTTGGACTTTTGCCCAGCAATCCTTCGCCAGGTGCCTAGCAGCCCTTCACCAGGTCTTTGGTACCAAGCAGTCCTTCGCCCGGTGCCTAGCAGTCCTTCGCTAGGGCTTCGGTACCAAGCAGTCCTTCGCCAGGTGCCTAGCAGTCCCTCGCCAGGTCTTAGACTCCTAGCAGCCCTTCGGTAGGTGTCTAGCAGCCCTTCGCTAGGACATAGGGTTTTATTGCGTAGCAGTCCTTCGCTAGGTGCCTAGCAGTCCTTCGCTAGGACTTCTTTCTGCACACGCAAGTAACATATTAGATCAAAATAACATCTTAACTTTTGAACCCTTTGCCATTATCAAAACCCAGGTTTAACTTGGGCGCTGTCTGCACCAACAATCTCCCCCTTTTTGATTTATGGCAACTCGGTTCAAAAAGTTAAGTTAATCAAAAAACAGGTGAAATACCAATTTAGTTTCCTCCCCCTGGAAGGAATCTCCCCATAGGGTTTTCAAAGGTTCGTGGGGTTAAAAACGTTTCTAAGTCTAAAAATGGAATTGATTTTTCAACACTTAGAACATTTTCAAACAAAAGGTTTAGAAAACAGAAAATTTGGTCAGTCACTTGGAAAATTTATATAGAGAATTTATACATAGAAAAATTTTCAAGTAAATAACTTAGTTTTCACTTTGGAAAATTTTCTAGACTTCTTCTGAAGTTTTTATTACAAAAAGAAAATTTTGATTTAAAAAATTTCAAAACTCTTTAGCACTCCAGAAAATTTTGGAAACAATTTAGAAACAGTTTTGAAAATAGCTAGGTGATTTTACTTTTTGAAGAAAGATATTTGAAAATTTTGAATTTTTTTTTTATCTTCTCTCCTTTCCAATCTCTCCCCCTTTGCCATATATCAAAAAAAACATTATAGCAAAAGAATATAGCAAATGACGTAAGCAAAACAATATAGCAAAAGAAGTAAGGTGCTGTACTGAACCAATTCATGGTATAAACTGGACCAAATCAATTTTTATTATATCTTTCGGGTCCTGTCTAACCCATTTAGCTACTTACTAACTGTTATAAACAATAGTTTTTGCTAGGGTTAGTCATGTTTTCAAGTTAGATTTTTTAATCTTGATACTTAACCTGATTACTGTTTAATTTATATTTAGTGCCCCAATTACTACAGATGCACTGACTTAAAGCATCTTGAATTAAGGCAAAGACCTAAGCATCTCATCCCATTCTAGGTTATCAATCAAAAGTACCCTAAGGTGCTTGTGAGATGCTGGCTTCTAGATCTATAGGTGCATGCAGTTCTAGGGTTAGGGCCTAAGCTAAGTCCATTTGTGAAAAAGCCCTAGTTTTAAAGGGGTAAATTTTTTTAAATAAAAACTAAGTCAAAAATTGATTTTAAAAAAATTACAAATTAAGTAGAAACTGATAAGTAATAAAACAATTTTATCAAAACAGAAGTAGAGTAAACATATTCTACCAAGCATAACCCTAACTGCCTTCTTAGTGAACTGAACTCAGACTCAGGTAAGGGTTTAGTGAATATATCAGCTAGGTTAGATTTTGAGTCTACATGCTTAAGGACTATCTCACCCCTAGCTACATGATCTCTTACAAAGTGGTGTTTAACTTCTATGCGTTTAGTTCTGGAATGTTGGATTGGGTTCTTAGTTAGATTAATTGAGCTTATATTGTCAATGTTGACTTGAGTTTGGGTGTAGTTAAGCTGGAAGTCCTTAAGAGTGTGCATCATCCATAAGATTTGTGCTACACACTCTCCTAAGGCAAGCCGTACTCAGCTTCAGTGTTGTTTTCTGCTACACCAACTCACTAGACTATTTCCTAAAAGTTGGCAACTTCCACTTGTACTTTTTCTATCCAGTTTACAACCAGCGTAGTCAGAATCCGAGTATCATGACAAGTCAAAGGTTGAGGTCCTAGGATACCAAATCCCTACATTTAGGGTGCCTTTAACGTATCTAAGTATTCTTTTTAGGGCTGCTAAGTGTGTTTCCTTAGCATAAGTTTGGTATTTAGCACACATTCCTACGGCAAAAAGGATATCAGGTCTGCTGGCTATAAGATACAGTAGACTTCCAATCATACTTCTATAGAGTTTAAGGTCTACTGGTTTACCATCAGGGTCACTATCTATTTTTACATTTGTGGCCATGGGGGTACTTATGCTTTTGGAGTTGTCCATTTTGAATTTCTTTATTAACTCCTTAGCATATTTGGATTGATGGGCATAGTTTCCATCCCTAGTTTGTTTGATTTGTAACCCTAGAAAGAAGTTGAGCTCACCAACTAAGCTCATTTCAAATTCATTTTCCATTATTTTAACAAATTCTTTTAAGAAATTAGAGTTGGTGGACCCAAAGATTATATCATCGACGTAGATTTGGGCAATAAAGATTTCTTTTCCTAAGGTCTTAATAAATAGGGTTGAGTCAATTTGTCCTTGTTTATATTCTTTAGAAATTAGGTAGGTTGATAAGCGTTCATACCAGGCCCTAGGTGCTTGTTTTAGTCCGTAAAGTGCTTTAGTGAGTTTGTAAACATGGTCAGGTCTTTCTAAGTCCTCAAAGCCGAGGGGTTGCCCTACATAGACTTCTTCCTTAATAAATCCATTTAGAAAAGCTGGCTTTACATCCATTTAGTAGAGTTTAAATCCTTTATGGGATGCAAAGGCTAACAACATACTAATGGACTCAAGTCTAGCTACTAGGGCATAGGTTTCATCATAATCTAACCCTTCTACTTGTCTGAACCCTTTGACTACTAAGCGGGCTTTGTTTCTCACTATTTCTCCTTGATCATTTAGCTTATTCCTAAACACCCACTTAGTATCAATAATGGATTTTCCCTCAGGTTTAGGTACTAGTTCCCAGACTTGGTTCCTCCCAAACTGGGCTAATTCTTCCTGCATAGCTATGATCCATTCAGGATCAGGTAAGGCTTCCTCTATATTCTTAGGTTCAATTTTTGAAATCAGTGCTATTTGACTAAGGTTTCTATAGGCGGACCTAGTTCTGACTCCTAAGGTTGGATCACCCACAATTTGATCGGTTGGGTGACTGAGTCTAGGTTTCTTAGTTTTTCTGGAACTTGGTTCAGCCTCAGATCCGACCGATCAATTTGGTTCAGTATTTGGTTCAACTACTTGGGTTGGTTCAATTATGGGTTCAATTGACTCATTAGTTGGTTTAATAGTTAGTTCATTTAGGGGTTCAGTTAAAGGTTCAACAATTTGTTCATTATCTTCTTGATCAGTATTTGATGAATCTAGATCTGGATTATCAGATATTGAATTGATTTCTTCATCAAATATCAGATTTATTGTTTCTTTAATTTTCTTAGTTTGTTTATTGTAAACCCTATAGACTCTACTTGTTGTTGAATATCCTAAGAAGATGCCTGGGGTTGACTTAGACTGGAATTTACCTAGGTAGTCCTTGGTGTTTAGGATATGGACTTTGCACCCAAAGACCCTTAGGTAATGTAGGTTTGGAAGTCTATGGTAGTATAATTCATAGGGTGTTTTATTGTGTCGTTTGTTAATTAGGACCCTATTTTGTATGTAGCAAGCCGTACTAATTGTTTCTGCCCAAAATTGTTTTGCTAGGTTAAATTCATTGAGCATAGCCCTAGCGGCTTCCTGTAGGGTTCTATTTTTCCGTTCAACTATCCCATTTTGCTGGGGGGTTCTAGGACACGAAAATTCATGTATATACCCATTTACCTTACAAAACTCCTCGAATCGTTGATTTTCAAATTCTCCCCCGTGATCACTCCTAATTCTTTTGATTTTGGTATCATTTTGATTTTCAATTAACTTGCAAAAGTCACTAAATAGGTTTAGGGTTTCATCATTGGCCTTTAGAAACCTAACCCAGGTAAACCTAGAGTAATCATCAATAATTACTAAGTAGTACCGGTTTTCGCTTAGTGACTTGGCTCCATGTGAATCATGTAGGTCAAGGTGCAGGAGCTCAAGTGTGGTTTGAGTTAGATTAGATTGAATTAGTTTGTGATTAGACCTGGTTTGTTTACCTTGATTACATGATTTACATATTAAGTTTTCATGGTTCTTAATTTTAGGTATACCTTTAATTAGGCCAAGTTGGGTGATTTTTGAAATTAATATTAGATTAGTGTGTCCTAATCTCTTATGCCAGAGGTTTGATTCTTCTAACCGAGTTAACATGCATTTAGGTACTAGGGGTAGGTTTATAGTGTAAACATTATTTTTCCTAGAGCCCTTAAGCATGATTTCTGAGACTTGCAAGTTTCTAATCAGGCAGTTAGAGTTGGTAAAGGTAACTCCATAGCCAGTATCACATAATTGACTTATGCTAAGTAGGTTAAATTTAAAGACTTCAACCAAACGAACCTTTTTAATAACAAAGTCAGATTTATGTTCAATGTTACCTGACCCAATCACCTTGAGTGTAGTATTGTTGCCAAATGCTACTGAGCCTAGGTTCTTGAACTTGATTTTGGTGAATTTCAATTTATCCCCAGTCATGTGTCTGGAGCACCCGCTATCCAACATCCATTGGTCCAAATCTTTATGTTCCTACACATAAAGAGTTTTGTTGATTTGGATCCAATTAGATTTAAGGATAGCCTAAATTGATTTTCACAACCTAGTCTGTCTCACCCAATCTAGAGTTACCAATCACGTTTGCCTTATGGGTTTTTGTGAGACAGGTTTTAGTAGACATAATTATTTTGAAAAATCATGATTTATTTTGAAAAAAGGTAAATTAATTTTGAAAACAATTGGTTTTGAGTTTATTTTTGAAAAAGAGTGTTTGAATCCATAATTAACTGAAAAGTTTGTGTTAGATTCAAATTTGACAAAGAATAATTTGAATTTGAATTTCAAAAATTGGCTTCCAGGTCTTGGCGAGGCACTAGGCCTTCTTTGGCCATAGCCTTATTGGATGATCAACCCTTTCCTTGACAAAGCCTTTTAATGAAATTTCATTTTCAAAATTACTTTTTGAAAAATTTTGGTCTAACTAGTTTGGGTCTTGGGTCGGTAGCTTTGGCTAGTTCCGCCAGTCTAAAGAGACCAAGTAGAGTATACTTGACCTTATTAGAAGAGGCTTTCCTAACGTACTATCAACTCACCGCCACCCAATACTATGTTGTTCCAATTTCAATTAATTGGTTCAGTCCTTAATCTAACCAATCCTAAGTCTAAGCATGATAAATTGCAAAAAAATAAGTAGACAAGCAATCATGCAAATTAAAACAAGAAAAGAAATTCATTTAATTATGAAAAATGTTTTTAATTTGGCTCCCCCTGGACTAAAGCAATGATAATGGTTCGACAAGATGTGAATCTTGTCCTTGGGGATCCAATACTGATTTGATCCAGTTTGTTTGTTCAGGCACAGTTTAGGTACCCATGACTGACTTTTAGGTCTAGACTGATTCAATACAGCATAGTATGACCTTTGTCTCGCCATGGTTCAATAGCCTAACCCGGATCGATTTAGAACCGACTTCTGTTTTCCAAGGATCATGTCAAGACCCTTGGAACCAGAAGTGAATCGTTCTAATGTTGCTCTAAGGTCCTTGACTTGAGATTTCAAGGAGGAGTTCTCTTTCTCAAGTTTTTCATCTTGAGTAGAGGTTCCTTCTTGAACCTTCTCAGTTAAGGATCTAGAGTCAGCTCCCTCTTTCAGGAGTTTTACTTCTTGTCGGAGGGACTCGACTCGTATTTTGGCTTTCGCTAAGTCACGAGAAAGGTAAGCAATTAATTCAGTTAATTGAATTCTAGTAAATCCACTTATAGTGATTTCGTCGTCCTCTGAAATTGTAAGCTTTTTGTAGTCCGGTTTCGATTCTGATTCAGTCTCGATTTCTTCCGAGGCGGTTAGTGCGAGCAGGTTCGACTGTGGGGCCTCTTCTTCTTCTTCTTCGGACAAAGATTCCTCCCACGTTGCCTGAAGGGCCTTCTTCTTTCTTGTCTTCTTCGTTTCCTTCAGATTGGGGCATTCCATCTTATAGTGACCCTTCTTTTTTGCATTCGTAACAGGTCACATTTGGTTTGGTCTTTTCATTTGAAGGTTCAGCTGGTTCTTTCTTTCTTCGGCTGGCTTTTCTTCTGTTGGTCTGGTTTTTAAGTTCCTTGTAGTAATCCCGAGCTAGCCAAACCAGCTTAGGTCGATTTCCTTCGTTGCCTTCTGAGTCTGAGTCTGAATCAGACTTGGGTGCAGGTTGAGGCTTCTTCTTGGTTATCTTTCTAGTTTTACTTGCAACAAAAGCGATGCGTTTCTCGGCCAGGGTACAGTTAGTCTGCTCATGCAATTCTAGTTCAAAAAACAACTCATCTAATTTAATTTTACATAAATCCCTTGAAACTTTGAACGCATCTACCATAGATGCCCACAAAGTGTTTCTCGAGTACCTGATCAGGTCACAGTTTTCTACCTTGTGACCGATTGTGTGTAGACCGTTCATTAGCTCCTGAATTCTGGCGTGGAGTTGAGCTGCAGATTCGATGTCGTTCATCTTGATTGTATACAGCTTGTTCAGTAGTAGGTCCCTCTTGCTGATTCGGGTGTCAGAGGTCCCTTCGTGTAGTTCAATTAGCTTACCCCAGAGTTCCTTTGCACTGTTGAATGGACCCATCCGGTTCAGCTCTTCTTTGGTTAGGCCGCATTGGAGTGTTTGGGTTGCTTTAGCATCGGCTTCAATTTTCCTTATTAGGGTGGTATCCCACTCGGTGTAGGATTGTGGCACTCCGTCAGCATTTTTAGGGATTTCCAGACCAGA
>JAGFNQ010002905.1:305724-339071 GCA_024364735.1 Boesenbergia rotunda | reverse complement strand
TGTGTTCTAATATATGGAGAAGGAGATGGTAATACGTGGGTATACAGATGCCAGTTTCCAGACAGATAAGGATGACTCCAAATCACAGTCTGGATACGTATTTACTTTTGAATGGAGGCGCAGTGAGTTGGAAAAGTTCCAAACAAGACACCGTAGCGGATTCCACCACGGAAGCGGAATATATCGCAGCTTCGGAAGCAGCAAAGGAAGCAGTCTGGATCAAGAAGTTCGTCTCCGAACTTGGCGTGGTTCCAACCATTGATGATGCAGTGCCGGTTTACTGCGACAACAATGGAGCTATTGCACAAGCAAAGGAACCAAGGTCTCATCAGTGATCCAAACACGTGCTTCGCCGCTATCATCTGATCAGAGAGATTATAAGTAGGAATGACATACAAATTGAGAGAGTTCCCACTGAAAGGAATATAGCGGATCCTTTAACTAAGGCCTTGCCTCAAAGCAAGTTTGAGGGTCATGTTAGAGCCTGTGGTATTGGATACCGTAGAGATTGGCATTAGGCCAAGTGGGAGTTTGTTAGTGATATGAGAGAAGTGTCCTAAGGCAATCGCCTTATGATTGTAAACATTTATTTCAATAAATGATAATTCATTATTTGAGTATACATGTTTGTGTATTTGATTGTGATCTTAAACTCATCTACTGAATGTCCGCCATACAGTTTACAGCATAAGAGAATTTGTGATGGGATCACAACTAGTGATTATCTCTAAATGTGCAAATGTGAAGTGTTGGAAATATCCCTAGTCGATGAATTGATAAATACGGACATTATCAGTTCTGTTGAGACTAGCATGGGTTATTCTCTATTCAGCTGATTCTCATTGGCTGGTGACATTGGGATGTCCGGAGATAAACATGGATGCTAGTTAAGGGAACTAGTTCATTGGAGTGACTAGCTGTAAGACTTCATATGGGAATCTACATGTAGATATGTCAATGAAGATCTTACTGCGGCTTAAGTGCGATGTTCCTTTGACTTGCGGTGTTCAAGTCATCTTGGTCATTGAGACTTATACTTTGACAACTTAAGCAAGCATCTCCAAGGAGGTGTGGACCCAGGATGATCGGGTATAAGCCGAAGTGCCCGAAGATGTTTGAACAACCTACAAAGGATTCACCACTCCTTGCGAGGAGATGTATACCCAGGCCTATCGTCGGATTGTTACTCAAAGCCTCTGGCCAGAGCATATCATGTTTAGAGTGAGAGTCTCTAAAATACATGAGAGTAATTAGAAATCCAAAGGACGAGTAAGACATTACTTGGGCTAGGCGTGACGTAGTCAGCCTAGTGGGGACTGACACCATTGACCGTGTCCTGAACCAAGTGGGTATAAGGTCGTGAAGGGAATGAGGCACGATTCATTAGAGCTGCTGAAGGGTTTCAGAATAATTTCTTCTGAGGTCAAACCGTTGATCTTTCGATTAATTGGGGATCATGATGTAGTACTAGGTGCCACTCATGATCATTCTATAATTAGTTAATTATAGACGGCCAACATAAATCGAAAGCCTATTTAGTCACACGCATTACGAGTAATCCGAGGGATTTAAAACAAGTTGAAAATTGGATTTTCCGATCAAGAGAAATAAGTCGAATCTGAGTTAGTCAGAGGCGCATTAGAAGCTAAAAATGGCTAAGTCTTTTGAAGGCTTTTTTTGGGCGAATTAAATGAGTTTAATTCGCGACGGTCCGGGTTGGGTTTGGCCGACCAAAGAGGGTGTTAACCCCTCTTTGGTGGCCGGCCAAATAAAAGGAGAAAACCAATTTAATTGGTTTAATTAATAAAATAAATATAGCGCGATTTATTTTATAAATTATGGATAAATAAATTTGTATAAAGAAATTTATATAAATAAAATTTATAGAAATTTATTCTTTTATGGAAGATTAAAATAATCCATGAGCTGGTTCATTTTAATTTTATAAAATCAATTATGAATTGATTTATCCATAATAAGAAAGTTTATAAATTTCTTATAAAATTTATTCCATAATTTAAAGAGAAGAAGAATTAGTTTTTATTATAAATTAGTTTATAATAAAGACTTGGTTTAAACGGAATTAATTCATAAGAATTTATAGGATAAATTTCTTATGATAAATAATTAGTTTTATTATAAAGTTAGTTATAATAAAATTCATAAGAGAATTTATAGGATAAATCTCTTATGATAACTAATTTGTTTTATTATAAATTGTTTATAATAAGACTAGGCTTAAAAGGAATAAGCAATAAGAAAATTTATAAGATAAATTTCTTATAACTAATTCCGTTAATTCGGTTTAGAGGGAGACTTAGCAAAGGAGTTGCTACTATATAAAGGAACCAAAGGCTAGCCCTTAATTCCAATTGAGTAATTAAGAGATTAATTATTCTCTTCCTCTCTTCTCTTCTCTCCTCCTTCTCTTCTTCTTTCCTTAGGGCCGGCGCACCCTAGCTCTCTAGGGCCGGCGCACCCTAGTTCCTCTAGGGCTGGCGCCCAATCACAACACCAAGGAGGTGTTGCCGTGAGCCACTAGAAGAAGAAGAACCCGAACAAGAAGAAGAAGAAGCGGATAGCGACTCCTCTCCTCTCGGAATTCGATTCCGTTGCTTCTTGTTGGTTAGTTTCTAACTCTTCTCTTGATCTTTCAAGTTGTGCCTATAGAGAATCTAGTAGTTCTCGTCGGCACAAAACTCGTGACTTTGCGAAGTCATCCCGAAGAGAACTCGGCGTGGACGCGAATAGAGGCGAAGCTTCCAAGGGACGCTACGGTTGGATCTCGTCCCTTACTTCGAGTTACGCGAGGTACTTGGTAAATTAGTTTACTTTTTGCAAACTTTTATTTTATGATTATGTCGATACACTATAAGGTTGCATGCTAGATACGAAGTTAAAATAATTTAGGAAATTATTTTATGCAAACTCTTCCGCTGCATGTAAAAATTTTAAATTTTACGAACTCGTATCCTTGTCGACATGCACCCGGTCCCAACAGGGGGTTCTCTTGAAAATAAGACCTATTGAGGTATCTACAATTCATCAACACGAATTCATTATCGGTGAATCTTTTCCTACACTCGGATCGGAACCGAGGCGCATTCGGGTCTACCCGACCTTGTTGTGATGACCCCTCACCCTTTTGCCTTTTAGAAGCCAACCTAATATGTGACACACAAATACATGTACCCATACCATCCCACAACAAGATAGAACAAGAAAACCAAGTAAAATAGGCCAAATTAGCTCCGAATCATGATTTAAATGGGAAAAATTAAACTGTACAAAGTGTCACCTTTTTCCCAATCGCTTCATGCTGAAGTTTGATGAAGATCAGTTTGAAGGGAGAAGCTTTACTAACCTAGTTGTAGATCCGAGGTAGGAGAAGACTAGGAGGGTGTTTCTAGGATGTCGTGGGAGGGCCTTAGAACAGGAGAGGAGGTCGGGGAGAAGAGATGTTTGCAGGGGGTGGCACGCAAAACCCTAGGTTTTGGCTACCCTCGCGTGGTCTGTTTCTTATTAAAACTCGCGGATCACTCGACTGCCCCAGGGGCAGTCGACTGGTAAAACGAACAGAAAGTTCCTCAGGTGGGATCAGTCAACTGCCCTAGGGGCAGTCAACTGATAAAATGAACAGAAGGTTCTCAGTTTCGACTTTACCTGGACCAGTTGACTGGGTCAGAGCCAGTCGACTGATACCTGAATTTTAGTCTTTCAGCCTAATTTCAGAAATGCCTAATTAATTCCACAAATCTTCAAAAAATTTGAAATTTTGTGGAGAGATTTGTGAAGCCTATGTCTACTTGAGAAAAATATATTTTCAAATAAAACTACTCCGGATCCCATGATTGGCACGAACTTCAACCATTCCTAAATTGTATCATTTAAACTTATCCAAAAGTCCTAATTTTAGCCTCACCTTGATGTCTCTTCCCATACTTAATCACAATACATTCCTAGTACTGAATTATATGATGTTCATGCATTAAACATTAATTTTTATCAAATATAATTCCATTTTCATCTTTTTCTCCATAAATCTCCTTTTAATGTGGCAATTCTCTAGGATTAAAACTCCCCTTAGTCTTTTAAACCCTTTGGCACACTCCATAGTCTATCTAATCTCCTAGGAGAAATTCTCCTGAGATCTATTGACCATAGATCTCATTTTGATCTCTAGAGCTCTCCCTTGAGCTCCTAGCCCGAGCCACTTTCCTAGATAGCTCATTCACAATTGCAAGACCACATCGGTGCTCCTCTGGTGCTTCTTGAACTTCAACTATTACTCTCTTAACTTTCCATACCTTGTCCTTGGTTGACTTTTTCTTTTATCCTCTAAATGGCTTTTCTTTGCCATTTTGACCTTTTCTTTACTATGATCATAGGGCATCCTTAAATATGACTTTTTGCTATCATTTGACCTTCTAGAGTGATATCCTATACCCGACCTATCATTTCTAATGTGTTGATCATTTGGTATCACATTCAATCCCTTGGATCCTCTAATGAACCTATCTAGGTTCTTTTCTAATTTATCATGTTTTGCTCTTAAAACTTAATTTTCCTTCTCTAAATTCCTTACCTTAGTATCACTATGCCCATTTTGATCATTCCTAGATCTACCCATTTTTCTAGGCATGTGTCTCCCTTTCTTAGGGTTGATACCTTGATCCTTAGGTCTAGAAATCTTAGATTTATCATGAACCATAGATTCTTTGGTATTTTGGCATGCAATAGTATTTCTATTTCTATCATGATACTTAAAGCCAAACGTGCGCATAGGCAAGCAATCATTATTTCTAGCAGTCATAGAAACATTAGAAGCATAAGTAAAGTTAGGGATTACCTCCCTTACCCTTGTAGCTCCCCCGTGACATGAGCTCAACTTTTTCTTTTCTTTCTCCCATCTTCTTAAATGCTCCATCTTCTTGAGCTCTCCTTTTCTTGGACATTGAGTGTGATAATGTCCTAGCTCCCCGCAAGTATAGCACCTAATGTGCTTCTTTTCTTTCTTTTCCCTACAACCCATATTAGATTTAAAATGAATTCAGTTGGGTTTAGGGATTATCTCCTTTTTACCTAGTGGACACTTATCCTTGTAGTGCCTCTTCTTGTTGCATCCAAAGCATATGATGTGCTCTTTTGATTTAGCTTTGGTGGAGGTTGGAGCTTCTTCTTGCTCCAGTATGGAAGTGCGTCTCTTCTCCCCCTCAAACCTTGAGGTGGTGACCTCTTCTTCTCCCCTTGATGAAGTGGATGACCTCTCACTTTCTTCTTCCACTTCACTTGAAGAGATGAGCTATTCTTCTTCTTCTTTGTCTTCTTGGACCATTTGACTTGTCTCCTTGGGCTCTTCCACTAATTGAGCTTGTGTATGATTTTCATGGAATTTTCCCATCTTGTTCCATAACTCATACACATTTTCAGATTTACCTACATCACTCAACACATTTTTAGACAAAATATCAATTAATATACTAATTACCTTGTCATTTGTCCTAGAATGTGCTTGTTGCTCCTTAGTCCAATATCTTGGTCGGAGCTTCTTTCCATGCTAGTCTCTTGGAATTTCAAACGGCTCTTCTATTACCATCATACACTCCCAATCCATTCCAAGCCAAGTCTCCATCCTTGTCTTCCAATAACCAAAATCTTCATGATCATAGGATGGTGGAGTGTTGATATCATCCCCCAACTTGTCTTCCATCATTCTTCTCCTAGCTTGTGCTCCTTTGGCGATTATTCCAACAAGAGCGGACCTTCACTCTGATACCACTTGTTAGATCGTTGTCGTCTTGCTAGAGGAGGAGGGTAAATAGCAACGTTCAAATTTCTCTACCTACAACGTTAGCAAGCGTAAGAGGAAATCTAATAAAACAAATGAAAATAATGCTAAAGCACCTATTTACGTGGTTCGGAGATAAAAACTCCTACTCCACGACTGCCTGTAAGGTGGGCGATCCTAATCCGTCGGTGGATGATTCCCCGGAGCACCTCCGCTCTAGATCGCGTAGCTCCTTGTGGGTGGAGAAACCTCACCACAATCTTTGGACACTACTTGAGCACAATAGGCTACTAACTCACTCTATCTAAGCAAGTTTCGCCAAGAGTAAACATCTTGGATCGAGCTCCTTTAAATAGAGCTCGAGATGAATCTGACCGTTGGCCAGTCGACTGCTCCTGAAGCAGTCGACTGGCCCTCTCTGAATTTGAATTCTCACACTGACCTTTCAAATTTTGGCCATCGCAGTGGGGTAGTCGACCGGTCCCCTTCTAAGACTAGGGTTCCCTTCTCGAGTATATTTCTCTCCGCACTCAAACCCTCCCCACTTAGTTCCTGAGTACAACCATTCACACTTGGACCCTCACGACCTGGTCGACTCTTCAATCAGTAGTCTCGATCTGTTGCCTTGACGCCCTCTTCGTCTTCGACTCCCATCCCTCGGATGCGCACGCAAGCCCTTGGCTTGCCTCCATGCCACCCTTCATACATGCATCGAAGTCCACGTCCCTCAACACATCGTCTCTTCCCATGGTCCCTCGGATGCGCACACAAGCCTCCAGCTTGCCTCCCTGCCACCCTTCACTTGAAGACATTTAACCAAGTCTATGTGTATCTGCAAACCTGCACACTCACATACACATATTAGTCCAACAACAAATCCTAACTTACTCATATTGACATACACATCAAAACTCATGATCCTCCAGATCATACCCGGGTCGATTGCACCAAGATCCAGTCAGAAGGTATGGTTCTGAGTGAAACCTTCTAGGTAGTAGCCATCATTGAGAATCTGCCTCCCGGCTAGAAGGATTTCAAGAACTACCTGAAGCACAAGCGGAAGGAGATGAAGGTGGAGGAACTTGTTGTTAGACTTCGCATTGAAGAAGATAACAAGGGTTCAGAGAGAAATATGTTCTCCCAGGCTACTGTAAAAGCCAACGTGGTCGAGCACTGACAAATCTCGAAACGGAAGAATTCCAAATCTTCCAAGATGGGTCCCAGAGGAGGCATAACAAAGAAATTCTCTGGGAAGTGCTACAACTATGGCCGAGTTGGTTACAAATCTTCAGAATGCAAGAAACCGATGAAAAAGCAGGAGGCCAACCTGAACGAGGGACCAGAAATAGAAGACCTCTATGCCGTGGTCTCTGAATTGAACTTGGTGGGTTCAAACTCGCGATAATGGTGGATCGATACTGGAGCCACCAGACATGTGTGCTACAATAAGGAACTGCTCCACAATTTTGAAGAAATAAGTGTAGAGAAGTTGTTCATGGGGAACTCGGCAACCTCGGACATCATGGGCCAAGGAAAAGTGGTGCTGAAGATGACCTCGGGCAAGAACCTCACTCTAACCAATGTGTTGTATGTTCTTGAGATTCGAAAGAATCTAGTGTCCGGTTCATTATTAAGCAAGCATGGCTTTAACATTGTGTTTGATTCAGACAAAGTTGTACAGTAAAAAAAAGGAATGTTTGTGGGAAAGGGCTATGTATCTGATGGGCTGCTTAAGCTCAGTGTAATGACCATTAGGCCTAAGATAAATAAAATTGAGAGCTCTTCCACTTATATGCTTGAGCCTTCATGTTTATGGCATGGTAGACTAGGACATGTGAATTACGATGTGATTTATAGATTAATAAACATGGAAAGCATATCGACATTCTACCTTGATCCAAAACACAGGTTTGAGACTTGTGTTGAAGCGAAGTTGACAAGGTCATCCTTTCAACACGTTGAAAGAAGCAACGAATCACTCGGCCTAATTCACACCGACGTATGTGACCTTAAAGGTACACCAACACGTGATGGGAATCGGTACTTCATTACTTTTATAGATGATAACACAAAATACTGTTATGTGTATCTTCTCAAAAGCAAGGATGAAACTATAGAGAAATTCGTTCTCTACAAGAATGAGGTTGAAATCCAACTTAATAAGAAGATTAAGGTGGTTTGAAGCGACCGAGGAGGTGAATATGTATCACCATTCATTGAGTTGTGTGTTGTGTTAGGATGTATACTAAAAGCTTTGCTTTTGGATAAAATACATCTACATTTTAAAAAGAGAATCACAAAATCACACAATACATATTTATATTAGCATGTGCATAACTTGTCTCATACTTGGCATTGTAGATAACAAGGTGTGTGGTGTCGCACAGAAGATCATGTTATCAAGTTCCTTGCAAAAGTATAATAATGAGGCTCACAACCGAGATGGAGTTGGACAAACCATCGGGATGGTTGTAGTGTAATTAGGTGTAGTTTATCTTAACCATAGAATTACACTAGTGTACTTTGGTACATTGAGTAGGACCAAAAGAAAGGTCATCCAATTTTGTACTGACTTCATAAATTGGATTAGACCTCGGATATATATTATGAAGTAAGATCTCTTAATCCCGAAATTATAACAGGCACGTACAATTAATTATTATTTCTTTGAATTATCAATGGGCGAGATTTATTCTGTTAAATCGATAGGCTCGGTAAATTGGGAAATAATATTAATTATATGGTGTGTTGTTGATTATTGATGGAATCCGTGTCCTGGTGAGTCGGGATGATGATGACCCCTTGATGAGCTCAAAAGGATTATCATGTCAAATCTTGCAAGTGGACTATGGTTCGATATGATGAAAAGGTTGAGTGGTACTAATCAAGGATCAAGAGGATAATTAATTTAATTATCAGTAATTTAAATTAATTATCGGACATTCGATATCTTAAACACGGGGAGATGGATGACTCATAATAGGTGGAGTCCATATGAAAATATGAGGGTTGGTGAGGAAGTTCAAAGGGATCCTTTAGTGGAATGGATCATCTTTAATGGACCGGGTTTGGATCCATTAGCGAGCCAAGAATCAACTCCTCCTCATGGTCCCTACCTTAGCCCTATAAATATCCCATAGGAGTCATGATACAAGGCTAATGAATGAATCAACCAAGAATAGCCTCTCTTTATTCTCTCCTCTCATCCTCTCTCTCCTAGGGTTCCTAGTGGCCGGCTATTGAGGTGGTGGCGCAAAGGGAAAGGGAGGAAGGAAACATGGTTTTCTTCCTCCTCTCTTCATCCCCACCTTCACAAGAGCATACGACAGCAAGGTTGGAGAGAGGGCAGGGCTCGCCGGTGGTGCAACTCGTGTGGTTAGGCGCCGGCGGTGGTGGAGAGGGAGAAGAGTAGAGGTTTGGTTCATTCTTCATCTTTCATGTTCTCTCTTCTTCCCTTGGCTGGCATTCCATGATGATGGAAGGAGTTCTGCAGCGCAAGGGGAGATAGCGGAGAGATCGCCGACGGTCCACTCCTTGGTGAGGAGTTGGTCGGCGTATGGAAGAAGAAGGAAGAAGGAATTAGGGTTGAAGTCTTCTCTCTTTATTCACTCCTTCTTCTAGTTCTCCATCTTCTCTTGATGGTGAGGAACACAAGAAAAGGAGTTGCACACCTCTTGATGGCCGGCGGCAACCTTGGTGAAGGTTAGGGCTCCGACGGGTTCAAGGGAGGAAGAAGAAGATCCTATTCTCTTTCCTAGGGTTTCAGCCAAGCTAGGAAGGAGAAGATTATGCCTTGCTGACTCCGCGTCTTGGTAGCTCGTCGCCCACACGACGTACAAGAGGGGAGGGTCATATGGTAGAAGACTGCGAGGTATACCTCTCCCTAGCTTCGTCTTTGTTTTGTTACATTATTGCTTTGATTTTGTTTATCATTGTATGTGTTTGATTAATTATTGAAGTTTAATTATGTGATAATTAATATCGATAATTAATCATGTCATGGACCCCAATAATAAACACAAAAATTGGTGATTCATTCGTTGTCTTTTCCACTGTTGATTAATCCAGAAAGTTACAAGGCCTTGACTTTAGTTTTGGCTATGTTGTGACTTGAATTAATTGACACGACGACAAGACGGTCGTTTGGGAGACGGGTCTCTATTCGGATTAAATTTTAATCTGTAGACATAGAGTGGTCTTTCATGTTCGACCCCGTGGTTGCCAAGGAAACCCTCAAGAAATCCAAGGGTTTAGACCCATCATGCTGAACATGGGATCAGACACGAAACGGATAGATCGATTGTGTTTGCTAGAGGGGGGTGAATAGCAATTTTCGAACCCCTTTCTTCTTACACGGTTAGTTGCACAGCGGAATATATAATAAAAACAATAAAACAAAAACTAACCAATGCTAACACAGAAGATTTACTTGGTATCCACCCCGGACGGGTGACTAATCCAAGATTTCGTCGGTGGATCATTCCTCGGATAACCTCCGGCTAACTCTGTCGCTCCTTGTGGGTGGAGAAACCTCACCACAGCACCTTGACACGACCTGAGCACAAAGACTACTATCATGCCTTTAACCAAGACAAGATTTGTCGAGAGTTTCAGCCTCCACGAAGTCCTTTTTAAATAGAACCCTAGGCTGATAACTCACCACCAGTCGACTGTCCCCACCAAAATCTGACCGTTACACGCCTAACATTCAAATTTTGGTTGTTACCAGTTGACTTCTCCCAGGGCAATCGACTGGTCCAGTGGCCAAACCCTTTCTATGAGTTTTACTAGTCGACTGCCCCAATGGCACCTTAGACTTTCTGTGAGTTTTACTGGTCCAGTGCCTCAAACTCATGTTCTTGTCTATTGAGGCCTTATCAATATAAATTATGTGTTGATATTGTTCCTCAGCATGCATTCATGTTGTGTAACACATTCAAGAAGATTTTGACTTGCTTAAGAAAAACTTTTCTTTTACCAAGACACCTTAGACTTGAGATAAGGCATTTCATAAACCATAACTTGCATGAAAACATAAATCGCAATAACAAAACTTATTATCCTAAGCAATCCAAGGTAAAACAAGTTATGTGTCAACCTAAACCATTCATGTGAATTTGAGGAAACGATAAGCACATTCCTAATTAGGAATGGCTATACGTTTGGAGCACTAAATATCAACTACCCATGTTGATAGATGCTCCCCCTTAAGCAATGCTATACAATTCTAAATATTGAGGTTTTAGGTACCCAAATTTTGGGACCTAATGAACCTTCAATCAAAGACTTTGGCACTCATGCCTTAGTCATTTTCTTTTTAACCCTAGGAACATTTAATGATCTAAAATGTGTTCTAGACATTAATGACACAAAGGTTGGTTCTTTAGATCGGTAACCTATACCGGCCTTGTTGTAAACTGCCCTTTGGGAGTTTAAGATCATGTCTAGTGTTTTAGAGCTAGTTGATAATTTCTCAAGAACACTCTTGAGTCTCTCAACTTCACTCTTCAAAGATTTGTTCTCATCTTCTAACATTTCTACATGCAAATCATCAATATCCGCATCCTTAGAGGATTTTAATTTTTCTACTTCTAATTTTAAAGATTTAGCTTTGTTTTTTGATTTCTTTAACAAACTTGTTAGACATGCAATGGTTCGATAACACTTATCCAACTCGGGAGAAATTACCTCTTCATCATCCGAAGATGATGAAGGCGCGGTTGAGGAGTCACTTGATTCGTCACTCTCCTCCTTTGACTCTTCTAGTGCCATGAAAGCAAAGTGATGTATATTCTCCATTTCTTTCTTCTTCTCCTTGTTCTTGTTGTCACCTGCCACTGAAGCCAACCCTTTCTCCTTTGGGCTTTGGTTAGAGATCTCATGTAATTCCATTTCACAAAACAAATCATCTAATTTTACAATTGGCAAATCCTTGGAAACCTTGTAGGCATCCACCATGGATGACCATAAGGCATTCCTTGGAAAAGCTTTGAGAATATACCTCACTAAGTCTCGATTTTCTACCTTTTCATTGATGGAATACAAGCCGTTGAGGATCTCTTTGAATCTTCCATGGAGTTCACTTACCTTTTCATTTTCTTCCATGGAAAGGTTTTGAAGTTGGCTAAGAAGGAGGTCCTTCTTGGCTATTCTTGAGTCCCGGGTGCCCTCATGAAATTCGATGAGCTTGTTCCACAAATCCTTTGCACTCGTGAAGGGACCAACTTTGATTAGTTGGTCCTTGTTCATTCCACATTGTAAGGTCACCACCGCTTTGGCATTTGCTTCCCCCTTCCGGATTTGCTCAGCCGACCACTTAGAAAACTCAAGCTCCTTTCCTTCATTATCCTTTGGAAGGGAAAACCCCTCCTTGACAGCGAACCATAAGCTCATGTTTGTCTTCAAGTAAAACTCCATTCTTGACTTCCAATATGAAAAATCAGTGCCGTCGAGGAATGGAGGTCGGTTTGTGCTCAAGCCTTCTCTTTCAGCCATCTTGCTGTAAGCTCTCGGATGTTAAGCCGTGAACAGAGCCCCAAGCTCGGATACCACTTGTTGGAACTTGGATGGCTAGAGAGGGGGGGGGTGAATATAGCCAGACACGAAAATCGCTTTCACTTAATAGATTTCTGCACTTCAGAGGTCAGTAGCACAGCGGAAGCAAAAGTAACAAAGAGATGCAGAAACACAGAAGAACAACAACTAAGGCAACAATCAAGATCGCTAACACGGAGGGTTTACAAGGTTCGGGGATAACTTGCCCCTACTCCTTGGCGTGCCCGTGAGGTGGGCGATCCCTTGATCGTCGGCAGATCAAGCCCCTGAAAAATCAGATAGAATGCAACCTCCTTCTCGGTGGAGTAACCTCTCCACAGTCTTTCAAGATGAATGAAGTATTAAGTACAGAAAACACAAGAAGGAATCTTACTGAGCACTTAGAACCGCAAGAACACAAGCAAACTCCTCACCGAGCTCCACTCAGCACAGATCTCACGCAAGCACTCCTTTCTTCGTGTCTTCTCGCTGATGGACTCGCCAAGCTTCTTGTTTCTCTTCCAAGTGCTCAAGTATCACTAGGTTGCTCAAGATTCACAGTAGAGTAATCGCACAAGTGTAGAGCAAAAGCTTTTCGATGTGGAGAACAAGAACTCTAACACTTCGTCAAAAAACTCTGCTCAGCTCTTCTCCGCTACACAGCTTAACCAGCTTCCATCGCCAGGTCACACGCTCCTCTGCAGTAGCTCCCAGCTGCTCACCTGTAGCAGCCAGCTACCCCTGACCTCCTCTGGACTCACTGAAACCCCTCCAGTCGAGCCCCAGGTCATCAGCTCCTCAGCTGTTGCAGCTCGTGCCAGAGAACGTTACAACCTGCGGATGCAAACGGACAAACCTGCTGTAGCGAAATACCCAGTTTGACTCTCCATGGATGGTCCCTGAGTCACCAACACACTTAGCAGCTCATTAGGGTAGCAAATCAACAGAAGATCAAACATCAGAGGGCTCAGAACAAGTATCAGTAGTGTATCATGTTGGGACCGGGTGCATGTTGACATGGATGCGTGTTCGTAATTTTAAAATTAATTACGTGCAGCGGAAGATTTAGCATAAATAATTTCTCAAATTATTTAACCACACATCTAAGCATGCAATTTTATCTTGTGTAGACATGATCATATATTTAAAATTTTGCAGAAACGTAAACTAATTTACGTATTACCTCGCGTAACTCGAAGGAAGGGACGAGATCCAACCGTATGCGTCCCTTGGAAGCTCCGCCTCTATTCGCGTCCACGCCGAGTATCTTCGGGATGACTTCGCAAAGCCACGAGTTTCGTGTTCTCGAGAACTACTAGATTCTCCGAGAACGCGACAAGAAAAACCAAGAGAGAAGTAATCACCTCGGAAAAACTCACTACCAAGGTTGTCCAGAATCACAATTCTGGCGAGAAGGAGGAAGATGACTTGCGCCCAATCCCAAGGTGATGATGGCCGGAGAGGAAGATCGTCCTAACGGAAGAACTTCGTCGCCTCGGTGCTTCTCCTTGTGCTCACGGCAAGAAGAAGGGAGAAGAACCTTGTGGCCGGCCAAGAGGAAGAAGGGAGGAGAGGGAGAGAGCATAGGCAAGAATACTTCGATTATTCTCCAAGCCTTGTCTTGGGTCCTTTATATAGTGGCCTCTCAACCACCAAGTCTCTTTTTTTTTATGGAATAAATTTTCTATGACTTATTCCATCATGCCAAGTTTTATCATATTTTAATTCATGATAAAAATCAACTAAGTCTCTTTTTTCTTATGGAATAAATTTTCTTATCATGGTAAATCAATCCATGATTGATTTTATAAAATAAAATAAACCAATCCATGGTTCATTTTAATTTCCATGAAAAATAAACCAAACCTTGGTTTATTATATAAAAATTTAAATCATCCATAATTTTATAAAACAAACCACACTTGGTTTATTTTATAAATTGAATCAAAAACTTGGTTCTCTCCCTTTGTTGTGGCCGGCCAAGCAAAGAGGATGGAGACCCTCTTTGGCCGGCCCAACAAAGTCACGCCCCAATGAATTAAACTTATTTAATTCATCTATTAAGTCGTCAAAAGACTTAGCCATTTTACGCTTCCGATGCGTCTCTGAAAAATTCAGATTCGACTTATCGTTTGGCTCAACCAAACTTAATCTCTCTTGATTAGAAAATCCAATTTTCAACTCGTTTTAAATCCCTCGGATTACTCGTAGTTCGTGTGACTAAATAGGCTTTCGATTTATGTTGGCCGTCTATAATTAACCAATTATAGAACGATCATGAGCGACACCTAGTAGTACATCATGATCCCCAATTAATCGAATGATCAACGGTTGACCTCAGAAACTATTCTGAAACCCTTCAGCAGCTATAATGAATCGTGCCCCATTCCCTTCACCATCTTATACCCACTTGGTTCAGGACATGGTCTATGCGTGTCAGTCCCCACAGGACTGACTACGTCACACCTAGCCCAAGTAACGTTTTCTCATCCTACGGATTCTAATTACTCTCATGTATTTAAGAGATTCATACTCTGAACATGTCAAGCTCTGGCCAGAGGCTTCGAGTAACAATCCGATGATAGGCCTCGTGTATACATCTCCTCGCAAGGAGTGGTGAATCCTTTGTAGACTGTTCAAACATCTTTGGGCACTTCGGCTTATACCCAATCATCCTGGGTCCACACCTCCTTGGAGATGCTTGCTTAAGATGTCAAAGTATAAGTCTCCTTGACCAAGATGACATGAACACTGCATGTCAAAGGAACATCGCACTTAAGCTGCAGTAAGAACTTCACTGACATATCTATATGTAGACTACCATATGAAGTTTTACAGCCAGTCACTCCAATGAACTAGTTCCCTTAACTAGCATTCATGTTTATCTCCGGACATCTCAATGTCACCAGCCAGTGAGAATCAGCTGATTAGAGAATAACCCATGCTAGTCTCAACAGAATTGATAATGTCCGTATTTATCAATTCATCGACTAGGGACATTTTAAATACTTCACAATTGCACATGTAGAGATAATCACTAGTTGTGAATTCATCACAAATTCTCTCATGCTGTGAATTGTATTGCGGACATTCAGTAAATGAGTTTAAGATCTCAATCAAATACATAAACATGTATACTCAAATAGTGAATATTCATTTATTAAAATAAATGATTACAATCATAAGGCGATTATCTTAGGACACTTTTCTCATATCACTAACAAACTCCCACTTGGCCTAATACCAATCGCTACAGTACCCAATACCACAGGCTCTAACATGAGCCTCAAACTTGCTTTGAGGCAAGGCCTTAGTTAAAGGATCCGCTAAATTCCTTTCAGTGGGAATTTTCTCAATTTGTATATCATTCCTACTTATAATCTCTCTGATCAGATGATAGCGGCGAAGCACATGTTTGGATCGCTGATGAGGCCTTGGTTCCTTCGCTTGTGCAATAGCTCCATTGTTGTCACAATAAACCGGTATTGCTTCATCAATGGTTGGAACCACACCATGTTCTGAGATAAACTTCTTGATCCAGACTGCTTCCTTTGCTGCTTCCGAAGCTGCAATATATTCCGATTCCATGGTTGAATCCGCTACGGTGTCTTGCTTGGAACTCTTCCAACTTATTGCGCCTTCATTCAAAATAAATACGTATCTAGACTGAGATTTGGAGTCATCCTTATCAGTCTGGAAACTGGCATCTGTATACCCACGTATTACTATATCACCTTCTCCATATATTAGGAACACATCCTTAGTTCTTCTTAAGTACTGAGGATTGTCTTGATAGCCGCCCAATGATCCATTCCTGGATCAGACTGGTATCTTCTTGTGACACTCAGAGCATATGATACATCGGGCCTAGTACATAACATAGCATACATGATAGATCCTATCGCGGATGCATAAGGAATCTTATTCATGCAAATCCTCTCGTCTTCTGTGCGCGGACACATAGACTTCGAAAGGTTGATCCCATGCCTGATGGGAAGGTAACCTTTCTTGGATTCCGACATGCTAAACCTTTCTAGCACTTGGTCTATATATGTAGACTGCGAAAGACCAAGCAATCGTTTTGATCTATCTCTATAGATTCTAATCCCAAGGATATAGGTTGCTTCTCCCAGGTCTTTCATGGAGAAAGTTTTGGACAACCAAATTTTAACTGACTGTAAGACTGATATATCGTTTCCTATAAGTAATATGTCATCGACATATAACACTAGGAATACGACTGCACTCCCACTAACCTTCTTGTACACACAAAGTTCGTCAGGATTTTGTGAGAAATCAAACTCTTTGATTGTCTCATCAAAACGGATGTTCCAGCTCTTGGATGCTTGCTTTAGTCCATATATGGATCGTCGAAGCTTGCATACTTTGGTTTTATTAACCGATGTGAAACCTTCAGGTTGTATCATGTATACATCCTCAAGCAGGTTTCGATTAAGGAAAGCTGTTTTCACATCCATTTGCCATATCTCATAATCATAATGAGCTGCTATGGCCAGGAGCATCCGAATGGATTTAAGCATAGCTACTGGTGAATAGGTTTCGTCATAATCAATTCCTTATTTCTGACAATATCCTTTTGCCACTAATCTAGCCTTAAAGGTAACAACATTACCTTCCATGTCAGTTTTCTTCTTGAAAACCCACTTGCACCCTATGGGCTTAATCCCTTCAGGTGGGTTAACCAAGTCCCATACTTGATTTTTGTACATGGAACCCATTTCCGACTTCATGGCTTTAAGCTATTTATCCCTTTCTGAATTTTTTAAAACATCTTCATAACCGATAGGTTCGTCATCGTTAATGAGTAACATGTCGTTCGATTCACTTATGAGAAATCCGTATCTCTCTGGAATATTGCGCGTCCTATCAGACCTACGAAGAAGTGGTGTTGTTTTAGGTTCAACTGATAGCTCATCATTATGAGTTATTGGTTGTGGGTCTAGACTAGGTGTCTCTGTAATGTCTATTGTAGTTTCTTGAACTTCTTCAAGTTCAATGCTACTCCCACTGTTTTCTTGTAAAAGAAATTCTTTTTCTAGAAATACAGCATGCCTTGAAACAAACACCTTTTGTTCCAAGGGATGATAGAATTGGTAACCTTTCGTTTCCTTAGGGTATCCAATAAATAGACATTTATCAGACTTAGCATCCAATTTGTCTGATATAGTCCGCTTTACATAAGCAGGACAACCCCATATCTTTAGGTGAGATAAATGAGGTTTCTTACTATTCCACGTCTCATATGGAGTAGTAGAGACTACCTTGGTCGGGACTCTGTTTAGTAAGTAAACAGCTGTCTTAAGCGCATAGCCCCAAAAGGATTTTGGAAGAGTTGCATGATTCATCATAGATCTAACCATGTCCATCAAGGTTCGTTAGCCTCTCAGATAACCATTATGCTGTGGTGTATATGGCGGAGTCCATTGAGACAATATCCCATTGTCCCTAAGATAATCTTGAAACTCTTGGCTTAAGTATTCACCACCCCGATCGGATCGAAGTATCTTAATACTTTTGCCAAGCTATTTCTCTACTTCACTTCTGAACTCTTTGAATTTCTCAAAAGCTTCAGATTTGTGTTTCATTAAGAATACATACCCGAATCGTGAGTGATCATCGATAAAGGTAATGAAGTAGCTATAGCCTCCTTGTGCAAGAGTTGACATTGGTCAATTCTCCCACTGGTTTACCTTTTTCGGAAAAGGGTAATTAGGTCATCTTGCCTTTTAAGCATGATTCGCATGTATCAAATGAACCAGGTTCAAATGATTCCAGAATTCCACATCGGTGTAATTTGGTCATGCGTTTCTTGCTTACATGGCCAAGACGACAATGCCACATATAGGAGTCTATTTGATTATCTATTCAAGCACGTTTGTTGCTAACTTCGATATTGAAAACGTCACCGGATAAAACTAACGTGTAGATACCATTGCATAAAGTTCCGGTCCCATAAAGAACACCATTTAAAGTTATGTAACAGCAATTGTTACTAAAAGTTAAATGATAACCCATTTCATTCAAGCATGAAATAGATACAATGTTCTTTATTGACGAAGGAACAAAATAACAATTATCCAATTCTAAGACAAGTCCAGTAGGGAGCTTTAGCAAATATATTCCTTAGCCCCTGTATGTCATTACATATATGTGAGCTACACCCAGTATCAAGTACCCAGGTGTCCGAGGAAATAGAGTGACATTCAATAACGAAGATACCTGAAGAGGATGGGGCATCGGATGCCTTCTTCTTCAAGGACTCAAGATAAACCTTGCAGTTTCTTTGCCAGTGGCCCTCCTTGCCATTGTGATGGCAAGTGCCTTTTGGTGCATTTTCAGTCTTTTTGGCCTTTTTCTTCCTTCCCTTATTTTGTCCTTTGGGCTTCCTCTTAGAGCCTTTCTTTGATGAACCAACTAACAGTACCGTCTTCTGATCCTGCTTTACAGAAGGCTCTACAGTTTTTAGCAGGTTAAGCAACTCAGGAATGGTAGTCTCCAGTTTGTTCATCCGATAGTTCATCACAAACTGTGAGTAACTCTTGGGCAAACAATGCAGAATTAAGTCAATACTTAGTTCGTGATCCATTGCAAATCCGAGGGTGCCTAGTCGCTCAATGTACCCCAACATCTTCAACACAAACTGTGAAACAGAAGTGCCTTCCTGCATCTTAGAGGTGAAGAGGAGTCTGGAGACCTCAAACCTTTCGGATCTCGCCTGCTCGTCAAACAGCTCATGAAGATGGAAGACGATGGTATGAGCATCCATATGCTCATGCTGCTTTTGCAGCTCAGGTATCATAGCGGCCAGCATGATGCAACTCGCAAGTTCAGAATCGACCACATGTTTCTGATAGGCCACTAACTGGTCTGGAGTTGCATATTCAGGAGGATGGTTGGGAAGTTGTTCTTCAAGGACATAAGCAAGCTTTTCTGCCTTGAGGACTATCCTCAAGTTTCGATGCCAGTCCATGAATTTTGGCCCAGTCAGCTTATTGGTGTCCAAAATGGAACGCAAATTCAGAGAAGACATGATTAGGTGATTATCCTAGAAATACAAATTGAGGTTATGTGATGAGAATGATAAAGAATGCATCAATATACATTAATTAAATCCTATTTATTTTTCGAATTGAATAACCCTTTTTATCAATTCGGGAGATCGTAGGAACATCTCCAAATAGGTTGATATCCAACCATAGATAAGAACAACCATAGCTAGAGTCCATCAAGTTATTCTTAGCTATGAAGGTAGGTAATTATACCGATTACATATTATACATATGTAACTATCACATTATGCTATCAACTAATTGAATGTTTGCATAAATCATTGGGTTGTTAACTCATTAACAAGTATGCAACAATATACATAGCACCCAACTGCACCTTCTCTTTACATCGACCTTGGCTGTGGCACAACAAATCGATGCTCCAAGCTTAAGGCTGACCCATTAATCAAGAAATAGTTTTAATATGGTTGGGGCTCATTCAACCATTTAGTCAGTCTTGGATGTGTCCAACAACCAAAACTAAGGATTGACCTCTGACTCCAACTATATTAATCATAAACTAATTCCATGGTTTGAACATGTTGAGATTCAAGCCGAGCATGAATGTGTCAATCAACCCAAACGAGAAACAAAACTCCGGTTCTAACCATATTAATGGAAGGTGTTGGCCTTAATATTTTGTAAGGGGTTTTGGGTCTCATCCTTTTCTTTTATGCACATTCATGACATATAATTATGTCATGTTCTAACGATTTCCTTAATAAAGTATGTATGTGACTTAATTTATCAAGTCTCATTAATTGAATTAGGAACCGGATTTCCTAATTCTAATTTCATACTTTATTCAAGGAATTGTTTTGGGAAACTATTTCCTAAATTATCATAATCAATTTCGAAAATAATATGTTTAAGACTTTGATTTCTCTAAATCAAATCTTATTAAATTAAGAGGCAGATTCCCTTAATTCAACCATATATTATTTTCATGAAAATCTTATTTAAGGAAATATATCTATAGGAAACAATTTTTCTAATTAATTTGGAGACAATAAGATGAAAGAGCATCACCTCATAAATCAAATAAGGAAATTATCGTTTGAGAATCACCTCAAAATTTCCAAGATTTGATCACATATTTTATTTATGGAAAATTAATATCAATAACTTAATTTGGACGGCTCCCTGAGGCTCAATCCAAAATAAGAATTTGACAGTTTAAATTCAATTTAGGAAATTTAATTATAACAACTAACTTTAAATTGCACGGCTCCCCGAGGCTCAATCCAAAATAAAGAATTTTAAAAATAATTTAATTTCCAATTTTGAATTTAAATGTCAATTAATATTCCCATAATTTGTCTAGACTTTCTTGAAAGAAAGTGCACAAAATTACGAGCTTTCCATAAATGGAAAGATTCCAAAAATAAAAGGTTTTCAGAATAATTGTAAGTTTCTGGTACAAAGAAAACTTACGTTTTTCTAAAATTAGAAAATTTTCAAAATAAGAAATTTCTAAAATTGAAAAGTTTTCAAAAATGGAATGTTTTCACAATTATCATAAAATTTCAGAAACAGAGATATTTCAAAAGTTTGCGAAATTTCATTAGGATTTTCAAACTTTGAAATTCCTAAATCGAAAATTTACCATAATTGAAAAGTTTCCATAATTGAAAAAATTTCCAAAATTGAGATCATTACAAAGCTTTCAAAATCAATTATATGATTATGTCGAACACAAACCACGGCTCTTATACCACTGTTGGGACCGGGTGCATGTTGAGATGGATGCGGGTTCGTAATTTTAAAATTAATTACGTGCAGCGGAAGATTTAGCATAAATAATTTCTCAAATTATTTAACCACGCATCTAAGCATGTAATTTTATCTTGTGTAGACATGATTATATATTTAAAATTTTGCAGAAACATAAACTAATTTACGTATTACCTCGCGTAACTCGAAGGAAGGGACGAGATCCAACCGTAAGCATCCCTTGGAAGCTCCGCCTCTATTCGCGTCCACGCCGAGTATCTTCGGGATGACTTCGCAAAGCCACGAGTTTCGTGTTCTCGAGAACTACTAGATTCTCCGAGAACGCGACAAGAAAAACCAAGAGAGAAGTAATCACATCGGAAAAACTCACTACCAAGGTTGGCCGGAATCACAATTCCGGCGAGAAGGAGGAAGATGACTTGCGCCCAATCCCAAGGTGATGATGGCCGGAGAGGAAGATCGTCCCAACGGAAGAACTTCGTCGCCTCGGTGCTTCTCCTTGTGCTCACGGCAAGAAGAAGGGAGAAGAACCTTGTGGTCGGCCAAGAGAAAGAAGGGAGGAGAGGGAGAGAGCATAGGCAAGAATACTTCGATTATTCTCCAAGCCTTGCCTTGGGTCCTTTATATAGTGGCCTCTCAACCGCTAAGTCTTTTTTTTTCTTATGGAATAGATTTTCTATGACTTATTCCATCATGCCAAGTTTTATCATATTTTAATTCATGATAAAAATCAACCAAGTCTCTTTTTCTTATGGAATAAATTTTCATATCATGGTAAATCAATCCATGATTGATTTTATAAAATAAAATAAACCAATCCATGGTTCATTTTAATTTCCATGAAAAATAAACCAAATCTTGGTTTATTATATAAAAATTTATATCATCCATAATTTTATAAAACAAACCACACTTGGTTTATTTTATTAATTGAACCAAAAACTTGGTTCTCTCCCTTTGTTGTGGCCGGCCAAGCAAAGAGGATGGAGACCCTCTTTGGCCGGCCCATCCAAGCCACGCCCCAATGAATTAAACTTATTTAATTCATCTATTAAGTCTTCAAAAGACTTAGCCATTTTAGGCTTCCGATGCGTCTCTGAAAAATTCAGATTCGACTTATCGTTTGGCTCAACTAAACCTAATCTCTCTTGATTGGAAAATCTAATTTTCAACTCATTTTAAATCCCTCGGATTACTCGTAGTGTGTGTGACTAAATAGGCTTTCGATTTATGTTGGTCGTCTATAATTAACCAATTATAGAACGGTCATGAGTGACACCTAGTAGTACATCATGATCCCCAATTAATCGAATGATCAACGGTTGACCTCAGAAACTATTCTGAAACCCTTCAGCAGCTATAATGAATCGTGCCCCATTCCCTTCACCATCTTATACCCACTTGGTTCAGGACATGGTCTATGTGTGTCAGTCCCCACTAGGCTGACTACGTCACACCTAGCCCAAGTAACGTTTTCTCGTCCTACGGATTCTAATTACTCTCATGTATTTAAGAGATTCATACTCTGATCATGTCAAGCTCTGGCCAGAGGCTTCGAGTAACAATCCGACGATAGGCCTCGGGTATACATCTCCTCGCAAGGAGTGGTGAATCCTTTGTAGGATGTTCAAACATCTTCGGGCACTTTGGCTTATACCCAATCATCCTAGGTCCACACCTCCTTGGAGATGCTTGATTAAGATGTCAAAGTATAAGTCTCCATGACCAAGATGACTTGAACACCGCAAGTCAAAGGAACATCGCACTTAAACTGCAGTAAGAACTTCACTGACATATCTATATGAAGACTACCATTTGAAGTTTTACAGCCAGTCACTCCAATGAACTAGTTCCCTTAACTAGCATTCATGTTTATCTCCGGACATCTCAATGTCACCAGCCAGTGAGAATCAGCTGATTAGAGAATAACCCATGCTAGTCTCAACAGAATTGATAATGTCCGTATTTATCAATTCATCGACTAGGGACATTTTCAATACTTCACAATTGCACATGTAGAGATAATCACTAGTTGTGAATTCATCACAAATTCTCTCATGCTGTGAATTGTATTGCGGACATTCAATAAATGAGTTTATGATCTCAATCAAATACATAAACATGTATACTCAAATAGTGAATATTCATTTATTAAAATAAATGATTACAATCATAAGCCGATTGCCTTAGGACACTATTCTTATATCACTAACATATCAGTAGGAATCAGAGTGCGATCAGACACGATCAGAGCGTCTGACAGCGCGTTTGAATTAATGTGATCGGTCACCATACCGATCCAGGGCTCGTGGATCGGTCACCAGACCGATCCACAGCTTTGCTGGGATTCGCAACTTTCGCAACCACAAGGGCCTGATCGGTCCCCAAACCGATCATGATGTCCTCCGACCGATCAGGCTCCAACCTGATCGGTTATAAGGAGGAATCCGTGACACTTGATCGTTCACCAGAATGATCTGAACACTATCCCAGATTGGTCACTAGACCGATCAGGAGCCGATCAGTAGAGTTCTCCAAACTCACTGTATGCTCCCTGATCGGTCACCAGACCGATCAGGAGGCTCTCCGACCGATCAGGCTCCAGCCTGATCGGTCATAAGGAGGAGTCCGCGACACTTGATCATTCACCAGAACGATCTGAATACTATCTTTGATCGGTCACCAAACCAATCAGGAGCCAAGCAGTAAGGTTCCCAAAACCCACTGTATGGTCCCTTATCGGTCACCAGACCGATCAGGAGTCGATCAGTAGCCCAACAAGGTCACTGTGTGCTCCCTGATCGGTCACCAGGCTGATCAGTCATCGCTGGATCGGTCACCAGATCGATCCACGAGGGAACACCGTGCCAACTTTCCTGATCGGTCACCAGACCGATCCAGGTAAGGTCAAATCCACTCCAAGTCACGAGAACAAGCCTCCAGCCCTTCTCTAACTCGTGCTTGGTCACTCAGACCAAGACTCCGTGCCCAGTTTCACTTATCGGGACTTCAACCTAGCCCTCCAAGCTAGGACCTGACCCTCCAAGCCAGGGTTTCATCAACCTAGCCCTCCAAGCTAAGACCTGGCTTCACTCACCAGGATTTCAATCACCCGACTTCACTCACCGGGACCCAGCTTCACTCACCAGGATATCAACCTAGCTTCACTCACTAGGATTTCAACCTGGCTTCACTCACCAGGACCCGGCTTCACTCACCGGGATTTCAACCTAGCTTCACTCACTAGGATTTCAACCGGGCTTCACTCACCAGGACCCGGCTTCACTCGTCGGGATTTCCAATCACCTAACCCTCCGAGTTAGGAATTTTCACACCTAGCCCTCCAAGCTATGACTTTTTCACACCTAACCCTCCAAGTTAGGACTTTTCACACCTAGCCCTCCAAGCTAGGACTTTTTCACACCTAGCCCTTCAAGCTAGGACTTTTTCCATGCTAGCGTGCGATCTCCCGATCCACCTGGACTTAATCCGAATTCAACCAAACTTAAATCGTTGTCAAACCCAAAACAACAATCGGGCCAGACTACATCAACAGATATTTCTTTCCATTGACATTGGAGGTCTTAGACCGGTAGCCCAAATCTGATCTATCCTAGTTGGGTTTTAAGCTACCCAACACCATATCTAGACCCTTAGATCCAACCTTGAATCTTTCTAGGGTCTTTTCTAATTTATCAAGTATTACCCTAAAGGCTTGATTTTCCCTTTCTAACCCTTTAACCTTAGTGTCACTAAATCCATTTTGCCCATTCCAAGACATACCCATCTTTCTAGGCATATTCCTTCCCTTCTTGGGATTAATGTCATGATCCTTAGGTCTAGAGGTCTTGGATTGATTATGATGCATACTTTTCCTAGGGTTATAATTTACCTTGTTATCCCTATTCCTATCATGATATTTAAAGCCATGGCTACGCACAATTAAGCAGTTTTCATTAAGCTTAGCATGGATGGATGAATGATTTACACTATTTTTAACATTCACAGAGGAACTAACATTTGAATTGCATTTTAATTTATGGTTAGGGATTACCTCCCTTACCCTTGTAGTCCCTCCTTGATGTGAGCTCATCTTCTTTCTTTGCTCTTTCTCCCATCTCCTCAAGTGCTCCATTTTCTTTAGCTCACCTTTCTTTGGGCACTTGGTGTGGTAGTGCCCTAGCTCACCACATGTGAAGCATCCAATCCTCCTCTTCTTCTCTTGGGATTCTCCATTCCTACACTTCATATTAGATTTAATAAGAATTGAACTTGGTTTAGATTTTACCTCTATTTTACCTTTTGGGCACTTGTCCTTGTAGTGCCCCTTTTCGTTGCAACTAAAGCATGTGATGTGCTCTTTCGATTTAGCTTTGGTGGAGGTAGAAGCTTCTTCTTCAACCTTGAATGAAGTGGATGCTTCCTCTTGATCCGGCATTGAAGTGGGTCTCTCCTCCCCCTCAATCCTTGAGGTGGTGACCTCTTCCCCTTCTTCTCTTGAGGAGGTTGATAATCTTTCGCTTAATTCCTCCTCCTTACTTGATGAAGTTGACACTTCTTCCTCCTCTTGGTCTTCTTGGACTGTTGGCCTTACTTCTACGGGCTCTTCAACTCTTTGAATTGATGTAGGGTTCTCATGATATCTTTTCAACTTATCCCATAATTCATATGCGTTTTGGTATTCCCCTACATCACTCAAAATTTTATTAGGAAAAATATTTTTTAAAATACTAATTACCTTCTCATTGGCCCGAAATTGTTCTTGTTTCTCTTTGTCCCAATATCTAGGACAAAGTCTCTTTCCGTGCTTGTCCTTTGGAACTTTGAAGGGCTCTTCAAGTGCAATTCTGCATTCCCACTTCATCGCGAACCACGTCTGCATTCTCACTTTCCAATAGCCGAAATCCTCAAGGTCATAGGCCGGTGGAGTGTAGATATCATCCCCAAGTTTGTCTTCCATTTTCTTCTCCTCTAGCGTGTGCTCTCTTGGCGGTTAGTCCGATCAAGAGCGATCCTTCGCTCTGATACCAATTGATAGATCGATTGTGTTTGCTAGAGGGGGTGAATAGCAATTTTTGAACCCCTTTCTTTCTACACGGTTAGTTGCACAGCGAAATATACAATAAAAACAATAAAACAAAAACTAACCAATGCTAACACGGAAGATTTACTTGGTATCCACCTCGGATGGGTGACTAATCCAAGAATCCGTCGGTGGATCAATCCCCAGATAACCTCCGGCTAACTCTGTCGCTCCTTGTGGGTGGAGAAACCTCGCCACAACACCTTGACACGACCTGAGCACAAAGACTACTATCTTGCCTTTAACCAAGACAAGATTCTTCGGGAGTCTCAGCCTCCACGAAGTCCTTTTTAAAGAGAACCCTAGGCTGATAACTCACCACCAGTCGACTGCCCCCAAGGGCAGTCGATTGCCCCCATGGGCAATCGACTTCCCCCACCAAAATCCAATCGTTACACGCCTAAAGTTTGAATTTTGGCTATCACCAATCGACTTCTCCTAGAGCAGTCGACTGGTCCAGTGGCCAGCCCCTTTCTGTGAGTTTTACCAGTTGACTGCCCCAATGGCAGTCGACTGCCCTACTCACACACCTAGAGTTTCCCTTCCTGAGTACACTTCTCTCAGCACTCGACCCTAGGACTTTCCCGAGTACAATCACACAGCACTCGTACCCTCACGACTCGACTGACTCCTCTTCCGCAGCCTCGACTGTTGCCTTCCACCCTCTTCATATTCGGCTCCCGCCCCTCGGATGCACGCAAGCCTCCAGCTTGCCTCCATGCCATCCTTCTGTATGCCTCGAAGTCCGTGCTATCAGCTCGTCGTCCCTGCTCTCCAAGGTCTCTCGAGTGCACACAAGCCTCCAGCTTGTCTCCATGCCACCCTTCACCGTATTGAGGCTGTCCAGCCAAGTCCATATGTGTAACCTGTACAACCTGCACACTCAACATACATATATTAGAACACAAGGGTAAACCTAACTTAAATCCTTTGCCCAAACATCAAAATACTTGGTCACTCAGGACCACAGATTGCCTCAACAGAAACAACAACTCCTTATACCCCTCAGCAAAATGGAGTTGCTGAGAGAAGAATTGAACTCTTAAGGAGATGATGAATGCTTTTCTATTGAGCTCTGGATTGCTTGACTCCATGTGGGGGGAAGCTGTGTTAACATCTAATTACCTTTTGAATAAAGTCCCTCGGAAGAAAATAGATAAGAGCCCTTGTGAGTTATGGAATGGAAGACGATCATCCTACAAATACTTATGAGTGTGGGGGTGTCTTACTAAAGTTTTGGTGCCTGATCCGAAAATAGTTAAGATAGGACCAAAAACTATTGATTGCATATTTATCGGATATGCAATAACAGCAGTGCATATCAATTTTGGGTTTATGAGTCATAATTGCCGGATATACACAAGAACTCGATAATAGAATCGAGAAATGCCTCATTTTTTGAGCATGTGTTTCCATATAAGACCCGAGAGGATGCTAGCTCCTCAAAACAGGTGGAGGAAATACCAGAAGAATAGGATGATGAACTAGTTGAGGCTGCGCCTCGGTGGAGTAAGAGAGCTCGGGTGAAAAAATCTTATGGAACATATTTTATCACTTTCATACTGGAAGGTGAGCCCCAAAGCTACTTTGATGCTGTAAAGTCTTCTGAGGGACCTTATTGGAAAGAGGCAATTGCATATGAGATCGAATCTATCTTACAAAATCACACTTGGGAACTTGTGGACCTTCCTCCGGGGAGTAAACCATTAGGTTGCAAGTGAATCTTCAAGAAGAAGATAAAATCAGATGGCACAATTGATAAATATAAGGCCAGGTTGGTAATTAAAGGTTACTGACAACGAAAAGGCCTTGATTACTTTGATACGTATTCTCCGGTGTCGAGAATAACATCCATTAGAGTGTTGTTGGCTATTGCTGTTGGGATCTTCAGGTGACATAAACACAAAAACGCAGCGGAAACAAGATCACTCGAGCGATCCATGCGAAAGAAAAACTCGTACGAAATCATCTATCTAATAGATCTATCTAAAGTGTATACCTTTGGAGCGTGCCCTTACGTTTATCCCGCTCGTCCAAGCGCCACCGGATCTCTTACACGTTCAAGTGTCCGTGCCTCTATTCCTATCCACACAAACACGATATCTCTACTTCGGAGAAGAACTACCTTAGTTATGCTAGCAACTTGAGGTAGTTCACAAAACACCAAGAACCCAAGATGTGGGTTTCGGCCAAGATGGAGAAGAGAAGGAAGAGGGGAAAGAAAATGAGAAGTTGTCTTCCAAATGACAAGGGACAAACTCTTTTATACTCATATCAAGAGGAGTTTTTGCCTTTTAAACTTCCCTTCATTAAACATTTTAATGTAACTCTCTAACTTTTCATGTAACTATCTAATGGTGAGAAACTCTCCATCTTCCTCTCTTATTAATTCATTAAACATTTTAATGAATTAATATTTCATCCAAATGTGGTTGAGTCTAATCTAAATGAGTTTAACTCAAATTAGATCTCAATCCATAATCCAATTGGATTCACCTGAGTCTAACTCAATTAATCCAATTCCGATTAAATCTTAGCCAAACCAAGATAAATTAATCTCCGAAGCATCGTGTCCTTAGTGTGTGACCCAATAGGCTCTCGTAACGTTGGCAATGTGTCTAAACCAATTTAGACACAAAAGCAATGAGCGGCATCTAGCAATGCATCAATGCTACCCAAGTAACAAGAAAGTCGAGATCCGACTTAACCTCCGTGACTATGGCAATGTATGACCTTGTCCTTCTATCCTCGATATCTAGATTGACCAATGAGGCATAGACCGTGTCATCCTCGATCAATCTTTGTGTTTCTTGATCCCCGAGTAGACTCACTCAAACAATTGAGCTTAATATCTCATATTGACTCAATTGAGCATGGCCATGCGTTTTAGCAGTCCTACTCGATCAAGGGGCCCACAGATATCACTCCCGTCATATGGGAGGGATAGATCCCATCTACATCACTCACATCCCTCCGCATAATTCATTACATACCCAGTGATCGCCTTTATAGTCCACCCTGTTACGGGTGACGTTTGACGATACCAAAGTACATAACTCCTTATGTAGGGAACCGTAGTGACTTCAGGTCTAAGGACTATTCATACCAATAGTCACATGAGAATATTTATGACACTCATATGACAATCTATGAAACTTTCTCATGGCGGGTCATTCAGTACACATTCTCCAATGTATACCCATGTGTCAACTTGATATCACATATCCATGACTTGTGAGCTCAAGTCATCAGTTGACCTATATGCTAGTCTCCATATATTAATATTGTCCTTGAATATTAATACTTGACTAGGAATGGTTTAGAGTAGTGTTCTCTACATCATCTCACTATCGATTCAACCAATCGATATAATGTAGATAAGAACCTACTACCCAAGGACATTATTATACTTAGTTATTTGGCACAAATACAAAGTAAGTATAATAACTAAACATGCCTTTATTAATAATAGAATATGATACAAAATGTCCCTAGTCAATCATCATATAATTGGCTCTAGGGCTCCTACTAACAATCTCCCACTAGCACTAGTGCCAATCACTGTAGTATCTAATATCGTGTGACCTGGTATGACCATCATGCTTCTTTTGTGCCAAAGCCTTGGTCAAAGGATCTGCGATGTTAGAATCATTGTGTACTCTGCATATCCTCACATCTCCTCTATCGATGATCTCTCGAATGAGATGGAAGGCCATAGTATGTGTTTGGTCCGCTGATGGGAGCGAGGTTCCTTAGCCTACGCAATAGCCCCATTGTTGTCACAATAGAGGTCTATCGGGTTTGCTATGCTAGGAATCACACCAAGCTCTATAATGAACTTCCAGATCCAAACAGACTCTTTTGCCGCCTCTGACGCGGCAATATACTCGGCCTCTGTTGTAGAATCTGCGACTGTGTCCTGCTTCGAACTCTTCCAGCTCACAGTGCCACCATTCAGGCAAAATACATACCCTGACTGCGATCTATAGTCATCCCTGTCTGTTTGGAAGCTTGTGTCACTGTAACCCTTTACAGCTAGCTCCTCATCGCCTCCAAATATCAAGAAATATTATTTCGTCCTTCGTAAGTACTTAAGAATATTCTTGACAGCTGTCCAGTGACATTCACCTGGATCTGACTGGTCCCTTCTCGTCATGCTCAAAGCATACAAAACATCTGGACGAGTACATAGCATGGCGTACATGATAGACCCTATAGCGGATGCATAAGGGATCTGATCCATATGGTCTCTCTCCTCCTTAGAAGAGGGGCATTGAGTCTTCGAAAGACTCACACCATGTGACATTGGCAGAAATCCCCTTTTGGAATTCTGCATGGCAAAACGATTAAGCACCTTGTCAACATATGTACTCTGACTTAAGCCAAGCAATCTCTTAGATCTATCTCTATTGATCTTAATGCCTAGGATGTAGGCTGCTTCACCTAAGTCTTTCATTGAGAAACAATTCGCGAGCCATGTCTTCACAGACTGTAGTGAAGGGATATCATTCCCAATGAGGAGTATGTCATCTACATACATGATCAGGAAGATAACTGTGCTCCCACTAACCCTCTTGTAGACACAGGGTTCATCTTCATTCTTGATGAAACCAAACGCTTTGATTGCATCATCGAATCGAAGATTCCAGCTTCGAGAAGCTTGCTTTAGCCCATAAATGGACCTTTGCAACTTACATACCTTTCCAGCATGCTCTGGATCTACAAAACCCTCAGGTTGTGTCATGTACACATCCTCGAGTAGATTCCCATTTAGGAATGCGGTTTTGACATCCATCTGCCAGATCTCGTAATCATGGTAAGCTGCAATAGCTAGCAGGATCCGAATAGACTTAAGCATCGCAACTGGGGAAAAGGTTTCATCATAGTCGATACCATGAATCTGCTTGAAACCTTTAGCTACCAATCGCCCTTTGTAGGTATGCATGAGTCCATCCATGTCAGTCTTTCTTCTAAAGACCCACTTACACCCAATGGGTTTAATCCCCTCAGGTGGATCAACCAAGGTCCATACCTAGTTAGTGTACATGGATTCCATTTCGGACCTCATGGCTTCTAGCCATTTCTCAGAATTTGGGCTCATCACAGCTTCTTGATAGGATGTAGGCTCATTCAACTCAATGAGCCTCACGTCATCATGGTCAGACAAGAGAAAAGAGTATCTCTCAGGCTGACGAGGTATCCTATCAGATCTGCGAGGACGTTGGTCTACTTGAACAGTCTGTTGTTCCACAACTTCTTGTGTAACAACCTCATGATCCACAACAACTTGTGGTGCCTGTTCAATGTCCATTAAGGCCTCAGTACTATCTGCATCTTGAACTTCTTCAAGATGGATTTTACTCCCACTAGTCCTTCTAGAAATAAACTCCTTTTCTAGAAAAACACCATTTCTAGCGACAAACACTTTGCCTTGTGTGGGATTGTAAAAATAATATCCCTTTGTTTCCTTGGGATATCCTACAAAGTAGCACTTATCATATTTGGGTCCTAGTTTATCTGAGACTTGACGTCGAATGTAAGCCTCACAACCCCAAATCCTCATAAAAGACATCGTGGGACTCTTCCCAGTCCATATCGTATATGGTGTCTTTATAACAGCCTTTGATGGAGCTCGGTTAAGTGTGAAAAGAGCTGTCTCTAGAGCGAAACCCCAGAAGGAAGTAGGAAGATCCGTCTGACTCATCATCGATCGTACCATATCTAATAGAGTACAATTTCTCCGCTCGGACACACCATTCCACTGTGGTGTTCCAGGTGGAGTGAGTTGGGATATGATCCCACACTCTGCTAGATGGTCACGAAACTCTTGGCTAAGGTATTCACCACCTCGATCTGATCGAAGCATCTTAATACTTTTGCCAAGTTGGTTTTGTACTTCACTCTTGAATTCTATGAACTTTTCAAAGGATTCTGACTTGTGTTTCATGAGATACACATAGCCATACCTACTTATATCATCAGTGAAAGTGATGAAGTATTGATAGCCTCCTCTAGTTGCGACATTGAAAGGGTCACATACATCAGTATGTATGAGTCCTAACAACTCTGTCGCTCTTTCGCCGTGTCCACTAAATGGAGTCTTGGTCATCTTGCCTAAAAGACAAGATTCACATGTCTCATATGATTCAAAATCAAATGAGTCCAGTAATCCATCCTTATGGAGCTGGGATATGCGACTCTCATTTATATGTCCTAAGCGACAATGCCAGAGATATGCTTGGTTCAAATCATTTGGTTTGAACCGTTTGGTATTTATATTATAGATTGGGTTATCTAGATCTAGAAGATAGAGTCCATTTATCAATGGTGCATTACAATAGAACATATCATTTAGTATTATAGAACAACATTTGTTCTTTATGGTAATGAAAACCCTTTCTTGTCCAAACAAGATACTGAAATAATGTTCTTAGTTAATGCAGGTACATAAAAGCACTCTTCTAGTTCTAGGATAAGCCCAGTGGGCAAAGACAAGAAATATGTTCCTACAGCAATAGCAGCAACTCTTGCTCCGTTGCCTACTCGTAGGTCCACTTCTCCCTTGGTCAATGATCTAGCTCTTTGAAGGCCCTGCACATTAGTACAAATGTGAGAAGCATATCCGGTATCTAATACCCAAGAAGAGGAGATAGATAGATTGACTTCTATAACAAAAATACCTGAGGCAGAAGTCTCACTTTTATTCTTCTTTGCTTCCTCCAGGTAGAGTTTACAATTCCTCTTCCAATGTCCGGTCTCACCACAATGGAAGCAGGTCCCTTCCTTAGGCACTTTACCTTTGGCTTTGGATGTAGTAGAATTGGCCTTGCCTTTGGCTTGGGTCTTACCCTTGCCTTTAGGCTTCCATTTTCCTTTGCCTTTGTTAACCATCAGTACATTACTGGTCTTGGCTTCTTGAGATTGGGCTTAGCAGTTCTCAACATGTTGAGCATCTCATGTAAAGCCTTATCAATTTCATTCATGTTGTAGTTCATGACAAATTGATTATAACCCTCCGGCAACAATTGCAGGATAAGGTCTGTTGCCAATTCTTGGCCCAGTGGGATCCTAGTCTTTCAAGGTTCTCCACATACCCAATTATCTTGAGTACGTGAGTTCCTACAGGAGTTCCCTCTTG
>JAGFNQ010002905.1:0-303108 GCA_024364735.1 Boesenbergia rotunda | reverse complement strand
TTGAAAATCAGATCCATCGAAGAAGGGAGGTCAAGTGGTGCTAAATCCTTCTCTCAAAGCCATTGTTGATAGCTCTCGGTTGTTATTCCGGTTGGACAGAGCCCCAAGCTCTGATACCACTTGTTGGAACTTGGATGGCTAAAGAGGGGGAGTGAATATAGCCAGACAAAAAAATCACTTTCACTTGACAGATTTCTCTACAGTTAGGGTTAGTAGCACAGTGGAAGAAATACAAAACAGAGTTTAACTTCAGAAATGAAAAGCAAATCAAAAACGCTAACAAGGTTTGGGGATAACTTGCCCCTACTCCTTGGCATGCCCTTAAGGTGGGTGATCCCTTGATCGTCGGCAGATCAAGCTCCGGAAATCTGGATATCAAATATAACCTCCTTCTCGATGGAGTAACCTCTCCACAGTGGGTTCAACAGAATTATGGAAATAAGAACAAGAACCACTAGAAGAAGCTTACACAGCACTTAGATCAGTAAGAACACAAGCAAACTCCTCACCGAGCTCCACTCAGCCCAAATCTCACACAAGAACTACCTTGCTCTTTGTGTCTTCTTGCTAATGGACTCGCCAAGCTCCTTGTTTCTTCCAAGTGCTCAAGTATCAGAGTGTTGCTCAAGAGATGGATCAAGGTTGTCGCAAGAGCACACGAGTTGTAGCCAAAGAAGTGTTCGAATCAAGAATTGTTGCTAAGACTTCTTAGCCACCAAGCTCTTAAGTTTCTGCTCACTGATCCCAGGTCCCAGGCATGCCTCTGCAGCTCCCAGCTGCTCACCAGCTTCTTTGCAACAGCCTCAGCTATCCTGACCACCTCTGGACTCACTAAACTCTCCAGCCAAGCCCAGGTCAGCTCGTCAGCTTCCTGCCGTTGCAAGCCCACGCCATCCGTTGTGACCTGAGAAGGAGAAACAAACAAACCTGCTCAACGGAAAGACTCCCATTGGCCCTCCTTGAGTGTTTGAACTCCTCCCTGTCACCTGCACACTTAATCAGAGGTTTAGCAAATGAAATCAAAGTTACATCAGTGATAGCAGAGAAAATCAGAGTGAGATCAGTAGGAAATCAGAAGTCTGACACCGCTTTTGAAATAAAGTCGTCAGCTACTGATCGGTCACCTGACCGATCAGAGTGACTCCTGATCGGTCACCAGACCGATCAGGATGGGCTCAGACCGATCAGGCTCCAGCCTGATCGGTTCCCAACGTGCAATCAGAAATCGCGACTCCTTCGGGATCGATCACCAGACCGTTCTCACGTCATGGATCGGTCACCAGATCGATCCACCCCTTCTCAGAGTGATTTCCCAGCTTCGCAGTCTAACACTCCTGATCAGTCACCAGACCGATCAGGGTGTGTCCTGATCGGTCTGGGGACCGATCAGGACACCTCCTGACTGAACAGACTCCAGCCTGATTGGTCGTAGTGAGGAGCTCGCATCATTTGATTGTTCACCAGAACGATCTGAATAGTATCCCTGATCGGTCACCAGACCGATCAGGAGCCGGTCAGTAGGCTTCCCAAACTCACTGTATGCTCCCCTGATCGGTCACCAGACCGATCAGGAGCCGATCAGTAGGCTTCCCAACTCACTGTATGCTCCTTGATCGGTCACCAGACTGATCAGACATAGCTGGATCGGTCACCAGACCGATCCACGAGGGAACTTCGTGCCAACTGTTGAGACCGGGTGCATGTTGACATGGATGCGGGTTCGTAATTTTAAAATTAATTACGTGCAGCGGAAGGTTTAGCATAAATAATTTCTCAAATTATTTAACTACACATCTAAGTATGCAATTTTATCTTGTGTAGACATGAACATATATTTAAAATTTTATAGAAACGTAAACTAATTTACATATTACCTCACATAACTCGAAGGAAGGGATGAGATCCAACCGTAAGAGTCCCTTGGAAGCTCCGCCTCTATTCGCGTCCACGCCGAGTATCTTCGGGATGACTTCGCAAAGCCACGAGTTTCGTGTTCTCGAGAACTACTAGATTCTCCGAGAACGCGACAAGAAAAACTAAGAGAGAAGTCGGAAGACTAACCACAAAAGGATGGCCAGAATCAAAATTCTGGCGAAGCAAAAGAAGAGGCTTGTGGCAAAAAGATCCTTGCGGCAAACTCTAATTCTGGCAGCACCTTCTTCCGGCCAAGAGATGGCCGGAGCTTCCTTCTCCGGCAGCAGGTGGTGGTCGGCAGGGAAAGGGCAGGGGCGGCCGGCTGGTGCTCCTTCTTGGGGCTGGTTGGCGCACGACAAGAAGGGGAGAAGAGAAGGAGAGAAAGAGAGGGAGAGAGCCTATGCCTTCATCACTTTAATTATTTTTCAAGCCTTGCCTTGGGTCCTTTATATAGAATAACTTATTCCATCATGCCAAGTTTGATTTTATATCATGGTTAAAATTATATTTTAATTCATGATAAAAATCAATCAAGTCTCTTCTCTTCTATGGAATAAATTTCCTTATCATGGTAAATCAATCCATAATTGATTTTATAAAATAAACCAATCTATGGTTCATTTTAATTTCCATGAAGAAATAAACCAAACCTTGGTTTATTATAAAACAAACCACACTTGGCCGTCTATAATTAATCAATTATAGAACGATCATGAGTGGCACCTAGTAGTACATCATGATCCCCAATTAATCGAAAGATCAACGGTTGACCTCAGAAACAATTCTGAAACCCTTCAGCAGCTATAATGAATCGTGCCCCATTCCCTTCACCATCTTATACTCACTTGGTTCAGGACATGGTCTATGTGTGTCAGTCCCCACTAGGCTGACTACGTCACACCTAGCCCAAGTAACGTTTTCTCGTCCTACGGATTCTAATTACTCTCATGTATTTAAGAGATTCATACTCTGAACATGTCATGCTCTGGCTAGAGGCTTCGAGTAACAATCCGATGATAGGCCTCGGGTATACATCTCCTCGCAAGGAGTAGTGAATCCTTTGTAGGCTGTGCAAATATCTTCGGGCACTTCAGCTTATACCCAATCATCCCGGGTCCACACCTCCTTGGAGATGCTTGCTTAAGATGTCAAAGTATAAATCTCCATGACCAAGATGACTTGAATACCGCAAGTCAAAGGAGCATCGCACTTAAGCTGTAGTAAGAACTTCACTGACATATCTATATGTAGACTATCATATGAAGTTTTACAGCCAGTCACTCCAATGAACTAGTTCCCTTAACTAGCATTCATGTTTATCTCCGTGCATCTCCATGTCACCAGCCAGTGAGAATCAGCTAATTAGAGAATAACCCATGCTAGTCTCAACAGAATTGATAGTGTCGGTATTTATCAATTCATCGACTAGGGACAATTTCAATACTTCACAATTGCACATGTAGAGATAATCACTAGTTGTGAATTCATCACTAATTCTCTCATGCTGTGAATTGTATTGCGGGCATTCAGTAAATGAGTTTAAGATCTCAATCAAATACACAAACATATATACTCAAATAGTGAATATTCATTTATTAAAATAAATGATTACAATCATAAGGCGATTGCCTTAGGACACTTCTCTCATATCACTAACACCAACTTCCCTGATCGGTCATCAGACCGATCCAGGCAAGGCCAAACCCACTCTAAGTCAAGAGAACTGGCTCCCGGCCTCCCTTGACTCGTGCTCAGTCCCTCGGACCAAGACTCCGTGCCCAGTTTCACTCACCGGGACTTCAACCTAGCCCTCCAAGCTAGGACCTGGTTTCACTCACCAGGATTTCCATCACCTAACCCTCCAAGTTAGGTATTTTCACACCTAGCCCTCCAAGCTAGGACTTTTCACACATAGCCCTCCAAGCTAGGACTTTTTTACACCTATCCCTCCAAGTTAGGACTTTTCACACCTAGCCCTCCAAACTAGGAATTTTTCACACCTAACTCTCCAAGCTAGGACTTTTCCAATCATCCCATTGACCTAAACTAAAATCGATGTTAACTCTAAAACAACAATCAGGATCAGACTGCATTAACAAAGAAGGATTTAAGAGAGGTGCCACAGGATTTCATGCTGGCAAGGATCTTTTGGAACGAGGTGGGAGAGAGCGACGAGAGCTCGCCAACCCACCAGTCCGATGACAATCGCGCCTGAAAGTTAGCCTCGTTGCAGGCCTTCAAGTTGATGATGTCCATGGAGCAGCCGATGATTCGAGTATGCTCTGCGGAAGCAAGTAGATGGAGCGTCGTAGGATCAGAGCAACACGACTGCGAACAGGAGCATCTTGAGCGGCGCCTGACCAATGAACTCCTCAGTCCTCTCCATCAAGTTACTGCGGTAGTACTTTTTCGTCATATATAAGTACTCGGCGGCACACCGAAGCATCGTCACGTTGTTGACGAATATCTCGAAGTTAAGCCCATAGCAAAACTCAATCGCCTTCTTAAACACATTCGCGCAGCCCCGCACCTCAGACAAATCCACGTGCCCCAGGTCAGCCCTCTCTAACTCCATCACCTTCCCCCGGATCAACCCTCTCTGCCATCGACATAAATTGCATCCCCACACATCACATCACCATCACCACACCAAAATCAGAAGGTGATTATGGGAAAAAAAATTATTAACCCGAAATGGTGGAAAACCTTATCTTTATGAGATATTCTGATTTGTAATTATATCCCTATTTGTTGGTGTGACGAGCATGCTCTATTATCAAGAATTGTTGATTATCTAAGGCTTTTTTATAATCTTAAATAGATAATCAAGATTAATGAAAGATGATTTTAAAATTATGAATATATATAAACATCTTTTTAATTGATATTATAAAATATTTTTGATAATTTATTTTTTACAATATCATTTATTTTCTTATTTCTTAATATTTTTTTTAAATCAACCAAATTTAAATGATTATTTTTCGGCATTCAGAGTTAATCAATAGAATCAATACAACCTACAAGATAATTACTATCCCGCTCAAATTCAATTAGTATCAAAACTCATTAAATCCAAGAATAATCTTCGTGGTTGTGATTATAGTTGTAATAAACCAACTCCAGATAAGTAAGCTAACATGATCTTAATTCCCAAGATGAGAAATTTAAAAATCTACATAGATATCTATTGCGTAAGATCTTAAAGATCATAAATTTACTTATCCTAATTCTATTTTTGATTTTTGAAAACTACTATTACAATTGCAAAAGCGATATGAAGATATTAGATTTCATCTTACGTCATGGATTGAGCAATTTATTAATTAGATTAACTAACGGGTCAGGTTTTTTTTCAAATGGTGTTAAATTAATTGTAAATTATCTTTGAATCCCTAATTACATCTTAAACTTTATTCTCAGTCTCTATATCAGAAAAAGATCATTTTCACTATCTGTCTGCAAAGTTTTATTTGTTTCAGCTCTCTAATATATAATGATTTATATTATTGTTCCCATTATTTTTAAGTATAAATAGTCCAAAATGAGATATAACTTCTTTTGAATTCAGTATTATATAATTAAAATCTAGTATATTTTTTATTAAATTGAGTACCACCTTTTTTTTAATACAGTAATAAATATAATTTTTTTTAAATTCAGTATATTTAAATTAGAATTTAATGTATTTTTTTATCAAATTGAGCACAATTTTTTCTGCCTGATCAATTGATTAAGAGTTTATACTAATTGATTAGTTTAGAATGAATTGATTAGACAATACTCAATTTGATTAAAAATATACTAAATTTTAATTAAATGATACTGAATTTATCAAGAATTATATATTCTATTTCTGACTTATTATATTTAAAAAAAATTGAGGATAATTTCATAAATTTGTAGTTGAAATATATGAAATTTTGTAGGTAGAAAATGAAAATAATTTTTTTTTTTTATATAGGAATTGAATAGTAAGTTAAATTTGTATGCAGAGAATTTATGATAATTTTTTTTAAAATTAATTGTCATCGAATCGGAGGCCGAGCATCAGTGTTAAAGTAGGTTTTTAAAGTTTCTGACACGTTAAAGGTACATCGTCCTTTCCACTTCGGCGGCGGCGGAGGCAATCCGGAGCCGTCGAAGGAAGGGTGGTCCGGGTAGATGCCGGTTTCGAGTAGTCCGATGATGATCCCCTGGCCGTAGTTGGATTGAGGAAAGCGCGCAGGAAGCCAGGCAACGCCGACATCGCCGCCAATTCAGGATTCGAGCAGCGAAGCCGGTCAACACCTCGGTGTAAGCGTAGAACATTTGCTGCTCCGGATTGACGGCGGAGAAGAAAGATCTGTAAAAGGTCTCGAGGTCCGACGAGATGCCCTCCTCCTGCCGAACGTGGACTATGTAAGTCCGGCGCTGCGAGACGGCGGTCGGATCATAGGAAGCCTGGGACAGAGCGCAGCAGAGTAGGAGCGAAAGTAGGGGCAGAGTGCAGGTCCGCCATTGCCGATGCGTTTGGTGATGGTTCTATGCATGATTTGGAGGCTGCATACGTAGTGTAGCAGTCGGAGGTGAGCTCAAATGGAACAGAACAAATTGAGGAAGGCCGGCGACAGTTGGTCCTCGACAACCATTCTAATCTATCGAGGAATGCAGTTGCCAGATTGTAAGAGTTCCATAAGTTTAGGCATTGTTTGGTTTCCAGGAAATTAGTAGATTATGTTCATCAATTCAGATCACTCTTGGTTTTATAATTATTTGTTCGTATTTTGTTCTTATCAAAGTAGTAGAATGAACTTCTGAAAACACTGAATACAATACAAGATATCAAACCAATAACATACACATCAAGTCCATTCAAACTTCACACACTTTACAGTAAGAAAAGAAAAAACAAATGATGAAAACTAAGACTGGTTGTGTAAATGAAAGGTACTTAACCTCTTGACTGATCCAAGGATTCTTGAACCTTTCCCTGTTAGTATTCGATCGTGATTATCACGTAAATTCAGAAATGATGAATCCCCAAGTATTCAGAACTCAACACACAGAATCAAAAACAATTTCTTTTACTGCATCATCTAATATGGCATCACATAACTTATTGGTGATGTTCTCAGCTTCGAACCGAAGGTCTATCCAACACTGACCCTCCAAGCCCTTTTTCACTACTTGATCTAATGTGTTGGGCAAGTGTATTCGAAGATGCCGCTCGAGTCCTTTTCTAACTTCATGGATTAAGCGTCCACCATGAGGAACAGGTAGGACATTCTGCTTGATGAAAGACAGCCATGGGGGACATTTCAAGAACCTTTCATGTATCTCTAAAAGGACTTCATTCATGCAGTCGAATAGAAGCTTAGGGTCGTCTTGCAGAAAGCAAAAAAAGATCCCAATTTCATTGAATAAAGATGGTTCGAGTAACTGGTCCTCCATATCCCTTTTCCTTGGGAATTCATTGGTTAGGCCAGAAGCTTCAAGGACTACTTTAACATAGTCAAACCTTGCTTGATAGTCTTGAATATAGTCTCTTAACCTGACATTTGAATCTGCAGACTCGACATTTCCCGCAAAATAGTTTCCTTCTTCATGAACAGCTAGTTGATGTCGTACTTGATTATCATCTACAAAAGGGATACAAATTCAGCTGGGGTGGAAAACTAAAACTTAGATTGATACATACTGAAGAAGTGATGCTATTCTATTTTGTCCGGTCATACAATTATCATTGTCAGCAGAGTCAGGACTGTTAATATCATCTGCTACAAATGGTTCGAGAACAGATACTGGACTTGGTTGCTCTGGCTTTTCATTGATGCTTCCAAGAGTTATTAAGTTCTCGCCGGCTATGTTACTTGGTTGGAGCTTGAACTGCACCTACAAGAACAATAGTGTGTTCTTATTAACAAGAGAACACCCACCAAAACAAAAAATAAAACTAATTTCACAATAGTTACGGAGCCTGGTGATGTAATAGATTCCTCTTCATATATTTCATTGATGACTATTAGTTCGCTTCCACTTGATTCCAACGGTATGGCCAACTTGTTAGAATCCACAATGCTCTTAGTATCAACCATTTCAATGATCTCTGTATTTCCTGCTAAAAGATTTTAGAGTTAATAATATATGATCATAATAAATTAGGAGGATCTCATCTTATAAAAGTTACCTTCCATGTTCAAGTCTTTACCGACATATGTTACCTCCAGTGAACTGGTTTCAGCAAGTTCTGCAGTAAGGTCAGAATTAAATTTCATTCACCTGAAATGTGCATAGAAAGGCGAACTTCACACAAATTATATTTTTAGATTTATTGGTTTCACCTCTTTGGTCTAAATGTCGTAATGAGGAATCTCCTATCTCTTTAAATGACATTGCAAATTCATCTCTTTGAGGACTGGATGCAGGAGATAGCTCATTGAAATTTAAAAGAGAAAGTAGTTTAACCAAAGGTTCTGAAGCTTGGACTCTCGGCAAACAACCAACTCTTGTGTCCAGCATCTCAGCAAGATGCTTCCTAGCTTCCTCATATATAAATGACTCGGATCTCGACGGGGAGTGAGAAATATGACTATCGTCATCAACTTCAAATTTTTCTTCTGAAATAATCTTCTTACTTACATTGTCAAGATCAAATGATCCAGGCAGCTTGTTATCATCACAACAATGACTTAGTGAGCTTGCTGCTGCACTCCCACCATGTATCAGTTCAGATAAATCACCATAGTCAGTGGATCTAACTGGAATTCTGTGTAGAATACCATCCATGGAAATAACATGTTGTGTTTGCCTGCTCTCACAAAATATTTGCTGGATTTTCCTCTTAATTTCTTTAATGGAAAAATTGGATGCAATTCTTTCACCAGTTTCATTATACTTACGTGCACGATGGGATTGTGGTGAAAGAAGAACTTGGTTTGGTCTCAGAACAACAATTTTGTTCAAAGCTTCAGAACTTGAGTTCTGCTTTGTTTGTTTTGTCACCTTTAACTTGTCTTTTCTCCAGAAAAAATTGTATCTATTTTGTTTTTGAAGCGATTGATGACCGTCAGATTCATTGCTCCTACCTGAATTGCCATTCTCCTCTACTAACAATGCGACATTCTCTATGTATCTTTCTGATTCTAGTTTGGATGTTTTCTTTACCTGAACATCATGAATATTTTGAATAAATTTAAGCAAAAATGAATCTGGATCTTGGAGGAGCTTCATGAATAGCTCCTTATCTGAATTTGTAACATCTAATTTATCCATTAGCTTATTCGGTTGCACAGCCAATTGTTCATGATTTTGTCCCTCAATCATTGACTTCTGACCAGCAATGATCTGAGCAAAATCAGCTAGTGTATGCTGAACCAAAGAGATTTCTTCATCAAGACTAGTACTTTCCAAGGAAGGGAGCGAGCCAAACTTATAGTTAGAATCAACATCGGCTTGTTGGCCTGTAACATGTTTTCCCTGATTGCCATGAATTAATTTGGATTTTTGGCTTCTCAGCTTGTAGTTCCACCTGAGGGGTACTTCCCTTTGCGTACTAGAAGTTACCGTTTGAGCTTCATCCATTGAAATTTTCTTTATGAGAGATTGAAACATCTCTTCCTCTATCAATTCTTTTACGCTAGCCAAACCCAAACTTGCTTGTTCTTGTCTAATTTCATCGACAAACTGATGGAATAAAACAGCAAAGAGATAAATGTAAAACATCAAATAGAGAAATGCAGATAAATGATACAAAAGTGGCATTCTCGGAATGTATTATGGCTTAGCATGGTTATTAACATAAGAAGTGATGCCCTCTGTTTATGATAATGAAAATTTTCATAACTCACAGTGCCAGTCTCATGTGAATTTCTGAGTGAATCAAGCTTAATTTTAGAGTATCCAGTATCTGCATAAAATACAACATCTATAAGTTTGGATTTTAAATTGTCCATCATACGCCACACACATGAACTTGAACAAATGATGAATATGAAACGTTGACTAGTTCCTGCCAAAGTTAACTCACTACTTAAAAATTTGTATGTTTTCTGGAAATTAAACGAAAATACTCGTGAGGACGTGTTTATGCATAACAACATTATTATTATGTATTTATATAACTTAAAAAGTAATCACATAGTTTAACTGCATAAAATGCAGATCTAGAGAAATTCTTAATTGCATAAAATATTACCAGTTTGTCTACTACTCCCATGTTTTTTATCTGAAAGTAATTTCTGAGTTGGATGGCCCCGGCGGAAATTGAACAAGCTAATCAAACCCCACATACATCCATCATTGTTCATTTGAGGTTGTGCCGGACGTCTCTTTGATCTCTTTGCCATAATCTCAGCCCAGAGTTTCTCAGTCTAGAGTTCAAAGTTGAAAGAAGTCAATGAGAAAAGTAGAGTCAGAATGTGATTGGACAGATCTTCCAGAGAAAAAAAATAGTAATTGTATAAAGTAACATAAAACAGAATGTTGTCACTGAGGAATCTTTGCACTAGTAAATTCTCATGCCAAATCAAGAGGCGAACAACTGAATTAATTGACAGAAAATAAGAGGCAGATGAGAAATAAAAGGCTTAGTGAAGCCATAAGATGTTAGCCAATTTGCTTCAAAACCATTTATGCTAGCACTTGATAGATCATATACAGTGGTTATCAGTTTGATGTTCAGTTTCACTGAACTTTGAGTCACAATAAGCTAAACTACTATATATGTTCCCTTCCAAGCTTAAGTTACAGATTGAGCATGTTTGAGTAAAATATTTGGATAAAATCTCTACAACGGCCGGGTTACATTAGCAACAAAGATGCTTGCCTTTATGGTTCTCCTATCACTGGAGATGGTTAAAGGTTTAAAATTTTTGGAGTGAAAATGAAGGGAGAAAAAACAGATGACAAGAAATCACTATATCAAATTCACTTTGTTTTTCCTATTTGTTTGATACTACTTTCCAGATTTTTTTAACAAGTTGAACTAACACAGAGTATCCATTTTTGTCGGAGGCACAGAAGCAAGGGTGGAAATCTGAATTATTTACAGAAATTTGTGGTTTTAACAACATATAACTGGCCTGTTTGTTTAAAGAACTGGCAAAGAGAAAACTCTTGATTTTATGGTAAATATTGATGTAACATAAACATGGATAAAGATGCATAGAGGTAGCTAGATGTTGCATATTTTCAATGATTAACCAAAAAGGATGATTCCATAAGATCATTCACATTTATATTGTTGAAATAAACAAATCTCTAGATCCCAAATTTTTTGTGGCGAACTGTATAACTTGTGGTTTCAGGAGTGAAATCACAAGCAAGCATGCAAACAAAAATAGTTGATGAAACAGCGAATCTACTGTGCATGAACGATATTGAGGACAACTAATTCCCACACTTTAGAAGAAGAAACACATCAAATCCATCAACGGCATCATCAGGATGATCAGAGAAGGCCAACCTCAAGGGGCGAACCAAATCTAAAAGGAAAACCCCATTAAAAGGCAAGCCCGGCAGGAGAAGAAAGTGCCTGAGTTCCAATTTCTAGACCCCCTTCCTTATTCTCAAAGCCTCATATTGTTGCACATGATGATGGCCAGTTAGGTTACTATGTCCAAGGAAGGAATAACAACTTTCCCTCCTCTCTGCGCTAGATGAGCCAAACTCGCCCCCTTTTCCTACTCGAATGCAATGGCCTTAAGAAGCTTGAATCTGCCAACAGAGGCAATATATAGTAAGCATAGCCCTACGGGTCGCAATTAATGGAGAAGCGGAAGCATAACCTGTTGGATGGGGATTTCCCCGTAACCTGCATGTTGCATCCTGGAGTTCCACCCAAAATCAATTTTTTAGACTTGTTCTGCAGTCTGACTCGATGGAGAGAGCCAGAAAAAGGAAAAAAAAAAAAAAATGCAAAGTGCCTAGAAAAGGTGCTCCACCGGCCTGCGCAAAGCGAGCGTCTCATGGCGGCACGCTGCCGCCATCAAGCGAAGGAGAAAGGATTAGGAAGGCGGAGCAAGCGCTGTGGCGGAGTGGAGGAAAAGTCGGCATTGTGGAAAAGCTCGTTGAGCTTCTACCGCCTTTATTTCCTTGCGCTTTTTACCCACTCGACAGCCGTTGTGACTACTGACTGGTGGATTGGCTCGTTGCCATTGCTTGACTTGCCCTTCGTCAACGTAGAATTGGTAACAGTGGGACGAAAGATCTTGGCGCGTCACTCTGCAAGCACTGCCTTTGCTTACGTTAATATAATCGCATGATCAAAATTCAAATACAGAGTTACTGTTTGATATTAGACAGAGATACAGAATGAATAGTTAAAATTGAAGAAAGCAACTAAGGCCAATTAATAGCTAGTTGATATAGTTAGTCGTATGAAACAGTAGGTACTTGGAGAATATTGTTTGATAATTTAGTTATAAGTGTTTGAAACAGTTGGCGCTAATTAATCTTGTTGATGGTGATATTGCTTGCTCTACGTCCTGCATGCATGCCCTAAAACCCAAGGGACAGCCCCTTCCCCGACCTTAGTTAATTTAGAGTGTCGGTGGGCCTTTCACAATCGAGACTGCAAGTCGCTATCCGTGGAGGAAGACTTCCTTCGTTTGGTGAGATTTCGCCATCTAGTTCGTTTATGGAGATCGATCGATGCTGCAAGTTGAGCCTGTGATGACAATAATGGAAGCTCGAAGGTCGCTGAAGAAGAAGACCTTGCATGGTTAGTTTAATTTATGGCCTGCGTTCTTTGGGTGTGGATTAGGTCCTATTTTGTCTTCTCTATTTCTCTATCTCATCATTGTGAGAGCGAGATTATGAGCCGGGGCTGTCCCTCGGGACACATTTAACTAGTATATGTCATCGTAGATTTGAGGATTAATTTCTAACTAATAGTTAAGTTTTTATCCTCTCCATACATTAATTATTGCTCGAGCTAGTAATTATTCATGATTTATACCTTTATATTACTTAGAAACCGATTGTAAATAACGTCTCAGAACGAGAGTTATCTTTTTCTGTTTTTTTTTGGTCATCACCAGATTATGTAGACTGAGTGAGTGACTTTTGTGTTTCACTTTATTTAGATGGGAAAAAAAATCCTTAGGTTGTGAGCTGGGAGAGGCCCTCAATGGACCATGCATGATCTCCAGCAGTGGGGCATCGACACTGCTTTTGCCCTTTTGGAAGTGGTCTCTATCTTATCCATCGCATCCATCCATTAATACAAAGAAAATTCAATCCATAATTAGTGTCCTTTCAAGAAAACTTATAATTTTTTTTTTTTTGAAGTGCTAGATTTAGGTGGAAGATCAGGCAGTGTAGACAATTGCTGCTTGACAATGAGGCAAAGCTATCTTCAATATTTAAATCTGCTTTAGGTGGACGATCAATTTTGCAACAATCATCATGATCGATCTCTATTGATTCCTTCCCAACTAGGACGCACCACAAGATCCTGAAGCAAGCAAGGGAGGTGTCTGTGTAGACGTCCATTCTGCAGTGTCACACCATGAACCAGAAACTTTGAGTTAAGTTTGGCAGGAACGACGACCCATTCAAAAGTGAAGAAAAAGTTAAGTCTGGTGGTAGACGTCATACTTCAACCAGAGAGTGTCGGCACAACGCAGCTGATGAGAAAATTAAAGAAGAAAAGGTTAACATGAGAAACTGATTAAACTTACTTAACAAAAGATATATATCGACATTGAAATCTGAAATTAACTCCATAACAGAAACAGTTTGTCTAGGCCCCAGAATTAAGGTACCGATCATTCACATCACTGTTGCCTTTTGTAAGGTGGAAAGGGAGAAGAAGAAATTATTGAAGAGGAAAGCATGCTTTTAGGGAGGTGGTGGTAGGGAGCTAGCTAGCAAGCGAGGTGGCGTGAGCAAGTGCAGTGTTGAGGGAAATTATGGGGTTTAGGGCCACACAAAATCTGGATGCGGTGGGTAGCAAGCAGATCTGTTCTTCCTTCCCCACGCAAACCGAGTTGTCTCGAACGCACGCACACTTTTGGGGTTTCCTTCCGTGTGCTGCATGCCAGCGTAGAAGGCCAGCGTAGAAGGAAGGAAGCAGAAGGAAGAGTAGGAAAAACAAATTGCAAATTTTCTCAATTATATATTATTTTATTTTTATTAATCAGACTCTAAAGTTTAAGTAAATTTAAATACAAGAGGTTCAGTTTTGATTTAAAATAATATGTTGGTATAAGGTGCATCAGTTATGTACAGTCAATCTCTATTCTTTCGATATTTGATAATATAAGGTATAGTCAAAATGATTAAGGGTTAAATCAAATAGGATAGGGTAAACCCGGGTTTGATCAGTTTGACAAAGGATTAAGCCAAATAGGATCTGATGTTTGGCAGAATGAATAGAACCCAGGGTTGGTCAGTTTGACCAAGAGATTAAATCAAACCGGACTTGAGGTATAGTATATTTACCTGAAAATTGGAGGAAGTCTAGTCAGGATTAAGATGACTAACAAAGAAGTGATTATGGTGGAAGAAATCCTAGTGAGTGAAGCTAGGCGAAAGAAACTCTGGTGAGTGAAGTTGGGACCTAGCAAGGGAAGCTAGGTGAAAGAAATCCTAGTGAGTGAAGCTAGGTGAACTAAATCCTGGTGAATGAAGCTGGGTCCTAGTGAGTAAAGCTAGATGGACTAAGTCCTGGTGAGTGAAGCTGGGCACGAAGTCTTGGTCCGGGGGACTAAGCACTAAGTCCTGATCGAGGATTAGGCAACGGAGTCTTAGCCGAGCGAGGATTGCAGACAAAAGTAGAGACGGGTCGAGGTCGGACGTCTCGAGATCCGAGTTCTCGGAGACCAAACAAAAGTCCAGCCGGAGATCCCGATTGGCAAAAGCTTTAGTCGAGCGGGAGCCACGAACAGTAGAGACGGGTCAAGGTCGGACATCTCGAGATTCGGGTTCTCGGAGGTTGAACAAAAGTCCAACCGGAGGTTCCGGTTGGCAAAGCTAACTTCTCCAGGGTGGAGTAGGTAAGGACGCGTTCCCCGGGAAAGGGAACATTAGGCGCCGGTTCAACCTAGGGTTTCGGATGAAATTCAAAGTCAGAACCAATCAATTAAGGCTAAGATTATTTGTGTTTTTGTCTTGTATTTGTTGTCTTGCAGGTACCTGGAGTTGGAGGCAAGATAGGAGAGCAAACGTAGGAAAAACAGACCTAGGAAGAAGGCTTCCTGGGTGCCTGACTTGAATCAGGCAACCAGTAAGAGCTTGGGCGCCCTGGCTAGGGGCTACCCATCCCATGCGCCTGGTAAGCTAGGCGCCTGAGGCTTCCCAGGCACCTAGGAGGCTCCCATGCACCTGGGAAGGTTGCCTTATCCCCGCAATTCTCTCTGCTACGGATGAAGTTTTGACCACACGTGGTAGGCGCCCGAGAACGTAGTATATAAAGGGGTTCGACCCCTCACTTGGATACATCAACTTTCTTCATCCGCTAAAGCATTCTGTGTGAAGCAAATGCGCTCAAGTCGAAGCTCTACGACCAAGGAGGCTCCAGGAGGAAGTGCGCTGCACTTCAGACTTCCGGATTGGCCGGATCTTCATTTTCATTGGTTTGCTTTTAGTTTACAAAGTTGTACTTGTTTTTATTATTATTTCCTTGTTTGTAATTCAAACTATAAGACGAGTTTCTCCGCCTCTGGAAAGTCTGGAAAGGAGACCATTAGTGGACTCACGCTAAGAACTTAGGCCTTGGATGTACTGATCCTAGGGGGTTGGGAACCAAGTAAATCCCGCGAGTCTTTCTACTGTTGTTTTTTTGTCTTTCTTTATATTTCCATTGCAAACTAACTCTGATAGAAAGACGACGAACGACAAGTTTCAATGAGAAAATTTCGAGTCGATATTCACCCCCCCTCTATCGACCGGCACCGATCCAACATAATATATTAAAAAAATGTTAAAATATGTCTGTAATTATCTTTAAATCTCCAATTGCATCTTAAATTTTATCCTCAATCCCTATATCAGAAAAAGTTCATTTTTACTTCCTGCATGCAAAGTTTCATATATTTCAATTCCCTAATATATATTGATGTATCTGATTACCCCCGTTATTTTTAAGTATAAAAAGTCCAAAAGGAGGCATAACTCCTCCTAAATTCAGTATTATATAATTAAAATTTAGTATATTTTCTATCAAATTGAGTACCACTCTTTTTTTTAATGCAATAATAAGTATAATTCTTTTTAAATTCAGTATATTTAAATTAGAATTTTATATATTTTCTGTCAAATTGAGCATAATTTTTTTTCTGTCTGACCAATTGATTAGGAGTTCATACCTATTGATTAATTTAGGATGAATTGTTTAGGTAGTACTTAATTTGATAGAAAATATACTAGATTTTAATTAAATGATACTGAATTTATGAAGAATTATACTTTATTTCAAACTTTTTATACCTAAAAAAAATAAGGGTAATTCGATAAATTTGTAGTTGAAACACATAAAACTTTGCATGTAGAGAGTGAAAATAAATTTTTTTTTGATGCAGGGATTGCAGAGAAAGTTAAGTTTGTATGTAAGGAGTTTAAAATAATTTTCCCTTAAAAGGTTGTATAATATTTCAAAATTTTATTTGGATTTTTTTGTAAATTATATTTGGGATTCAATACTGGATTTTGTTAAGAATTTTATATTTTATTTTAAAGACTTTTTTTTGTGAGTTTTGAGATCTTTCTTAGTTTTAAAATTTTAAATATAAAGAAAAGGCATGTATTAAATTTGGTTTGATATTTTGGATATCAAATTTTAAAAAGAAATTTAGTCATAAAGATAATATTTTATTTTTATTTTAGTCTAGAATTCATTTTGTCAATTGGGTTATAGTATTTAAGATTAAAAAATATTAAAAATTGAAAACCCCTAGAGTTCACCTCCCCAATTGGGTTATAGTGTTCAATCACAATTTAAAAAAAAAAACTTGAGACGCCTCCCACTTCATGATAATAAAAATTGTTGCTTTTAAAATTTGAGATAAAAAATGGTAAACACCCAACTTTGGGACTATCAAAGTCTTTTCAAAAGTTTTATATTAGAATCACTATTTTAGTATTAAGTTTGGGACATGAAAAGTACATGCACCTTTTAAATATGCATATATGTGATAATGAAAAATAAATTCTTTTTTAAAAATAAAATAAGGAAAAGACATTTTGAGTACCAAACTTGGCTTATTTTTCGCATTTTGAATACCAAACTTTAAACCCAAAGTTAACAATTTATTTTTATTTTAGTCGAGGGGCTACCTTCTAAACTGGGTTGTACTGTTCAAGCTAAAAAAAATTTAAAACGAAAACTCATAGGGTTTACCTGTTGAGACAATCTGTGGTCTGGAGTGACCATGAGTTTTGATGTTTGGGCAAAGGGTTTAAGTTAGGTTTCCCTTGTGTTCTAATATGTGTATGTTGAGTGTGCAGGATGTATATGTTACACATATGGACTTAGCTGGATGGCCTCGGTACGGTGAAGGGTGACATGGAGACAAGTTGGAGGCTTGTGTACGCCAAGGGACCTTGGTATAGTAGGGACGATGAGCTGAGGGGCGCGGACTTCGAGGCATGCGTGAAGGATGGCATGGAGGCAAGCCGGAGGCTTGCGTGCATCTGAGGGACGGGAGCCGAAGATGAAGAGGGCGCGAAAGCAATAGTCAAGGCTGCTGATGAGGAGTCAGTTGAGTCGTGAGGGTACGAATGCTGTGTGATTGTACTCAGGAAATCCTAGGATTCGAGTGTGAGAGAAGTGTACTCGGGAAGGGAAACCCTAAATGTGTGAGTGGGGCAGTCGAGTGCCATTGGGGCTGTCGACTGATAAAACTCACAGAAAGGCAGTCAGCTCTGGACCAGTCGACTGCCTTGGGAGCAGTCGACTGGTAGCAGCTGGTGAGTTGGCTGAAAATTCGAACGTTGGGGTTGCAACGGTCGATTTTCAGTGGGACCAGTCGACTGCCCTAAGAGCAGTCGACTGGTGGCGAGGGTTTTCAGCCTTAGTCCTATTTAAGAGAACTTCGTATTGGCTGAAAGGTTTGACGAATTTGGTCTTGGTTAAAGGCCAAATAGTAGTCTTGGTGCTCGGATATTGTCGAGGTGTTGTGGCAAGGTTTCTCCACCCACAAGGAGAGACAAGGGCTAGCCGGAGGTTATCCGGGGAGTGATCCACCGAAGGATTCTTGGATTAGTCACCCTTAGGGGTGGATACCAAGTAAATAGGTTTGTGTTAGCATTGTTTACGTTGTTAGTTTTGTTTTATTGTATTTCTGCTTGCGCGACTAACAACGTAGGAAGAAAAAAATCGAAGAAGTGTTATTCACCCCCCCCCTCTAGCAACCATACAAGATCCAACAAGTGGTATCAGAGCAAGGTTCTGCTCTCATTGGACTAACCGCCGAGGGAGCACAAGCTACAGGAGAAAAACAATGGAAGACAAGTTGGGGGACGATATCTACACTCCACCGTCCTACGACCATGAAGATTTTGGATATTGGAAAACAAGAATAGAGACATGGTTCGGAATGGAGTGGGAACTTAGGGTTGCGCTTGAATAGTCATTCGAAATTCCAAAGGATAAGCACGGGAAGAAGCTTAGGCCTAGATATTGGAATCAAGAACAACAAGCACAATCAAAAGCAAATGAAAAGGTAATTAGTATTTTAGTAAACATTTTGCCTACTAATGTGTTAAATAGTGTAGGAAAATATTCAAATGCACATGAGCTATGGAAAAAGATGGTCAAATTCCATGAAAATCCTATACGAGTCCAACTAATAGAAGATTCCAATGAAGTAAGCTCCATAATTCAAGAAGAGGAGAGAATTGAATTATCTACACCTTCAAGTGAGGAAGAAGAGAGTGAGAGATCATCAACCTCATCAAGAAAAGAAGAGGAGGTGTCAAATTCAAAGATTGAGGGGGAGGAGAGACCCTCAACCATGCCGGAACAAGAGAAGCATCCATTTCATCCAAGGGTGAAGAAGAAGTCAACCTACCCTCCACCTCCACCAAAGCAAATGAAAAGGACCATATCACATGCTTTGGATGCAATGAAAAGGGGCACTACAAGGACAAGTGCCCACTAGGTAAAAAGGAGATAAAATCTAAACCCATTTCAAATTCTCTTAAATCTAATGTGGGTTGTAGGATTGGAGAAACCCAAGAGAAAAGAAGAAAAATTCGATGCTTCACATGTGGAGAGATAGGGCACTACCACACCAAGGTCCAAGAAAAGGAGAGTTAAAGAAATTGGGACACTTGAGAAGATGGGAGAAGGAGAAAAGGAAGAAAAGAAGCCCACGTCAAGAAGGAACTACAAGGGTAAGGGAGGTAATTCCTAACCCTAAGTTAAAATGTAATTCAAATTCAAGTTCCTCTATGCATGATAAAAATAGAGTTGATTATTCATCCATGCATGCTAGAATGAATGAAAATTGTTTGCTTGTGCATAACCATGGTTTTAAATATAATGATAGGAATAGGATTAACAAGGTAGATCACAACCCTAGGAAAAGCATGCATCATGATAGACCTAAGACCTTTGTATCTAAGGACAAAGGCATTAACCCCAAGAAGGGGAGATACATGCCTAAGAAAATGGGTAGGTCTAAGAATGTCCAAAGTGGACATATGGACTCAAAGGTTAAAAACTTAGACAGGGAAAATCAAGCCCTGAGAGCAAGGCTTGATAAATTATAAAAGACCCTAGAAAGATTCAAGATTGGATCTAAGGGTCTAGATATGGTGTTGGGTAATTTAAAACCCAACTATTATAGATCGGGGTTGGGATACCGGTCTAAGGTCTCCAATGCCAACAAAAAGAAGTATGCCAGGGAAGTATACAAGCATGGCAAGAAGCAGAAGTCGAAAAATGATAAGGGGGTGCCATTTGAAGGTAAAAAGAATGACTTAACCAATGACAAGGTGTCCAAGGTTAAGAAGGTTAGATTTGTAGGCCAAGAATCACCGGGAGCTCACCGGTGTGGTCTTGTGTGGATTGAGTCACCTAGGGAGGTGGCTAGGGCTAAGAGCTCAAGGGGGAGCTCTAGGAGCCTTTGGGGTCCATGGTAAATGGATCTCAAGAGATGGTTTCTCTAGGAAGTCTAGGTGGACTAGGAAATGTGTCAAAAGGGATTGAAAGACTTGGGTAAGTCTTAATCCTAGAAAATTGGCACATTAAAAGGAATTTAGGGAGAAAAAGATGAAAATAGGAGTATATTGGATAAAATTAGGGTTTAATGGGTAAATATCATATAATTCAGTGCTAGAAATGAATTATGATCAAGTATAAGAAGATATATTGAGGAGAAGTCATAATTAGGACTTTTGGAAAAGGTTAAATGATACAATTTAGGATAAGTTGAGTTTCTTGCCAATCTTGGGATTTGGAGTATATTTATTTGGAAACATATTTTTTCCAAGTAGATATAGGCTTCACAAATCTCCCCACAAAATTTCAGATTTTTTGAAGATTTGTAGAATTAACTAGGCATTACTAAAATTGGACTGAAACCTTGAAATTCAGGTATCAGTCGACTGCCCTGGGGAGCAGTCGACCGATCTCGGCCTAGAACCATTCTGTATGTTTTGGCAGTCGACTGCCCTGGGGGCAGTCGACTGATCCGTAGGCTGAAATGCAAAAATGGCAGATTGGGTGATGAGACCTTACAATATTGAAACTATAGGAAAAGGGTAATATTACCTTATGAAATGTTATGTCATTATATGATTTAAAGGTCATAAATCATTATTGGATGATAGGATATGACTTTGAATCAAAACCCTTGTTATGTTGTCATATCCTTTGGATAAAGGTTTACTTCATAATTGAATGTTGAGTGTATGGGATAAGGCTTTAGTAATATCATGAAACTTAAGGAGGATTGATGAGTGTTTAAGATTCATTGGATGATATTGAATGATAAGTTTTTAATGAATAAAAAGATATGAAAGTTTCCCACATGTATCTAGAATTAAGAGATAAAAAGGGGGAGACTTTCATCATATTAAGGATATGGAAAAGAAAGAATTGAGGATAATTCCTTGTGTAAATTGATAATGGTTAGAGTTGACAAACACAAGGAATTATGAATAAAGTTCAAAGTTGATACAAAATACCATCTTTTGAGGAAATTAAAGGATGTACCAAAAGTCAAGCACACTTGATATTTTCATGAAAATATATTTTTCTAGGATAGGGTATATCCTAGCAAATATGCTTGCAAATTTTAAGATTTTTCCAGGTTTTCTAGGATTTTCTAGAGAGTTCTAGGGTAGAAAACTTAGGTTGTTGAGTTAGGAATAACTTGACAAAAGAAAAGGTTGCAATGTTAAGTTGGGATATAACTTAACTTGGGGTTATGGTGTTAAGTTGGGTAGAACTTCACCTTGGAAAAATAAAAATTGGGAGAAGACATAGGTTAAGGGGGAGGTTGCCTCCTAGTTGCCTTAATTTTCATAGGAAATTTTTGAGTTTTATGTCAAACTTGGGAATGGTGATAGATACATGGTGAAATGTATTTTTCCCAAGTAGGTATGGATACCACAAATCTCTCCACAAAATTTGAGAATTTTTGAAGGTTTGTGGAATTTCTGGCGCATTTCTGAAATTGGCCAGAAAAACTGATATTCAGAGTATCAGTCGACTGTCCTGAGGGGCAATCGACTGGCCAGAGCTGACTTGGGTAGTCAGCAGCTGATTTGTAACGCCCGCCCCTCCTATCCTTATAAAAAGGGAAAGGCGGCGCTACGCGAACATAATTTGGCTCAAACTTTTAACTCAAGAAGTACATTATGCAAACATGTGAACTTACGGTATATAAGACTCTAGATGGGGAATGAGCTACTAAGCAAGCATGACATTATATGAGAGGAATCCTAGATTCACTACAACCTACGGCCTAACCCGTGGCATGTGAGTACGAACACCCTATAAAAGCAGGTGAGCGTTGATAAGTACTATTTTGATGATTATTTCAGGCTCTGAAATCCATGTTTGACCCATATTTTACATGCTTAATCTTAAATTTACCCTAGGTTCTATGAATTAATTTTATTTTGGGCTTTATTGGAAATCTTTATACATTTGAAATATTTTGGCACTAAATTGTTAATCTACTTTTATAGGCTTGGAAGGATCATGGACCTAGGTCATGCTGGGTCAAACTTGAGTTAGAAGTGGACCCGGATCGAGTGATCAAGCATCAGACTAATATGTATCGTCCGATTCAAAAACGGCTAGATCTGAGCCATCTGAGAACTTTTGATGCAATCCGAACTAGGGTTAAAGCTAATCAAACACTCAGGTCAAGATCTGAAGGTTTCATCTAAATCAGAGATCATTTAGCCGTTGGATCAAGCTCAGGAGGATCTAGACTGTCCATTCAAAGATCAGGTAGATCTGAGCCATCCGTTGCAAATCTGGAAGATCCGAGTTACTGAGAGGCAGATCCTGACCCTTGATCAAGATCTGGAAGGTTTGATTTAGATCAGATGAGATTCAACCGTTGGATGAGTCCTAGACAATCTGGGTCGTCCAATGCTAACAGATATAAACTGCCTTCCTTCACCGATCAGATCTGTCGCGTCTTCGCCACAGCTTAGTATTCTTCGCGTTCTTCACAGTTTTTCTTCAATTCTTCTCATCTGATCGCGCGACCGCATTGATTCCAACCTTGGATCGAGTTCTAGATCGTCGGGACTTTGTCTCCGTGAGGATTTCAGCTCAACTTCGCCACTGAACAGAGCAAAGTGAGGGTTTCACCAGCTCTGCCATTCGCCTGATCGAATCACTCTTGTGTGTCATTTTTCATCCACCTGAGTAAGTCGGAGGGTTCTCTGGATTGCTCTAACCATTCCTAAGTCATCACCGCAATCCCACACAGCGAGATCGAGGAGATCGGATGGATGTTTCAGCCGGGAGCAGATGTTGAGCTGAATTGATTGCGAAGTTGGAAATTCGATCGGTTTGTCAAGCTAGGGGGTTCGTGGCTTACTCTTGTGTGACAGCAAGAAGTACTAGAACCAAGGGAAGGGATCGATGCTTAGTTTCTTTGTGAATTTTCATTTCTGATGCAGTAGTTTCAATTTCTGCGTTCTTTTACAGTTTCTGAACTTGTATCAGCGAAACTTGGTTTGTCTGGATCATTTCTGCATTCATTAGTTTTCCAATTCTGCATTCTTATTAGATAGGTTACTTGTTTAGTGAACAATTGCACTTAATCTCAGTTTGCTTCTCAATTCAATTATTTCTGTGTAACAATTTTAGTTCCTGTGTATCAGTTTCAGTTTTATTGCTGCAATGTTTCAGTTTATCATTTCTGAAGTTTGTATCAAATGAACATTAGCTCTTCTGAATCTTATCTGAACATTAGATTGGAGCACTTGATCTCAGTTGCTTTGTTTGACTCTGCATTCAATTTGTTGTTGCATTTCTGCATACGATTTCTGCGATTCTACATTTGTTTCTGCATTCGATTAGTTTCTGAATTAGTCAGTTTTATTGCTGCGTATCAGGTAAGAGTTTCTGAGTTTTGTATCAAGTGAAGCATTAGCTCGTTTGAATCTTTTCTGAAGTTAGATTTGTGCATTCGATTTTAGCTTGCTTTGTTTGTTCTGCATTCGGTTTGTTCTGAAATTCAGTGTTCTTTTCCTGCGTATCAAGTTGTAGTCTGCATTTTGTATCAAGTAACAATTTAGCACTGATTGGTACCAAGTTAAACACAATTCTTAGTGAACTCTTGCCCTTGATATCAGTTCCATTCGCATTCGATTTGTTTCTGAATTGTAACCTTCTTTCATGCATAACAGTTATTATTTTTGCACTTGTATCAAGTGAAAACTCATCATTGATTAGTGGATAGCTTGTTTGGCATTCGAGTTGTGTTGAGTTGTAATTCCTGAAGTTAAACATAACGTTAGTGTACTATTGCATTTTGTATCAGTTTTGATTTCCAAATTTTGCAAATTTGCATTAGTTGATTAAGTTGTTCGTTGGTTGAGTTCATTAATTGTCATTACCTTGTTAAAGTTCGCTTAGTTAAGTTTCCTTTCTTTTCATTGTGTTTTCATTTCTAATTGAAACCAAACCCAATTCTTACTTGAAACCCAAAAATATTTGACGACACCTAAACTCGAGCTTGAATCAAACATCCTTAACTTGCCCTAGGAAAAATACGACCTGTGGCCCCTTTACTACATTTAAATTGTGAGCTAGGGTTTCCAGCAGTTGAAATATCTAAATTTGAGACCCACATTCGTGACATCTATTTTGGGGAACATCAAATTTTTGGCGTCGTTGTCGGGGACCAACTAGTTGAGTGTGTTTGATTTTTTGCTTGTGTGTTTACTGCTATATCTTGTGATTTACTTTATCTGTTTTATTTTTCCATACTCATTTGCTGTGATTTGTTTATTTTATGACCAGGTCAGCAAGTGGTGATCTCGAGGAATTTGACCCTAAAATTAAGAGAACTTTCAGAGCAAGGAGGAACTAAGGTATAATTTCAGAGACTATTGATATTCCTCCTTTTCAGACTATTCCTACTCATTCAGGCATTATCATGGCAGACCACTAGAAGACCATGAAAGAACATGCAGCACCAGATAATACCTTTCAGTATTCCAGCATTGCTTATCCAGAGTTGACTGTCAATTTTGAGCTTAGATTCGGACTCATCCACTTGTTACCTAAATTTCAAGGATTATCTGGAGAGGACCCAAACAGACATCTACATGAATTTCACGTGGTCTGCTCCACCGTGAAGCCTCAAGGGATTTCAGAAGAAGATATTAAGCTGAGGGCATTCCCATTTTCCCTGACTGGAGCAGCAAAGGATTGGTTCTACTATTTACCTACTGGGCACGTGTCTAGCTGGATTTCTATGAAGAAGGCATTTCTAGAAAAATACTTCCCAGCCTCCAGAACTGCAATCATCAGAAAGAGCATATGTGGTATACAGCAAGTGGTGGAAGAGACTCTTTATGACTACTGGGAGAGATTTAACAAGCTATGCTCCAGTTGTCCACAGCACCAGATCAGCGAGCAGCTCCTCATTCAGTACTTCTATGAGGGTTTATTGCAGCTGGATAAGATCATGATAGACGTTGCAGCTGGAGGAGCCCTAGTTAACAAAACATCAGATCAAGCTAGGGAGTTGATTTCGAACATGGCAGAGAACTCACAGCAGTTTGGAAGCAGAGCATTGTCCACCAGAGGAGTGAATGAGGTCTAGGTGGCTTCTAATGAACAAAGGGAAATTAGGAATTCTCTGGTAGAGCTCACATCATTGGTGAAGCAAATGACTCTTAATAATGCAAGCCAAAATCCCAACTTTTTGGTACCTCCACAATCAAGCCAAGTGATGAGGGTATGTGGTATTTGCTTTAGTCAAGAACATAATTCAGATTCATGTCCCAACCTCCAACAAGATGAGACAATAGCGGCATTGGTTAGGGGACAATTTCAAGCCAAGAATAACCCTTACTCCTCTACTTATAACCCTGGTTGGAGGGATCATCCAAATCTAAAATATGGAAATTCTTTCTACCAACAAAACCCATCACAACAACAATTTCAGTAGCCTCAACAAAATTTCCAGCAATCTCAGCAACAAAATCAGCAATTCCAGCCTCAAATTCAGCCATTTTAGCCAACATTCCAGCAACCCTTTCAAGGGATTCAACAAGGTTTCCAAGGGAATTTGAATTTTCAGCAACAATATCAACCCTTACAGCAACAATTCCAACAACCACAGCAAGGTTTTCAGCCTTTGAATCAAAACTTTCAGCCACAAAATCAAGGTTTTCAGCCCACTCAGTTTTAATCTTCACCACAACCATTCCCACTTCAAAACCAGAATTTTCAAGGCTATAATTCTCAGCAAGTTCAACCATCATTCCAGCCCAATTATCAGTCATTTCAGCAGTCATTTCATCCCTACAATCAGCCCCAACAGTCCCAATTCCAACAATCATAGTAGGGTAATACTTTTCAGCAGCCTATCTCATCATTTCAAGGTCAATCAAAGCCCTATGATAACCAAGGGGGCTATGGAGGTTCTAGTGGGGGAAATGTGCCACAACAAAGGATAGAAGAGATGTTTCAACAACTTTTACAACAACAAAGGAATGATCCCGCCATACAAAACATCGAAAGGCAAATTGGACAATTGGCTAGTGGGATGAATCAAATTCAAGCTCAAGGATCAAGCCAAACTTTGAGGAGTGAGAAGGTTACTTCAATTCAAAATGGTCCAAGAGCAGATTTTTCTGAAAACAGGGCAGCACCTACATTTTCAGCACCAATCAACACTGAAATCACTTCAAAATCAGTTGGTTCCACCCCTAGTCCGTGCTCAACTTCTTCCTCAAGTAATCCTGTGATTTTGGTGGAAAATGAGGGAGAAATCAGAGGCGAAACCGACCTCACAGCAGCTACATCAAGTGGGACAACAGCTCAAAATTTAGCCCCTCCAATTTCAGCTCAAAATTTAGCCCCTCCAATTTCAGTTCAAAAGGCAAGTGGAGGAGAGAAAGCTAAAGAATACAATGAGCTTGTAAAGTTGTTTAGCAAAGTAGAGATTAATGTATCCCTGTTGACCATGATTAAACAGATTCCTAAGTATGCAAAATTCCTGAAAGATTTATGTGTTCACAAGAAGAAGCTTAAGGAGAATGAGTTGGTCAGCTTGGGAAAAATGTTTCAGCACTCATCCATGCCATACCTCAAAAGTGTGAAGACCCTGGAGTTTTTACAGTATCATGTGAGATAGGGAGGACTTTGTTTCATGACGCCATGCTAGACTTGGGAGCCTCCATCAATGTAATGCCCAGATCGGTCTTCCAGATGCTTGGCATTGGCTCTCTACAGCCCACTGGAGTGGTAATTCAGTTAGCGGACAGAAGACAGACCCATCCAGCAGGAATTATTGAAGATGTTTTGGTTAAAGTAAAGGAGTTGATTTTCCCTGCAGACTTCTACATTCTAAACATGGAAGGAGACTATCTTGCACACAGATCCCCACTCATCTTTGGGAGGCCTTTTTTGAAGACTGCCAGGACAAAAATTGACGTTTATGCTGGCACACTTTCGATGGAAGTAGGGGACACAGTAGTCCAGTTTAGTATTTTCGATGCCATGAAGTACCCTAGGGAAGATCACTCTATTATGAGCATTGACATTCTGGATGGACTGGTTGATACAGATTCAGTGGTTGAGGGAGTTTCACATGATTTTTCTGGAGGAGATATTTTTTCAGAGGAGGCTGAGGGAGTACTTGCTATTGAGGCTGAGGATATTTCAGAGTTTATTTCAGATTCACTTCCAGCTGGTGAGGATTTTCTAGGTGTAGGGGATTGCACAGAGCCCCAAGGATCACCTACCTCTATTGAGATTCCAGAGGATTCAGAGCACAGGTATGATAGTGTAGGGGATTGCACAGAGCCCTAAGGATCACTCATACCTACTGAGTAGGGCCAGATTGAACTTAAGCCACTACCAGGCCACTTGAAATATGTGTACCTAGGAGAGGAGCAGACTTTTCCCATTATCATTGCTCAACATTTGGAATCAGAGCAGGAAGAGAAATTATTGCAAGTCCTGAGGCAATACAAGCAAGCGATTGGGTGGACTTTATCAGATATACCAGGTATCAGCCCAGCTCTCTGTATGCACAGGATATTCTTGGAAGAAAATGTTAAACCAGTGAGGCAGCCACAAAGGAGACTTAATCCACTCATTTTGGATGTTGTAAAGAAAGAGGTGACTCAACTTCTACAGGCAGGTATCATTTACCCTATTTCTGATAGTCAGTGGGTTAGTCCCATACACGTGGTGCCTAAGAAATCTGGCGTGACAGTGGTGGAAGATGGAAGTAACGAACTAGTGCCCACCAGAGTTAAGAATTCCTGGAGAGTCTGCATTGATTACAGAAAGCTCAACAAGGTCACAAGGAAGGGTCACTTCCCTTTACCCTTTATTGATCAGATGCTTGAAAGACTAGCAGGGAAGTCCCATTACTGTTTTTTGGATGGTTATTCAGGCTACTTCCAGATTTGTATAGATCTAGAGGACTAAGAGAAGACTACCTTCACTTGTCCCTTTGACACTTTTGCCTACAGACGGATGCCTTTTGGACTCTGCAACGCACCAGGAATATTTCAGCGATGCATGGTAAGTATATTTGGTGAGTTGTTAGAGCATTGTATGGAGGTATTTATGGATGACTTTTCAGTTTTTGACACGTCTTTTGATTCATGTTTAGAAAATTTGTCTAGGGTTTTACACCATTGCATTGAGACTAACCTTGTGCTTAATTTTGAAAAATATCACTTCATGGTAGAGCATGGTATTGTACTTGGACACATAGTCTCTAGGAGAGGTATAGAGGTAGATCCTGCAAAAATAAGTGTTATTTCTTCTTTATCTTATCCCGTATGCGTACGGGATGTGCGTGCTTTCCTTGGACATGCAGGTTTCTACCGCAGATTTATTAGAGACTTTAGCGATATTGCTCGGCCCCTGATAAAACTTTTGCAGAAAGATGTTGAATTTTGCTTTGATGATAAGTACAAAGAAGCTTTTCACAGACTCAGGGAGGCTCTTACCTCTGCTCCTATTATTAAGTCACCTAATTGGAATTTGCCATTTGAATTAATGTGTGATGCATCTAACTTTGCAGTGGGAGCTGTTCTAGCACAGAGGGTGGATGGAGCACCTCATGTAATATGTTATGCCTCCAAGACCCTAGATGCCGCCCAAGCAAACTACACCACCACTGAGAAGGAGTTTCTTGCCATAGTTTTTGCTTTAGACCATTTTAGATCTTATTTATTGTGCTCACATGTTATTATTTTTTCTGATCATACAACTCTAAAATACTTGTTGAAGAAGCCTGATGCTAAACCTAGACTGATTAGATGGATGCTCCTGCTCCAAGAATTTGACCTGGAGATCAGAGACAGAAGTGACAAAGAAAACCTAGTTGCAGATCACCTGAGCAGAATTGAAGGAGATGGATCTTCTGCCACCATTGACGATGATTTTAGAGATGAGCACCTTCTTACAGTGCATGGTGAGACACCTTGGTATGCAGACTTAGTTAATTTTTTAGTAGCAAGTGTTTTTCCTGCATACTTTTCTAAAGCTCAAAAAGATAAACTCAAAAACGATGCCAAATTCTATGTGTGGGATGATCCTTATTTATGGAAGTTTTGTAATGATCAAATAATTAGGAGATGCGTACCAGACCATGAGTTTTCTTCTGTCCTTACATTTTGCCATTCATCAGCTTGTGGGGGGCATTTTGGACCCCAAAGAACCGCTAGGAAGGTGTTAGAGTGTGGATTGTATTGGCCCACCCTATTTCATGATTCATATGTGTTTTATAAAAATTGTGATAGATGTCAGCGAACTGGGAACATAGGAGCGAGAAATGAGATGCCCCAACACACTATACTTTTTTGTGAGATTTTTGATGTTTGGGGAATTGATTTTATGGGACATTTTCCTGCATCTTATGGTTATTTGTACATTTTACTTGCTGTAGATTATGCTTCTAAATGGGTGGAGGTCATTCCCTCCAAGACTGATGATTCTTCTGTTGTTGTTAGTTTTGTTAGGTCACATATTTTCTGCAGGTTTGGAATTCCAAGGGCCATAATAAGTGACCAAGGATCTCACTTTTGCAATAAACACATGAAGACTTTGCTTAGTAAATATGGGGTTGTACATAAGGTTTCTACATCCTACCATCCCCAAACAAATGGACAGGTTGAAATTTCTAACAGAGAGATCAAATCAATTTTGGAAAAGACTGTTGGGCCCAATAGACAAGATTGGAGCAAAAGGCTAGATGATGCACTTTGGGCCTATAGAACGGCATTCAAGACACCGATTGAAATGTCCCCCTACCGATTGGTCTATGGTAAAGTTTGTCATCTTCCCGTGGAAATTGAGCACAAGACATATTGGGCAGTAAAGGCGTGTAACTTTGATGCTACCAAGGTGGGAGAAGAAAGAAAACTTCAACTTCAAGAGCTTGAAGAGATTAGGCTAGAAGCATTTGAAAATTCAAGGATCTACAAGGAAAAGACCAAAAACTTCCATGACAAGCACATCTTGAAGAAAATGTTCCAAATTGGTGACAAGGTCTTATTGTACAAATCAAGGCTCAAATTGATAAAAGGTAAGTTAAGGTCAAGGTGGGATGGTCCATTTATTATAACTAACATTTTTCCCTATGGAGTTGTTGAAGTTAAAGATGAAGCTAACGGTTTTGTTTGGAAAGTCAATGGCCACCGGCTGAAAAAGTACTTTGAAGAATTAAAGGAGCTAGAGGTAGACAGAGTGAACGTCAAAGACGCTATCTACCCAAATTAAGGGGAGTTTACTTTTCTTGCACTTACATTTCATTGTATATATCATTTTCATGTTTCTAGAAGTAAATTTTTCTTTTTGAAGTGAATTGTTGATAATAAATTCTTAGGTAAAATAGAATGAATAAATAGATATTGTAAATACCATGTTATTTCTTTTGGCATTTTTTCTTAATGAGTAGGAATAAATGTATCCCTCTAGGTTGTCTTCATATCATTTTAGAGTCTCTTGAAAACAAATTAAATTTGGTTGTTAAAACTTAAGGTTTGAGCTAATGGATGAATTCTTGGATGCTTGAGTACTACTTGACTATAGATTCTAAATTGATGACTTGAGATGAATTATTTGTACCTAGTGAGAATTAGCCTTATTTTTGTGACACACATATATGATTGTACTCTAGAACTTGCTTAGGTTCTTTCAAAACCATATTTCTATGATTGGATCACATCTATAGAGGCTAATCAATTTGTTTCTCCTTTCCATATCAGTTTTTGGCAATAATCATAGTTGGTACATAATCTATTCTATTTTCCTTCCTATATTTTCTACTCTTAACCATACTTCTCCATGACTTGTTTGTTTGGGATGTTTCTTGAAGCTACTTTGCCCGAGACGGATAAAAGATCAAGTGTGGGGGAGGTGGTTAATGTTTTGGAATTATTTTGTATCAAGGATGCATTTCATTTCAAGGGAAAAAAAATCTCTGCGGTTGAAGCCAAAAGGTACCAAGTTGAATCGAGTTTGGTATCAAGAATAAGTGGGAAGAAACGGTTATGGAGGGAAACAATTGAAGCATCTAGATTCCTGATTATAATTTGAAGATCCAAGTGGCATGCAAATGAAAAAAATTCTGTGCCAAAGTGGAAAGAAAAAAAATTCTGTGAAGCATGTTTTGGTCAGAAATGGTTTGGATCAGGAATTGGAAAGTTGGAATTATGGAAGTTAAGAAAAATCTCTCAGCAACATTTCTCTAGAAGTTGAATTGCAGCTGTACAAAATCAGCTAGTCTGAATTGCAGCTGTACAGATCAGAAATTGAATTGAATTGCAACTAATCTGAATTGAATTGCAGCTGTACTAATCTGAATTGAATTGCAAGGGTTGCTGACAAGAATTAAGAAATAAACCTTCACCAGCTATCAGAAATTCTGGAGAGCAGCAGGGTTGTAAAAATTGCTGATACATGGTCGAATTCTTGATGGAGATGAGGGAGTTTGGCCACTGAATAAAACAGTGAGGCCAAGCAAAGTATCAAGCACATTTAATGAGAAAAAAAATGGTACGCAATTGCAACCTACAAGCAAACTGTGCCAAGTCTAAAGCCAAATGAAACCTTATGTGTTGTGAAACTGCAAAGTGCTGAAAATCTGTTGAAGAGCTGTTGTTGAATCTGTAAGAAAGAAAAGAAAAAAAATCAGTTGGAATGCTAGTAAGGCAGTTTTGTATCAACTTAAAACTGAATCTGGGCTTTCTAATTCAGCAATGCATTACTGAATTTAAACAGAGATTGCAGAATGGTTTTTCCCTGAACTCAACTTCTTGGGAGCAGATTTCAAACTACTGGGCAATTCAAGTGAAAGTTAAAATTGCTATTAAGGCAAATGGATGAAATCAGTCAAGGAAGTGCAGTGTCGTGGTCTCAAGTGAAGCATTTAAATTCTCCACTACTATTTGATGCTAACTGCTGTTAAGAAATCAGAGAATTGCAAGGATGAAGAACTTGATGATTATGGATTCTAAAATTAATTGTGTGGAGCTGAAATGTGAAACAGAAACGAAAAAAAATGTAAGTAGAAGTGTGCTAACTTGAAGGAGAATTGTATCAAGTGTGGTTGCAAGAAAAAAAAATAGTTTTGATCAAAAATTGTGAAGTAGTTTCTCTAGAAGTTGAAACAGAAGTCGAATTGCAAAGCTAGCTGACAAGAACTAAGAAGCAAACTTTTCACCAGCTAAATGAATTGTTGTTCAACTAGTTGCAATTCATTTGAAAGCTCACAGCAGTGTTGGATTGGAGCTAGTTCTGATAAGGATTTGGGAGCTGGGCACCACATGACTGAACAAGATGAAGAAAAACATGAGTAGAGACTTAGCTGCAACCATAATCAGAAAATCAGCAGCTGACCCAAAAAAAAAAGGAGACAAGTGACACGCAAATGCAAGGTTGGCACCATGAAACCAGTGAAGTTTTTCTCATCCGAATCAAATCCTTGCTCCACCACACTTCTGACTTTGCTAGAGGGTTATAAGAAAAAGAGAGAAAGAAATGAGAAAAAAAAGAAAAAAAAAGAAGAAGAAGGAAACAAGGTTGGCACGCAAAAGCAAGTTGGCACAATGAAACCAATGAGGTTCTCTTCATCCAAATCAAGGGCACTATCAAATTCTTACTCCACCACACTTCTGACTTCACTAGAGAACTATAAAGAGGGCAAAGTGCATTAGAAATATTCTTAAGCATCCAAGTTTTCCACTTCGTCAACTTTTCTATTTTCTAAACTTTTACTTCATTCTTACCATTTCATGTCTTTAGCTTGTTTGAATAAGCATTTATAGATGTGGATCCGAATCATGAATAATGGTGGAGAGTAGATAACAAGCAAGCCTATAGTAGTGCAAAAAGCATGTGTGTTTGAGTGAGCTCCACTTTCATCATGAACTTAGAACTCAAGAAGAGAGCCACCAAAATTTTCCTTGAAAGGCTTAGTGAGTTAAATTCATCTCAATGAATCATGAAGGATGAAAATGCTAAGTTGTTGATTTAAGGACGAGATACTAATTCATAGAGCTTAGATTTTTGAGAATTGACAACCTTAGGTAATTTCTTTTCAATTGCTTCTAACTATGTTTGGAAAGAATCTAAGGGATACATATTTAGTAGTTTTCGAGATACGCTCAAGTTTAAGTGTGGGGGAGTTGATAAGTACTATTTTGTTGATTATTTCACGCTCTGAAATCCATGTTTGACCCATATTTTACATGCTTAATCTTGAATTTACCCTAGGTTCTATGAATTAATTTTATTTTGGGCTTTATTGGAAATCTTTATACATTTGAAATATTTTGGCACTAAATTGTTAATCTACTTTTATAGGCTTGGAAGGATCATGGACCTAGGTCATGCTGGGTCAAACTTGAGTTAGAAGTGGACCCGGATCGAGTGATCAAGCATCAGACTAATATGGGTCGTCCGATTCGAAAACGGCTAGATCTGAGCCATCTGAGAACTTTTGATGCAATCCAAACTAGGGTTAAAGCTAATCAAGCACTCAGGTCAAGATCTGAAGGTTTCATCCAAATCAGAGATCATTCAGCCGTTGGATCAAGCTCAGGAGGATCTAGACCGTCCATTCAAAGATCAGGTAGATCTGAGCCATCCGTTGCAAATCTGGAAGATCCGAGTTACTGAGAGGCAGATCCTGACCCTTGATCATGATATGGAAGGTTTGATTTAGATTGGATGAGATTCAACTGTTGGATGAGTCCTAGACAATCTGGGTCGTCCAATGCTAATAGATATAAACTGCCTTCCTTCACCGATCAGATCTGTCGCGTCTCGCCGCAGCTTAGCATTATTCGCGTTCTTCACAGTTTTTCTTCAATTCTTCTCATCTGATCGCGCGACCGCATTGATTCCAACCTTGGATCGAGTTCTAGATCGTCGGGACTTTGTCTCTGTGAGGATTTCAGTTCAACTTCGCCACTGAACAGAGCAAAGTGAGGGTTTCACCAGCTCTGCCATTCGCCTGATCGAATAACTCTTGTGTGTCATTTTTCATCCACCTGAGTAAGTGACAGCCCCGAATTACTATGTTAAATTTGTCACGAAAGTTGGGACCATCAGATTTTGATATGAATGAATGAAATGCTGGAAACCCTTTTACAATCAAAAGTATGAAAATGTAATATAGGGGCCACAGGTCGTATTTTTCTCGGGGCTAGTTGTCGTGTTTGATTCGAACTTGTATTTATGTGTCGTTTGTGTTTTCGGGTTTCAAATAGATATTCTGGTTTTGGGTTGCAATCATGAAATGGAATCGCAATGAAAATAAATGAACTCAACTAAATGAGCTAAACAAAGTAAATGTCCCCAAGGAACTCATCTAATGAAACTTAATGAACCAATGCAACTCAGCCGAAGTTGTTAAACAAATCTGATAGCACATTCAACTCAATTGCAGCAAAACTATCTCAAAACAGTCCAATACAAAACCTGTGCCAAAACCCTACTCGATACATGCTGTGGCAAGTAAATCAAGATAACTTGTGTGCCACAGCTTCATTGATACAAACATGCAGAAAGTGCAGCCAAATTGATACGCAATGCAAAAAGAACTGCTGTGCAAAAGTTTGGAACTAACTGCAGCCATTATAGCTGACCATCTCGGCATTGGAAGGGTAGGCTATCAAGGAAGACATTTGCAGAAATGAATACAGCAATTCGAAACTTAAAAACTGATTAAGGCAGTACATGTTCAATGCAGAAATTCACAAATCAAGCTGAGATTAAACGCATAAACTCATGCTTGGAAAGAAATCCAAATATCCCTAGCTGACATTTAGAAGGTGGACTGATCTAGGCAGAATCATTGCAGAATTTTGACACACACAAAACTGCCGAATTTCAGAAATGCAGGGAGAATTAAGTGGATGCAGTAAGACAGATTCAGATGCAGAAATTAACACAGCAACCAAAATGAATTGCTCAATTCTGTTGTTCGTATAAAACTCAAAAGAGCTCATGTTCCATTGATTCAACTTCAGAGTTGATACTAAAATTACAGCACAGCATGCAACAAGACTGAAATAGATGAATTACTGACTGGCAGATTCAGAATCTGATGCTGAATTTCAGCATCCGTTTGATTGCAAAATAAACAACAACAAGCTGGAATTGATACCTAAATCTAATCTTCAGTAAAGGTTCAAGGGAGCTAATGAACTGATACAAATTTCAGCAACTACACACCAAGAATTTCAGAAATATAATGATACGCAGCCACTGAAAATTAACCTACAGATTAACCAATCCAGCTGAGATTTAATGCTCGACTCTAATATTCAACTTCAATTCAGCCAAATTGAGCCCACTGATGCAACATTTAGAAATACTAGACTGAAAATACAGAGATGAAACTAAACATGAAATTGGAAGAATTGATACGCAAGGGCTGAGCTAAAAGTTCAGAAACAGAACTAAATGGAATTCCAGCTCAGCTCTAATGTGTCGGCTCACTAAAGGCTATCTTCAATCGAAGGGAATGAACTAAACACAGATCTAACTGGGAATAAACTAAAAATTTGAAACTGAATGGAAAGTTGCAGAAAACAGAACAAGAGTCTGATACGCAGTTAAGAAAATGGCACACAAGCATTAGAATAAGAAATCAACTGAAATTTAAAACAATTATCCACTAGACAGGTTCCTAAACTACTCAACTTGAAGGATTAAAGCTAGATTAAGCAGAAACAAGTAGGAAACAAGATTAACCAAATCTGAAATTCAAAAACAGTAAGAACTACAGTAGTAATTGAAATTACAGCTAAATAAACGAATTTAAACTATCTAAGCTACTCCTCAATGCTTCCTTAGCTCAAGGTTTCTTTGTTCGTCACGCAAAGGCTGGCCTCGAACCCCTAAGCTCAGCAATTCGCTGGAAAACAACTTCGCTTGGTAAACTCTGCTCAAACTGCACAGTTGGGGAAATTTCCAATCCGAAAGCTTCGATCTCAGTTGTTGAGCTGCGATGGTGATTTGGAGAAGACCTGAGCTCACCTGAGAACCCCTACAAGTGGCCCAGGTCGTCGGAAATTGATTGTAGCTGAGATTTAAGCTCCCGGACCACAGAGCTGTCGAAACCCTCAAACAAGCTCTATCCGGCGCGAATTTGAACTGAAATCTCCAACAAAATATCCTCCAGCGATCCAAACCTTGATCCAGATGAAGAATTAAGGGGTCGCGCCCCCGTGAATGGAAGAAATCAGCTAAATCAGTGAAGAGAAAACGAAGAACGAAGAAGACGGCGAGGAAACGCGACAAGGCTGGGCTGCGGCAAATTTCTGATTAAATAGGAACAAATGGACGGTTGTGATTGATTGGAGGAGATCCAACGGCAGATCTTGGTCTGATTGAAGCCAAAATTTTATGATGATGATCTAGGGTCAGGATCTGCCTTGTGGTAGCTCGGATCCTCCAGATGTGCAACGGATGGTCCATATCAACTCTATCTATGAATGGACGCTCTAGAGCCCTCCTTGCTTGATCCAACGGTTGATTGAGCTCTGATTGGAATGAAACCTTCAGATCTTGATCATAGAGCTTGATCAACCCTAACCCTAGCTCGGATTGCTTCAGATCGTCCCGGATGGCTCAGATCTAGCCGCTCTTGAATCGAACGGCCCAGATTTAATCGTAATCTTGATAATCTGATCCAGGTCACTTCCGACTCAAATTTGACCCAATATGCTCTAGGTCTAGGATCCTTTCATGCCTACAAAAATATATCAAAAAATTAGTGGCCAAATAATCCAAAAATTATGTAATTTTGCAATTAAGTCCAAAATAAGATAAAGTTCCAAAACCTAGGGTAAAATCATAATTAAGCAATAAAAACATGGGTCAAACATGGATTTTAACAATTAAAATAATCAATAAAATGGTGCTTATCAACTCCCCCACACTTAACCTTGAGCGTCTCGCGAAACAACTAAATATGTATCCCTTAGGTTTTCTAAAGCATAATTAGAAGCAAATAAAAAGAAATTACCTAAGGTTGTCAATTCTCATAAATCTAAGCTCTATGGATTAGTATCTTGTCCTTAAATCAACAACTTAGCCTTTTCATCCATCATGAATCATTGAGATGAATTTAAATCACTAGCCTTTCATGGAAAATTTTGGTGGCTCTCTCCTTAAGTTCTAAGTTGATGATGGAAGTGGAGCTCACTCAAACACACATGTTTCATGCACTACCATAGGCTTGCTTATTATCTACTCTCCACCATTAATCATGAATAGGATCAACATCTACAAAAACAAATGAAAACATGGAAAATGATAAAGAAATGGAGTAAAAATCAAGGAAATGGAAAATGGATAGTGTGGGAGACTTGGTTGCTCAAAAAATGTTTCCAATGTGCTTTGCCCCATCTTAACAGTCCTCTATTGATATCAAAAGTGTTGGGAAGTGAAACTTGAATAAATTCCTTTGATTTGGATGAAAAACCCTTCTTTGATTGCCTTGTGCCATTTTGCTCTTGTGTGCCATTTTTGCTTTTCTTTTCTCATTCTTCTTTCTCTTCTTTCTTTCAGCTCAGATTTGTATCAAAGATCATATGATATCAAGTGAAATAGATATTCACATAAAATTTTCACTCAACAATCTTTGTAACTCACTCTTAATACATTTCCTTTACAAGTTGGCACACTTCCTTCACTTCTTTCTCTTTTTTTTTCTGATTTAAGTCTAGCATCCAAGATATAATTTCAGATCTTGCAAAACTTCTGATTTCTCCAACAATTAACATCAGCTAGCATCACATAGTATAGTGGAGAATTTGAATTGTCCACTTAGAAATAGCTGAATTTCCAAATCAAATTTCAGCCCTTGCACTGTTTTTCTTTTTCTTTTTCTTTCCCCGTGTGCTGATCAGAGTTGCTAGCATTCGCATTTCTTCCAGATTTGGTAAGCATTGGGTGTCCTCAATACTCCTTGATGCATTTCCGAATTTTGTTCCCTGATTCACAGCCCAGGAAAATCTAATTTTGGCTTCAACTTGACACAAATCTGCACAAACTGTTTTAGCTGCATTTTCAGCTCAACTTCCATTCAGAGTTGTTCATCTTCACATTAGTTACTGATCTGTGCAGCTTAATCTTTGCAAGCAGCCCCTGCATTTCAATTCACAATATTTCAGTAGCTACAAGTCAATCCCCAGCAGATTACAAGCTCTCCCTTTGGCACAAACATTTCAGAATTTTCTTTTTGCTTCTTGCCATGCTTCTATTCAACTCTCAATTCTATACAACTACAGTTCTTCTTCTAGCATGGTTTCCGAATTTTTTTATTTCTTGATCAGCTCAGAATTCTGCTTAAGCTTCAGATTTTTCAGCTCAGATTTTCCCACTGCAATTCATCTGATTTCTTGGTCCCTACACTTTACTGCAAATGTCTTTTCTCTGTTTCTTTTTTTTTTCGAAATCCAATCAGCCACCTCCTTGTGATCAGTAGTGGATGGCTCAACAATCTCTAATTTACCGCCTTGGAAAAATCATTCTCAGTTTAAGTTGAGCACAAAACTGTCTCACTATAATGCAATCTGATTTTTATTCCTTTCTACTGCCCTTTTTCCGCTTGTAGTCTCAATTTACTGCTCTCCATAACCTCTGATAGCTGCCAAATCTATTTTCTTGCAATCCAATTCTCAACTGATCCAAATCTGTTTTGGATCAGATTTGGTTAGCTTCAATTCAAATTCTATCAGATTTATTTCTGAACTTAGCTTCCTCAATTCCAACTTCTAAATTCTGGATCCAAATCATTTCTGATCCAAAGTGGCAGATTTTCAGTTTCTTTTTGGCACAAACTGCTTTTTTCATTTTGGCTTAGATTTTGTGCCATTTCCTTTCTTCATATCAGAATTCTCTTCATAAGTGCTCCCTTTGATTTCGGTTCTGCCTCACTGCTTTTCCATTCAAGCTCACAGATTTTTTTTTTTAGGAAGTGGCCGAATAGCTTCATAGCATCAAGAAACATACTTTTCCTCTCTTTTGACATGGCATAAATTTCCTTCATATGTGTGTCATTTGGATTACTTCTTCAACCGAATTCAAACTTGCTCCAAATTGTTTGGATCTTCAAATTGATGGTCAAGAATCTTCAATTGTTTTCAATCTTTGATACTTCTTCTTGCTCATTTTTGACACCAAACTCCAATCAACTTGGCAAAAAAAATTTTTTTTTCGAAATGAAGTGCATCCTTGATAAAAATTTTCTTCCCAATCACTAATCACTCCCCCACACTTAAATCTTTGACCGTCTCGGGCAAAATAGTATCAAGAAAACATCCCAAGCAAACAAATCCATAGAAAAATTGGGGTTAAAATTAGGAATCAGGAAAGACAAATAGAGTAGACATGATTTTAGCCAAAATTGATATGGAAAGGTAAACAAAGCGATTAGTCTCTATAGATGTGATCCAATCATTGAAATATGTTTTGAAAGAACCGAAGCAAGTTCTAGAGTACAATAACATGTATGTGTCTCAAATATAAGGCTAAACCTCACTAGGTAAAAATGATTCATCTCAACTCCTCAATCAAGCATCTAAAGCAAAGTAGTACTCAAGCATCCAAGATTTCATCCATGATCTCAAATCCTAAGTTTTAACAACCAAATTTAATTTATTTTCAAAAGACTCTAAAATGCTATGGAATAACCTAGAGGGATACATTTATTTCTACTCATGTAAGAAAAAGTGCTAAAAGAAAAGACATGGTATTTTACAATGTCTATTTATTCAATTTACTCTAGAAAACATAAAAGTCAAAAATGCGATAAAAGAAAATGCAAGAAAGAAAAATCTCCCCTTTATTTCTGGTGGACGGAGTCGATCCAGAAGAAGCCTCCATCTTGGTAATAGAGGAACATGGGTAGCTGAGTGAATTCGGGCTCCCCCACACTTGAACTTTACAAAATTTTGTTCAGGTGGCCTCAGGTGATTCAGGTTCAAAATCCATGGAAGGAATGGAGGGCTATGGATTAAAGTAAGATCTTCTCCTCCTTCTTGATGCCTTTCAGAAGTCCTTCCAGGAGGCTGAAGTCTGTTCAGTTGGAGCAGTCACTCCTGAAGTCTTCTGGACCCTGCAAAACAATGTAATACCTCTCTCAAGCATTCAGGGTCAGAAAGAAATGAAATAATATCAGTCTCTGCATAAAATGAATCCAAAACTGCATCATGTCCAATTAAATCAAATTCTGGTATCTCAATGAAATTTTCAAAATTATGTTCTACAAAAGTTGCATCCAGATACTCATCACAAATAAAGAAATCAATTTCTGGCTCATCAATAGAAATTTCACAATCATTTCCTATCAAGGGTGTATCATGCAATGTGTCACAGCCAATCAAATCAATATCAGATATCTCCATGAGTTTTTCACATTCAACCTCAGCATATGAAATAGCAAGAGATTCATCAAAATAAATAACATCAATTTCAGACACTTCTAAAAAATTTTCACTATCCATATTTACAAAAGATGTATCTAAAGATTCATCATAACAAACTACATCAATTATTGGTGCCTCTAAAATTATTCCACTAGCCATATTTACAAGAGATGTATCAAGTAATGCAGTACGATCAATGAAATCAATGTTTGGTACCTCTATTGGATTTTCACAAACAATCTCTACACAAGGTATATCAATAAATTCATCAGAATCAATAAAATCAGTACTAGGTACCTCGTTGCATTTTTCTGAACAAAGAGGAGAAATACTTACCTGAGCGTGCTGGATAATACCTGAAGGTTCTATAGTAGTAGATGTATCTGTGGTCTCCTCCTGGTCATGTACATGCTCCTCTTCAGCCTCAGGCTCTGGTGGACAATCAAATGGTGATCCTTGGGTGCTTGCTTCCACCATGCAAGTCCCTACACTTTCTGGTTCGTTCTCTAAATCTTGTGGTGGTCCCTGGGGCTTTGTGCAATCCCCTACACCTATGGAATCATCTCCTCTGCATGCTTCTCCTGTAATATCTGCAACAACAGTGTCAGAAAAATTAGGACCATCAATAATGCTATCATCAGAAAATAAAAGTCTAGAATGGTCCTGTGGAGCTTCAATTTCTTCTTCTGGAGCTGAAAAATTTGGAATTGGATTTTGAATAGGAGTCTCCGGAGGAATGCATTCTGTAGGTGCCCAGACTTTAATGTATTCTTCTTCTTCTTCTTCTAAAATTGCAAGATCCATTAAAGAAAGATTTGGCCCTGCACTAGGGTCACCTTGAACTTGCATTTGATTCATTTGACTAGCAATTTGTCCAACGCCTCTTTCGATGTCTTGAAGCCTTTGCTGCCTTTGATGATATTGTACAACTTGTTGATAAATCTCCTCCATTCTTTGTTGTTGTGCCTCATTCTCATTAAGATTCTCAAAGCCTCCTTGGTTAGTGTGAAACCCCTGTTGGTCTTGAAATGGAACATAAGGCTGCTGAAAACTGTAAGTAGGCTGTGAAGTCTGAAATGGAGACTGTAGGGGCTGATCAAATGGATGAATGGACTGATTAAATTGCTGAAAACTTGGCTCATAACATGGTGGAGATAGCTGAAAATTTTGATTCTGAAATTCTTGGATCTGAGGTTGAAATTGTTTTGGTGAACACTCAAATTGATGTGGGGGCTGTTGGTACTAATTTTGGTGCTGAATTTGTTGAGGATATGGTTGGAAATTGCTTTGGAAATTTGATGGACCTTGCTGAAAACTATTCCCCGGAAATCCTTGATTTGGACCTTGCTGAAAAGTGTGATAGGGCTGCTGAAAACTCTGAAACTGTTGTTGGAATTGTGGCTGCCCATGAAAACCTTGATTTTGGTTAAATGTTGACTGTTGATGCTGAAAACCTTGCTGAAAAGGCTGAGACATCTGCTGGAAATTTTGGTAGCTTCCCTGAACTTGCTGATTCTGTGGTATTGAGGCTGAAAATTCTGATATTGCTGTTGGAATTGTTGTGGTTGCTCGAATTGCTGTAATGGTGGCTGAAACTGAAAGTTTGGTTGCTGAAAATTAGAATAGTGCTGCTGGAATTTCTGGAGAGGCTGAAATTGTGGCTGAGGTGGCTTCTGGTAAGTAGATGACTGAGCTTTACATTTTTGTTGGTGATCCAACTCCTTCAACACATTTTTTTAACTCCTCCAATGCCTCTTCTATCTCTTTACCGAACTCTTGTGACCTCATTTTGATCTTGCAGCCTGTCACAAAACAAACAAGAAAAATGGCAGCAACCGTATACAAAAGATAAGCACAAAAAATAGAACCCAATGATATGTCAAAAAATATACAAGCAAAAATCAAACAAATCAACTAGTTGCTTCCCGGCAACGGCGCCAAAAATTTGACAGCCCCGAATTACTATGTTAAATTTGTCACGAAAGTTGGGACCATCAGATTTTGATATGAATGAATGAAATGCTGGAAACCCTTTTACAATCAAAAATATGAAAATGTAATATAGGGGCCACAGGTCGTATTTTTCTCGGGGCTAGTTGTCGTGTTTGATTCGAACTTGTATTTATGTGTCGTTTGTGTTTTCGGGTTTCAAATAGATATTCTGGTTTTGGGTTGCAATCATGAAATGGAATCGCAATGAAAATAAATGAACTCAACTAAATGAGCTAAACAAAGTAAATGTCCCCAAGGAACTCATCTAATGAAACTTAATGAACCAATGCAACTCAGCCGAAGTTGTTAAACAAATCTGATAGCACATTCAACTCAATTGCAGCAAAACTATCTCAAAACAGTCCAATACAAAACCTGTGCCAAAACCCTACTTGATACATGCTGTGGCAAGTAAATCAAGATAACTTGTGTGCCACAGCTTCATTGATACAAACATGCAGAAAGTGCAGCCAAATTGATACGCAATGCAAAAAGAACTGCTGTGCAAAAGTTTGGAACTAACTGCAGCCATTATAGCTGACCATCTCGGCATTGGAAGGGTAGGCTATCAAGGAAGACATTTGCAGAAATGAATACAGCAATTCGAAACTTAAAAACTGATTAAGGCAGTACATGTTCAATGCAGAAATTCACAAATCAAGCTGAGATTAAACGCATAAACTCATGCTTGGAAAGAAATCCAAATATCCCTAACTGACATTTAGAAGGTGGACTGATCTAGGCAGAATCATTGCAGAATTTTGACACACACAAAACTGCCGAATTTCAGAAATGCAGGGAGAATTAAGTGGATGTAGTAAGACAGATTCAGATGCAGAAATTGACACAGCAACCAAAATGAATTGCTCAATTCTGTTGTTCGTATAAAACTCAAAAGAGCTCATGTTCCATTGATTCAACTTCAGAGTTGATACTAAAATTACAGCACAGCATGCAACAAGACTGAAATAGATGAATTACTGACTGGCAGATTCAGAATCTGATGCTGAATTTCAGCATCCGTTTGATATGCAAAATAAGCAACAACAAGCTGGAATTGATACCTAAATCTAATATTCAGTAAAGGTTCAAGGGAGCTAATGAACTGATACAAATTTCAGCAACTACACACCAAGAATTTCAGAAATATAATGATACGCAGCCACTGAAAATTAACCTGCAGATTAACCAATCCAGCTGAGATTTAATGCTCGACTCTAATATTCAACTTCAATTCAGCCAAATTGAGCCCACTGATGCAACATTTAGAAATGCTAGACTGAAAATACAGAGATGAAACTAAACATGAAATTGGAAGAATTGATACGCAAGGGCTGAGCTAAAAGTTCAGAAACAGAACTAAATGGAATTCCAGCTCAGCTCTAATGTGTCGGCTCACTAAAGGCTATCTTCAATCGAAGGGAATGAACTAAACACAGATCTAACTGGGAATAAACTAAAAATTCGAAACTGAATGGAAAGTTGCAGAAAACAGAACAAGAGTCTGATACGCAGTTAAGAAAATGGCACGCAAGCATTAGAATAAGAAATCAACTGAAATTTAAAACAATTATCCACTAGACAGGTTCCTAAACTACTCAACTTGAAGGATTAAAGCTAGATTAAGCAGAAACAAGTAGGAAACAAGATTAACCAAATCTGAAATTCAAAAACAGTAAGAACTACAGCAGTAATTGAAATTACAGCTAAATAAACGAATTTAAACTATCTAAGCTACTCCTCAATGCTTCCTTAGCTCAAGGTTTCTTTGTTCGTCACGCAAAGGCTGGCCTCGAACCCCTAAGCTCAGCAATTCGCTGGAAAACAGCTCCGCTTGGTAAACTCTGCTCAAACTGCACAGTTGGGGAAATTTCCAATCCGAAAGCTTCGATCTCAGTTGTTGAGTGCGATGGTGATTTGGAGAAGACCTGAGCTCACCTGAGAACCCCTACAAGTGGCCCAGGTCGTCGGAAATTGATTGTAGCTGAGATTTAAGCTCCCGGACCACAGAGCTGTCGAAACCCTCAAACAAGCTCTATCCGGCGCGAATTTGAACTGAAATCTCCAACAAAGTATCCTCCAGCGATCCAAACCTTGATCCAGATGAAGAATTAAGGGGTCGCGCCCCTTGAATGGAAGAAATCAGCTAAATCAGTGAAGAGAAAACGAAGAACGAAGAAGACGCGAGGAAACGCGACAAGGCTGGGCTGCGGCAAATTTCTGATTAAATAGGAACAAATGGACGGTTGTGATTGATTGGAGGAGATCCAACGGCAGATCTTGGTCTGATTGAAGCCAAACTTTTATGATGATGATCTGGGGTCAGGATCTGCCTTGTGGTAGCTCGGATCCTCCAGATGTGCAACGGATGGTCCAGATCAACTCTATCTGTGAATGGACGCTCTAGAGCCCTCCTTGCTTGATCCAACGGTTGATTGAGCTCTGATTGGAATGAAACCTTCAGATCTTGATCATAGAGCTTGATCAACCCTAACCCTAGCTCGGATTGCTTCAGATCGTCCCGGATGGCTCAGATCTAGCCGCTCTTGAATCGGACGGCCCAGATTTAATCGTAATCTTGATAATCTGATCCAGGTCACTTCCGACTCAAATTTGACCCAATATGCTCTAGGTCTAGGATCCTTTCATGCCTACAAAAATATATCAGAAAATTAGTGGCCAAATAATCCAAAAATTATGTAATTTTGCAATTAAGTCCAAAATAAGATAAAGTTCCAAAACCTAGGGTAAAATCATAATTAAGCAATAAAAACATGGGTCAAACATGGATTTTAGCAATTAAAATAATCAATAAAATGGTGCTTATCATTAAGTCGGAGGGTTCTCTGGATTGCTCTAACCATTCCTAAGTCATCACCGCAATCCCACACAGCGAGATCGAGGAGATCGGATGGATGTTTCAACCGGGAGCAGATGTTGAGCTGAATTGATTGCGGAGTTGGAAATTCGAATGGTTTGTCAAGCTAGGGGGTTCGTGGCTTACTCTTGTGTGACAACAAGAAGTACTAGAACCAAGGGAAGGGATCGATGCTTAGTTTCTTTGTGAATTTTCATTTCTGATGCAGTAGTTTCAATTTCTGCATTCTTTTACAGTTTCTGAACTTGTATCAGCGAAACTTGGTTTGTCTGGATCATTTCTGCATTCATTAGTTTTCCAATTCTGCATTCTTATTAGATAGGTTGCTTGTTTAGTGAACAATTGCACTTAATCTCAGTTTGCTTCTCAATTCAATTATTTCTGTGTAACAATTTTAGTTCCTGCGTATCAGTTTCAGTTTTATTGCTGCAATGTTTCAGTTTATCATTTCTGAAGTTTGTATCAAATGAACATTAGCTCTTCTGAATCTTATCTGAACATTAGATTGGAGCACTTGATCTCAGTTGCTTTGTTTGACTCTGCATTCAATTTGTTGCTGCATTTCTGCATACGATTTCTGCGATTCTACATTTGTTTCTGCATCCGATTAGTTTCTGAATTGGTCAGTTTTATTGCTGCGTATCAGGTAAGAGTTTCTGAGTTTTGTATCAAGTGAAGCATTAGCTCGTTTGAATCTTTTCTGAAGTTAGATTTGTGCATTCGATTTTAGCTTGCTTTGTTTGTTCTGCATTCGGTTTGTTCTAAATTCAATGTTCTTTTCCTGCGTATCAAGTTGTAGTCTGCATTTTGTATCAAGTAACAATTTAGCACTGATTGGTACCAAGTTAAATACAATTCTTAGTGAACTCTTGCCCTTGATATCAGTTCCATTCGCATTCGATTTGTTTCTGAATTGTAACCTTCTTTCCTGCATAACAGTTATTATTTCTGCACTTGTATCAAGTGAAAACTCATCATGGATTAGTGGATAGCTTGCTTGGCATTCGAGTTGTGTTGAGTTGTAATTCCTGAAGTTAAACATAACGTTAATGTACTATTGTATTTTGTATCAGTTTTGATTTCCAAATTTTGCAAATTTGTATTAGTTGATTAAGTTGTTCATTAGTTGAGTTCATTAATTGCCATTACCATGTTAAAGTTCGCTTTAAGTTTCCTTTCTTTTCATTGTGTTTTCATTTCTAATTGAAACCAAACCCAATTCTTACTTGAAACCCAAAAATATTTGACGACACCTAAACTCGAGCTTGAATCAAACATCCTTAACTAGCCAGCCCTAGGAAAAATACGACATGTGGCCCCTTTACTACATTTAAATTGTGAGCTAGGGTTTCCAGCAGTTGAAATATCTAAATTTGAGACCCACATTCGTGACATCTATTTTGGGGAACATCAAGCGTTAACATAGGTTTTAGAGTTTACACATGGAATTTAAAGGTATGAATCGAACTGTGTAGGCATCAAACTCCAACACCCTAGAGCATGTTACATAATCCATATTGAGTCTTTAAACAAGCATGCTCTAAACATGAATTCCATGACAAGTGCTAGTTGTGGAAATATCGTATTTTAGAAATGAACATAAAATATAGCATAGTATGTTGTACTGTACGACCAAACATAAAACACAGTATGACATATTAGTATGATAATCTAGCATCAACAAGTGTAACAATGCGGAAACTTAAGACATGGGTAAATTCTTGATTCATAAGCAAGCATAAGTAGCAGGATCTCTTCCACCATGCCACTGCCACACACATCTTTACCCTCCTTCTGCTCCCTTTAGTTTAGCATGCCCTTACCCTTTTATGCAGTATAAGGAAAACACTAAACTATAAGCATATAGGCTTAGTAAGATCCTTTCCTACTCACAAAAACCATGCGTTATGAATTGGACATAGAGAAAGTTAATCAACAACATATGGAAAGAAGATTCATATCACAAGAGTACTTCAACTTCAAATATGGTAATTCAAGTAGGCACATAATATGAGATAAATGTCTTTATGCATGAGGGATGTTTCTTTGAAAACATATATGTATAAGTACTTGAACATAACTCTCAACATAAGGCCCAGCATTGTACCACATTCATAATTTACGCGCATTCCTTAAGTAGATACGAGGTAGCTAATCCCGACCTACTAGAGAACTAGGCAACCTTCGGCCTAGGGGCAACGTAGGAGCCCATCCCAAGGACCTTTTTAGGGTCCGGTACAAGCCCATACATAAGTAAAATAGCTTATCATGTTTCATTTCTTTTTATAAAGAATGCTCTTAGCATCTTTTAGGCATTCCATCATTCATAAGTCATGCATAACATAGGTATGCCCTAAAGGGCCTAAACATAATCATGATACATGAAGCATAACATAAAGCATACATGAATAAGGCCTAACATAATCATAAAGTAACATAGAAGCATGCCAACATTATTATGTCATTTGATGAATCATGGAAATATGTTCTTGATATCTTAAGCCAATAGGAAGCATACTTAGGGTTTTAGCCTCCTCCTAAGCCTAAAACTAGGACTTGGCCGAAACCTTCAAGCAACCATATGTGACATAAAAATCATATAACCTTCATATAACACATATCATATCATAGGAAATCATTAGCAAGCATAGTTGGGGGTTTAACTTGATCCTAATCATAGTTTTAGGGCTTGGCCGAAACCTTCAAGGTCCTACTCTATGATTTAAGCAACATAACACCCAAAGCAATTATACTACAGGTGAGGGGAGACTTACCTCTTTTGCTTGGTTACCACCAATCTATATACCCTTAAATTGAGAGCGATGACGACCTCCTTGCTCTTAGGATCTCCTTTGTTCTTCTCGCCTTATAAGAGGTCTTAAGTCTTCAAGAGATCTCTCTTGTGAAGCTTTCTAGGGGAGAGACCCTAGATGAGATTTTTGGAAATGGGAGAGGGAGAGGGAGATTCGGTGGGGGTGGAAGAAGGAGGAAGAAGAGAATAATTTATAATGTCTTTTGTCTCTTCACAAGTGCCTCTTCACCTTCTTCACATGGTGTCTCTTCACATCTCCTACCCTTAACCATAATTTTCCTCTCCTCTCTAATAGCACACCCTTGCTGGGCTATTGGTTATCACATGCATCATAAGACTTTGCTACCACCTAAGGTCAAGATTCAAACCTTGGCAAATGCTACTTTTTGGTCATTTTCCCTTTTTTTTTTTTGAAAAGCCCACATAAAGCCCATTAAGAATTATACTAGAATTCCACATAAAATCCATTAAGAATTATACTAAAATTCATATTAGTGTTCATGTAAAAATTGAGAGGATTTTATGGCGTTACAATCCCCCATACCTTATAAAGAGTTCGTCCTCGAACTTAGAATAGTTCTGGGTACTTTTGCTTCATATCGTCCTCGCGTTCCCAGGTGGCCTCTTCAAACCGTTGACTTCGCCATAGGACCTTTACTAAGGGCACTTCCTTGTTCCTTAGCCTTTTGACTTCTCGATCTATTATCTGGATAGGTCGACTTTCATAACTTAGGTCCTCTTGAACTTGCACTGTCTGCGGCTCAATCACTTGTTCTGCATTGGGAACACATTTCTTGAGCATCGAAACATGGAATACGTTGTGAATGGCTGACATCTCTTTGGGCAACTCTAGCTCATAAGCCACCTTGCCAACTCTTTTCAGGATATGGTATGGTCCCACATAACGCGGACTTAACTTTCCCTTCTTTCCGAATCTCATTACTCCTTTCATAGGAGCCACTCGGAGGAATACTAAATCCCCAATATTGAATTCCAAGGGCCTACATCGCATATCCGCATAGTTCTTCTGTCGGCTCTAAGCGGTTTCTATTCTTTGGCGAATGTTCTGTATAGCTCGGGTGGTGTCATCGATGAAATCTGTCTTGAGTCCCATTTCTTTCTTCTCACCGCTTTCATACCAACAGATTGGAGACCTACATCTCCTCCCGTACAAAGCTTCATAAGGTGTCATTCTAATAGTAGCTTGATAGCTATTATTGTAAGCGAATTCCGCTAAGCATAAATATCGGCACCAGCTCCCTTTGAAATCCAGGGCACAAGCTCGTAACATATCCTCCAGTACTTGGTTCACCCGTTCCATTTGCCCGTCTGTTTGAGGATGAAAGGCAGTACTGAATCGTAGCTTAGTGCCAAGAGCCTTCTGAACACATTCCTAGAAATGTGAAGTAAAACGACCATCCCTATCCGAAATGATGGTCTTAGGGATTCCATGTAATCTGATGATTTCCTTAGCATATAATTGAGCTACCTACTCGATCGAATCGGTCATCTTGATTGCTAGGAAGTGAGCAGACTTCGTCAATCTGTCCACGATTACCCATATCGCATCATATCCGTTCGTAGTCTTGGGCAGCCCTGAAATAAATCCATAGAGATATCTTCCCATTTCCATTCTAGAATCTGAATTGGCAGCAGAACTCCTCCGGGTCTCTGGTGTTCTGCTTTAACTCTCTGGCAGGTCAGGCAGGTACTGACATGCTGAGCCACATCTCTTTTTATACCAAACCACCAGAATTTCTCTTTCAGGTCTTGATACATCTTGGTGGATCTCGGATGCATTGAATAGGGGGTTCCGTGAGCTTCCTCTAATATCTTCTTTCGTAGTTCTGGATCGTTGGGAATGCATAGACGATCCCTAAGGTATAGTACCCCACTGTCGGCGATACGAAATCCATCATCCTTCCCTTCTAGGATATCTTGCTTGATCCTTGTATGCTTGGATCACCATCTTGCTTTTCTAATATATCGTCAAACAGTGTCGGTGCTATCGTCATGGTAGAAAGCTGTCCGGAAATGATTTCAACCCCGTAGCTCATAATTTCTCTTTCTAGTGGTCGGGATAATACTGATAAAGACATCAAGGTGGCACAGGACTTCCTGCTGAGTGCATCAGCCACTTTGTTTGCTTTTTCAGGATGGTAGAAGATCTCGCAGTCATAGTCCTTGACTAGCTTGAGTCATCTGTGCTGTATCATATTTAGGTCTTTCTGAGTGAAGAAATATCTCAAACTTTGGTGATATGTATAAATCATACACTAAGCTCCATATAAATAATGCCTCCATATTTTGAGAGCGAAGACCACGGCTGCTAGTTCTAGATCGTGAGTGGGATAGTTCTTTTCATATTCTTTGAGTTGCCTAGAGGCATAGGCGACGACTTTGCCACTCTGCATAAGTACAGCTCCGAGTCCTAATTTGGAGGTGTCGCTGTACATATCGAAGCTTTTGTTACTTTCCGGAAGAGTAAGGATTGGAGCACTTGTCAGTCTCCTTTTTAACTCTATGAAACTCTTTTCGCAGTCCTCTATCCATTCGTACTTTCTGTTCTTTCTGGTAAGAACTATCATAGGGGTTGCGATTCTTGAGAAGTCCTCTACAAATTTTCTGTAATAGCCTGCTAGCCCGAGAAAACTTCTGATTTCACTGGCATTCTTTGGCCTGTTCCAGTTACTCACAGCTTCAATCTTTATTGGGTCTACCATCACTCCATCCTTAGAGATAACATGACCCAAAAATGATACTTGATCGAGCCAGAATTCACATTTGGAGAACTTTACATACAATTGCTTTTCTTGAAGAAGTTGTAATACTATCTTCAGGTGTTCGGCATGCTCTTCTTGATTTCTCGAATAGATGAGGATATCGTCGATGAAGACGATCACAAATTTGTCGAGGAATGCTGAGAATACCCGATTCATCAGGTCCATAAACATAGCAGGAGCATTCGTCACTCCGAAGGGCATAACGACGAACTCATAATGTCCGTATCTTGTTCGGAAAGCCGTCTTCGGTATATCATTCTGTTTCACTTTTACTTGATGATAGCCAGACCTCAGATCAATCTTAGAGAAGATAGTGGCTCCCTTCAACTGGTCGAACAGGTCATCTATCCTCAGGAGGGGGTACCTGTTCTTGATCGTCACATTATTTCGTGCTCGGTAATCTATGCACATTCGCATAGACCCATCTTTCTTCTTTACAAACAGTACTGGAGCTCCCCATGGAGAGTGACTAGGGCGAATAAGTCCCTTGTCAAGTAACTCCTGTAGCTGTCCCTGAAGCTCTTTCAATTCAGCCAGCGCCATACGGTAAGGTGCTTTAGAGATCGGGTTAGTACCAGGAATCAGTTCGATCTCAAATTCAATCTCCCTATCAGGGGCTAACCCTATAATTCATCGGGGAATACCTCTGGGTAGTTGCATACAACTTTGACCTCTTCTAGCTTCTGGTCCTTTGCTTGACTTGTGTTGACCACATGTGCTAGATACCCAGTGCATCCCTTGTCTAACATCTTTTGTGCTCTTAGAGCTGATAAGAATTTCTAGGTTCTTTTTCTTGGCTCTCTAATAAATTCAAACATAGATTCTGCCTCGGGCTGGAAGACCACTCTTCGCTTACTGCACTCAATAGAAGTACTGTATTTGCTCAGAAAATCCATACCCAGTATAACATCATAATCCTGCATGTCGAGTACTATCAGATCGCAATAGAGTTCTCTTTCTGCGATTCTGACCGGTATGGCACGCAACATGTGGGTGGATGTCATTATTTCTCCGAAGGCAGGGTCGTTAAGAACTTGCAATCTAGAACTTGTGGAGGTATATCTATCTTCTTAGTGAATGGCATAGAAATGAACGAGTGTGTTGCCCCAGTATCAAATAATGTAGTAGCATACTGACTGAAAATAAATATCTGACCTGTGACAACCATAGAATCATTCGCTACGTCCTCCTTGGTGAGAGAGAAAACCCTAACATTTGTCGTAACTGACGGGGCCTCCAATCTCCCTTGACTTATTTGAGTACCTTCCAGCGCAGCTTGCATCTGGTGTAGTTGCGCAGGTGCACCCTGGTACTGGATATGTTGCTGGGGAGGTGCCTGGATTTTGGTAGCGCAGTCTCTGGCTCTATGCCCCTCAAATCCACAGATGTAGCACCTATTAGTGCCTTTGTGGCATACCCCAAGATGCATCTTTCCGCACGTAGTGCACTGAGGATACTTGGGTGTTTGTTCGCTGGACCACCTTTGGAGTTGTTCCATTGCTTTCTCTTACCATTGTGGTTTCCTTTCCAGCTGGCATTGGTACTCTGAGGTTTTTGACCTCCTGAATGAACTTGACTCTTACTCTCGGTCAGCACCTTCTTTTGCTGATTAATATTGTTCAGGTAGTGCTCGGTAATCAAGGCACTACTGAACAGCTCTTCTAGCGGTCTACGGTCTATTAACCCTGCTAGCCACATTCAGAGCTATTCCGGGCCGCAACATCTTCAGCATGAGTCTGACTTTTTCTTTTTCAGTATTGACTAGCTCGGGGCATAGGCGAGCTAGTCTATTAAATCATTTCACTGCCTCATTGACTGATAGATCACCTTGTCGGAATTCAGTAAACTCGTCGTAATGTTTATTTGTGACTTGCATATGGAAGAACTTCTCAAAAAATTCCGATTCGAAGTCCGTCCATTTCATTTGGTTCACTTGTCTTTTGGCCTTGACCCTTTCCCACCACATTCTGGCATCTCTAGAAAGGAAGAATGATGCACACTTAATCTTTTCATATTCAGGCCAGTCTAGCAACTCCACTGTACTTTCCACCGTCTTGAACTAGACTTGGGCATCCCATGGTTCACAAGCACCTGAGAAATTCTCCGGCTTCAGCCTCTGCCACTGGATTAGATAAGCTTCTTGTCGTACTACAGTGGCAGGGCCTACCGGTGGAGCTGGTGTAACTGTAGGCGTGACCGGTATCACAGTCTGGTTCACTGGTGGAGTGGTAGGGTTCCCTTGCTGATTCATTAAGGTGTTAATGGTCTGCTACTGCTCAGTAACCTAACGCTGGAGTTTAGTCACTAGATGCATCAGGTCAAGCAGTGGTACGGTCTCACTGATTCTATTACTACCTCTTCTAGCCATGCTTTTCTTCATAAAACGACAAGTAATGCTAGTATAAGATTATTGTCATTCCTTCTTACATTCATGCATATTCAATTTAGAAGCATTCTTTATCATAAAAAAAAGAAAGTAAGATATGCATAGAGTTTCTTACTTGGAAGCGGTAAGAAGAAGGCTTGATGTGTGTATAGTGGAAGGGCAAACTTGGCTCTGATACCAACCTATAACGCCCGCCCATCCTATCCTTATAAAAAGGGAAAGGCGGTGCTACGTGAACATATATATATATATATATATATATATATATATATATATATATACCTTAACGCAATGGAACAATTTAAAACATATAAACATATCTTACATCATGGGAGCATGTTTGGTATTCATGTGCACAACTTGGCTCAAACTTAACTCAAGAAGTACATTATGCAAACATGTGAACTTATGGTATATAAGACTCTAGATGGAGAATGAGCTACTAAGCAAGCATGACATTATATGAGAGGAATCCTAGACTCACTACAACCTACGGCCTAACCCGTGGCATGTGAGTACGAACACCCTATAAAAGCAGGTGAGCATTAACATAGGTTTTAGAGTTTACACATGGAATTTAAAGGTATGAATCGAACTGTGTAGGCATCAAACTCCAACACCCTAGAGCATGTTACATAATCTATATTGAGTCTTTAAACAAGTAAGCTCTAAACATGAATTCCATGACAAGTGCTAGTTGTGGAAATATTGTATTTTAGAAATGAACACAAAACATAGCATAGCATGTTGTACTGTACGACCAAACATAAAACATAGTATGACATATTAGTATGATAATCTAGCATCAACAAGTGTAACAATGCGGAAACTTAAGACATGGGTAAATTCTTGATTCATAAGCAAGCATAAGTAGCAGGATCTCTTCCACCATGCCACTACCATACACATCTTTGCCCTCCTTCTGCTCCCTTTAGATTAGCATGTCCTTACCCTTTTATGCAGTATAAGTAAAACACTAAACTATAAGCATATAGGCTTAGTAAGATCCTTTCCTACTCACAAAAACCATGCGTCATGAATTGGACATAGAGAAAGTTAAACAACAACATATGGAAAGAAGATTCATATCACAAGAGTACTTCAACTTCAAGTATGGTAATTCAAGTAGGCACATAATATGAGATAAATGTCTTTATGCATGAGGGATGTTTCTTTGAAAACATATATGTATAAACACTTGAACATAACTCTCAACATAAGGCCCGGCATTGTACTACATTCATAATTTACGCGCATCCCTTAAGTAGATACGAGGTAGCTAATCCCGACCTACTAGAGAACTAGGCAACCTTCAGCCTGTAGGAGCCCATCCCAAGGACCTTTTTAGGGTCCGGTACAAGCCCATACAAAAGTAAAATAACTTATCATATTTCCTTTCTTTTCATAAAGAATGCTCTTAGCATCTTTTAGGCATTCCATCATTCATAACTCATGCATAACATAGGTATGCCCTAAAGGGCCTAAACATAATCATGATACATGAAGCATAACATAAAGCACACATGAATAAGTCCTAACATAATCATAAAGTAACATAGAAGCATGCCAACATTATTATGTCATTTGATGAATCATGGAAATATGTTCTTGATCTCTTAAGCCAATAGGAAGCATACTTAGGGTTTTTAGCCTCCTCCTAAGCCTAAAACTAGGACTTGGCCGAAACCTTCAAGCAACCATATGTGATATAAAAATCATATAACCTTCATATAACACATATCATATCATAGAAAATCATTAGCAAACATAGTTGGTGGTTTAACTTGATCCTAATCATAGTTTTTGGGCTTGCCGAAACCTTCAAGGGGCCTACTCTATGATTTAAGCAACATAACACCCAAAGCAATTATACTACAGGTGAGGGATGACCCAATCAATTACCACGTCAGATTTAGTCGTTCACCGACTAATTTTTGAAGCTTAATCGATTAGCAAGATCTTAATCAATTTCATAATCAATTCAGCACTATTTTGTGCTTTTCACAAACACAACCTTAATCGATCACCCAAAATTGATTAAGGCTTCTTTAATCAATAACCCAATTGATTAAGGATGTTGGTGCAATAGGTCAGGGTTGACCTAGTTTGACTATCTCGGGTGAGCTTGAGTATCCATATTTGATAATGATGTTTAAGGATTATGTGAGTCAAGTGGGTCAAGGTTGACTGGAGACTTGACTAAGAAAAGTCCTAGTGGCACTAGCCACACCTAGTGGGACTAGGTGAAGTCCAGGTGGATCGGAGAGATCGCACGCTGACACGAGAAAAGTCCTAGTGGGACGAGACACACCTAATGGGACTAGGTGAAGTTCAGGTGGATATGGGAGATCGTATGCTGGCAAGGTGGAAGTCTACCGAGAGACTGACCTAACTCGAGGGTTAGACAAACCTAGTTAGGAAGTAGGCAAGAGAAAGTCCAAGTCGGTCAAAGGTTTGATCGGACACTTGGTGAGAAACTCCTAACAGGTCACGGTTGACCATGGTTAGGCAAGGGAACTCTAGACTTGAGCTAAGCAAGTTAGGATTGGGCAATCGATTGGGTGTTGTTGCTTGCGAGAATAGAAAGACCCTTAATCGATTGGGTGATCGATTAAGGGGTCTGTGAATCAATTGGGTGATCGATTGGTACAGGGTTATCACGAGAACAGAAGCCTATTGAATCGATTGGGTAATTGATTCAGTATCCTCTTAATTGATTGGGCAATTGATTAAGAAGGACCATAATTAATTGGGCAATCGATTACGGCAGTATTGCGTGAAAGCACAGAAAGGTACTGAATCGATTCAACAATTTATTAAGATCATCTTAATCGATTGACTAATCGATTGAGCTTCAAAAATAGCTGTTGAACAGATAATTTTGACATGGTAATCAATTGGTGATCAATTAGGTGATCGATCAGGAAAACCCTAGGTCGCGGGTATATAGGGTTTTCACACAAGTTTGAAGCGGTGTCGCTCCGACATTTCTTCGACGCTCTTCACCTTCTTCATCACCATTTCAATTGAGGCTGTAACGACCCGGAAAATTCTCTTAATATTTTCTTAAAATATTGAGCATGTCTAGATAATTTTCCGAGAGGCCTAGAAATAATTATGTAAAATTGGGCCTAGAAATCCATGTTTTCTCATTTAAATTGAGAAAAACTAGGTGCTAATGGGCTTTAAATGGGCTCCAAAAATAGGTATTAATTAGGTAAAATTAATATAAATTAGGTAAAATTAATATAAATATAAAAGAATTTTATTTAGGAATATTGGCATAATTATGGATGATTTTAGGGGAATTTTCGGAATTATAAAAAAAAATAATAAAATAAATGAAATAAAAATAAAAATAAATGTGCATGAGCCAAGGATTGAACCTTGGACCTCTTGTACAACCATGTAAACCTTAACCAACTCACCTAGCAAGGAATTCATGTGAGGAAAGGAAGTGAATGGTGGTTAAATGGTAGAAGAAGATGAAGGGTCATGGAAAACTCTTCATTCACCACTTTAATGGTTGATTAATAAGGGGGTTTGGGAGTTTCATTCTTCATGCCATCAATTGCATTTGCTTCTCCCTTCCTTCTCCATTCTTGCCGAGCACTCAAGGAGGACTCCTCCCTTGAGAAAACTTCACAAAAAGTCTCATCCTCCAAGATCTAAGGTCTTCTCAAGTTTCCAAGGGCTAGGTGTGGTCAAGTCTTCTTCCTTCTTTCCATCCAAGGTCTAAAAATCAAGAAATCTAAGGTAAGACTCCCTCACCTGTGGTATAATAGTTACCAATGATTTCCATGATTTTTGTCATGATATATGGGTTAGTTTCGGATTTAATGTTGAAGGGAAACAAAATCAAGGTTCCTATGTTCAAAGGTTTCGGCCAGCATGTTTTAAGGGTCCATAATTATGCTAAAAATCATGATAATATTATTCTATGTTCCCTTATGATGTTTAGAAGTTAATTATAATTTTTGGGAATTTTTGGAGTACTCTAGGACACCCTAGAGTTTCGGCCAACATGAAGGAAGCAAAACCCAGAACCTTAAGTTCAAGGGTTTCGGCCAGCATGTTTTAAAGGTATAAGAATATGTTAAAAATCATGATAATATTATTTAATGTTCCCTTATGATTTTTAGACATTAAGTATAATTTTTGGGAATTTTTGGGATACCCTAGAGGCCCCATATGTCTCGGCCAACATGAAAGAAGCAAAACCCAGAACCTTAAGTTCAAGGGTTTTGGCCACCATGTTTTAAATGTCTAAAAATATGTTAAAAATAATGATAATGTTATTAAATGTTCCCTTATAATGTTTAGACATTAAGTATAATTTTTTGGAATTTTTGGGATACCCTAGAGGCCCCATATGTCTCAGCCAACATGAAAGAAGCAAAACCCAGAACCTTAAGTGCAAGGGTTTCGGCCAGCATGTTTTAAAGGTCTAAAAATATGTTAAAAATCATGATAATGTTATTTAATGTTCCCTGATGATGTTTAGAAGTTAAGTATAAATTTTGGGAATTTTTGGAACACCCTATAGGCCTCATATGGTTCGGCCAACCCCAAGGACCCAAGGGTTAGGGTTGAGTCTTTGACTTTAACTTATGTTTATGGGTTGCCATGATATAAGGATGATGGATGGTGATTGTGTGAATTTTCACATGGCCATGGGACTTCATAAGTTTCGGCCAATAAGGGTTAATAGGATAAGAGTTAAGATTTATTCCAAGTAAGGGTCCCAATGGCCCTATGATAAGATGTGATTTATGTTTATGAATGATATGCTATGTTATGAATGATATGCCATGCTTATGAATGATATGCCATGTTTATGAATGATATGCCATGGTTATACATGATATGCTATGCTTATGAATGATATGCTATGTTATGAATGATATGCCATGCTTACGAATGATATGCCATGTTTATGAATGATATGCCATGGTTGTACATGATATGCTATGCTTATGAATGATATGCCATGTTATGAATGATATGCCATGTTTACGAATGATATGCCATGTTTATGAATGATATGCCATGGTTATGCATGATAAGAATGATGTTACGACAAGTATGTTATGATCATGTTCATGATAAGAATGATGTCATGATAAGTATGCTATGAATGTCTTATGAATGATGAAGCATGCAAAGTATTTTACTTTATGAATGAGCTTGTACCGGACCCAAGTATGGGTCCAAGGGATGGGCACCTTAAGAACGCCCCGGTTCTGGACTACCGGAGCTGTCCACGGTTCTGGCACTACCGAAGCTGTGCAACAGGGATGGGCTCCTTGAGAACGCCTCGGTTCGGGGACTACCGACTATGCTGTCCTTACCCTAGTAGGTCGGGGCTAGCTACCTCGGATTTACTAGGGATGCGCGCTATGATGTATGTATGTGGTACAAGCCGGGGACCCCAAATGTTATGATGATGATGTTTAAGCATTTTCAAAGTATGTTTTAAAAGTTAAGTATCCCTATGTATATGCATTCCACCCATGCATTCATTATGAAAAAGTATGTTTATGAAAAGTATGTTCATGAAAAGTATGATTTTAAACTAAGCATCCATATATGTATATGCATTCCACCCATGCATTCATACATGTTATGCATTATGTTATGATAATGACGTGTTATGTTTATGCTCCATGTTAAAAGATATGTATGAGAATGAATGATCCATGTTATGATTATGGTAAGAAGATGCTCTTATGATATCCTAGAATGTATGCCTATGCTTATGCCATATAGGTTGGTTTATATCTTATGTTTATATTCATGCCATGAAAGATGCCATGCTACTATGTTTATGATTTATGCCATGAAAGATGCCATGCTACTATGTTTATGATTTATGCCATGAAAGATGCCATGCTACTATGTTTATGATTTATGCCATGAATTATGCCATGCTACTATGTTTATGATTTATGCCATGAATTATGCCATGCTTAGAAGGTTTACCATGTTTATGTGCATGCCATGCTAAAGTGATTTAAGATGTTATGTTTTAAGTAGAGCACCAAGTATGTTAAAGTTCATGTGCTCATTATGAGATGATGAACGATGAATGTTTTAGTGAGTAGGAAAGAGTCTTACTAAGCCTGTGTGCTTATAGTCTTCTTTCCTTATACCGCAGATCATGCAAGGGGATAACGAGGAAGCAGCAGGAGGGCCTGAAATATGTGTGTGATGGTGACTTGGCCCATGAAATCGAATGTGTTAACCGTTTATGCTAAGAACTTTATTTTTGCTACCCATATGCTCGACTAGTGACTTATGGAACTTTACGATAAGATGTCAAGTATGATATGATATGAACCTTATGGTATGATGTTAAGCATGTTATGATATGATGTTAAGTATGACGTTCATATGTTAAGTTCCATGTCATTGTATGAGGGATGGTAGTAGGGGCATGTATATGTAAGGTTTAAGTTATTCCGCTGCAGTATGATGTTACATGCCTTAAGTATGTCAGCGTAACGCCGCTTTAGGAAAAAAAAAAAAGCGGGCGTTACAGGTTGGTATTAGAGCCGTTACCATCTCACTACACACACATCAAGCCCTCTCCTGCAGCTTCCAAGTAAGTACCTTTAAGTGTATTTTATGTTCTATTATGGTTCTAGAATGATGATACCTATGACTATAGAATATGCAAGTATGAACGGTATTGATGATGAAAAGTACGTTACGATAAGTAACAACGAATGATGCTTTATCTTATTTTAGGAATTAGATATTTAGAATAATATAGGGGTAGGAATATGTATAGATAGGAACTTATAGGAGTGATATCTTGCGTGCTTCTCTCTGTATTATTTGTGAATTGAAAAAAAAAGAGAAACTAGTTTTGTACTAGTTTTTTTTGTCAGTTCCGTACTGACTGTGTTTTTCCAATTCCAGATGACGCACGAGATTGGCACCAGGAGTGGTTATCAGGGGCGGAGTGGGGAGTTGCTGGAGCAGTTAGGGGAGGTGGAGTATAGCCCGGTCCTTGGAGTCCAGGGCAATATTGGGAAATTGGACCGGCTGTTCTGGAAGTTGGAGCAGGAGGGATTTCCAGTTGTGGATGATCATCGGATTGGGGCTCTACTTCGTTCATTGCCCAACCGGGCGAGAGTGGTGGCTCATCAGATTTGGGGGCAGCACGGATGCCGTATCTGCTATACGGAATTATGTAGACAGCTTCTCCGCCATGAGTTCCCGGAGGACCTGGGGGACTCGGAAGAAGATCCGGAGATGTACGAAGAGGATCCCGAGCCATTAGAGGAGGACCCCGAAGAGGATCCTGAGATGTACGCGGAGGACCCCGAGCCATTCGCGGAGGATCCCGAGATGCTGGAGATGTTCGAGGAGGACCCGATGAGCGAGGACGATCTCGAGGTGTTCAGACAGGACCCCGAGATGCTCGAGATGTGGGAGGAAGATCCCGGGATGTTTGGAGAAGATCCTGAGGTGGCTGAGGAGATTCCTGAGATAGAGGAAGAGGATCCGATGGAGACAGTGGAAGATCCTGAGGTAGGCCAGTGAGAGATGAATGAAGGAGTGGCAGTGACTGTCATGATGTTCTTTGTTATGGGCATGATGGCAGCCCATCTATTTCATTGAGTTTGGTTAGGTTGTGAACCAATAAGTTAATACTAATATTAGTTGTCGAGTGTGTATTTCAATCTTATGCCCATGAACCTGATATTAACAATAAAGTGTCAATCGTATCACACAATTGTATCAAATTATATGAGGCAAATGATGATAATATGAGAGCATGTACTAATATAAGATTATTATCAATATAACTCATGGCTCATGTAGTGAACTAATATATCGGAGGCATACTACTATGGTTTACCCATAATTATAATAACATATAAGTATGATATATGCATATAATTACAGCATAGAGCGATTAAGGATACTAGCTCAATGATATGTTAAGAAAGTAATCAGACTTCATGGAGTTCCCAAGACCATCATCTCAGATAGGGATGGTCGTTTTACTTCGCATTTTTGGGAATGCGTTCAGAAGTCTCTCGGCACCAAATTGCGATTTAGCACCGCCTTCCATCCGCAGACTAACGGGCAAACTGAACAGGTGAATCAAGTATTAGAGGATATGTTGAGGGCTTGTGCCCTGGATTTCAAGGGAAGTTGGTGTCGATATCTATGCTTGGCGGAATTCGCGTACAACAATAGCTACCAAGCTACTATAGGAATGGCACCTTATGAAGCTTTGTATGGCAGGAGATATAGATCTCCGATATGTTGGTACGAGAGTGGGGAAAAGAAGGAGATGGGGCTCGCAACGGATGTTATTGACAGCGCCACCCGAGCTATTCAAACTATTCGACAACGGATAGAAACAGCTCAGAGCCGGCAGAAGAGTTATGCCGATGTCCGGCGCAGACCATTGGAATTTAATGTTGGAGATTTGGTATTTCTTAAAGTGGCTCCTATGAAAGGGGTGACAAGATTTGGGAAGAAAGGAAAGCTGAGTCCGAGATATGTGGGGCCATACTTAATTCTGAAAAGAGTTGGTAAGGTGGCGTATGAGTTGGAGCTGCCTCCAGAGATGTCAGCTATCCATAACGTATTCCACGTATCCCTGCTTAAAAAGTGTATCCCGAATATGGACCAAGTGATCGAGCCGCAGATAGTACAAGTACAAGAGGACCTAAGTTATGAGAGCAGACCCATCCAGATTTTGGATAGGGAAGTCAAGAAGCTGAGGAATAAGGAGGTACCTCTAGTCAAGATCTTATGGCGAAGCCAGCGGTTCGAGGAAGCTACCTGGGAACGCGAGGACGAAATGAGGCGCAAGTACCCGGAGTTATTCTAAGTTCGAGGACGAACTTTCACGAGGTATGGGGGATTGTAACGACCCGGAAAATTCTCTTAAATATTTTCTTAAAATATTGAGCATGTCTAGATAATTTTCCAAGGGGCCCAGAAATAATTATGTAAAATTGGGCCTAGAAATCCATGTTTTCTCATTTAAATTGAGAAAAACTAGGGTGCTAATGGGCTTTAAATGGGCTCCAAAAATAGGTATTAATTAGGTAAAATTAATATAAATTAGGTAAAATTAATATAAATATAAAAGAATTTTATTTAGGAATATTGGCATAATTATGGATGATTTTAGGGGAATTTTCGGAATTATAAAAAAAATAATAAAATAAATGAAATAAAAATAAAAATAAAAATAAATGTGCATGAGCCAAGGATTGAACCTTGGACCTCTTGTACAACCATGTAAGCCTTAACCAACTCACCTAGCAAGGAATTCTTGTGAGGAAAGGAAGTGAATGGTGGTTAAATGGTAGAAGAAGATGAAGGGTCATGGAAAACTCTTCATTCACCACTTTAATGGTTGATTAATAAGGGGGTTTGGGAGTTTCATTCTTCATGCCATCAATTGCATTTGCTTCTCCCTTCCTTCTCCATTCTTACCGAGCACTCAAGGAGGACTCCTCCCTTGAGAAAACTTCACAAAAAGTCTCATCCTCCAAGATCTAAGGTCTTCTCAAGTTTCCAAGGGCTAGGTGTGGTCAAGTCTTCTTCCTTCTTTCCATCCAAGGTCTAAAAATCAAGAAATCTAAGGTAAGACTCCCTCACCTGTGGTATAATAGTTACCAATGATTTCCATGATTTTTGGCATGATATATGGGTTAGTTTCGGATTTAATGTTGAAGGGAAACAAAATCAAGGTTCCTATGTTCAAAGGTTTCGGCCAGCATGTTTTAAGGGTCCATAATTATGCTAAAAATCATGATAATATTATTTGATGTTCCCTTATGATGTTTAGAAGTTAATTATAATTTTTGGGAATTTTTGGAGTACTCTAGGACACCCTAGAGTTTCGGCCAACATGAAGGAAGCAAAACCCAGAACCTTAAGTTCAAGGGTTTCGGCCAGCATGTTTTAAAGGTCTAAGAATATGTTAAAAATCATGATAATGTTATTTAATGTTCCCTTATGATTTTTAGACATTAATTATAATTTTTGGGAATTTTTGGGATACCCTAGAGGCCCCATATGTCTCGGCCAACATGAAAGAAGCAAAACCCAGAACCTTAAGTTCAAGGGTTTCGGCCACCATGTTTTAAATGTCTAAAAATATGTTAAAAATCATTATAATGTTATTTAATGTTCCCTTATGATTTTTAGACATTAAGTATAATTTTTGTGAATTTTTTGGATACCCTAGAGGCCCCATATGTCTCAGCCAACATGAAAGAAGCAAAACCCAGAACCTTAAGTGCAAGGGTTTCGGCCAGCATGTTTTAAAGGTCTAAAAATATGTTAAAAATCATGATAATGTTATTTAATGTTCCCTGATGATGTTTAGAAGTTAAGTATAAATTTTGGGAATTTTTGGAACACCCTATAGGCCTCATATGGTTCGGCCAACCCCAAGGACCCAAGGGTTAGGGTTGAGTCTTTGACTTTAACTTATGTTTATGGGTTGCCATGATATAAGGATGATGGATGGTGATTGTGTGAATTTTCACATGGCCATGGGACTTCATAAGTTTCGGCCAATAAGGGTTAATAGGATAAGAGTTAAGATTTATTCCAAGTAAGGGTCCCAATGGCCCTATGGTAAGATGTGATTTATGTTTATGAATGATATGCTATGTTATGAATGATATGCCATGCTTACGAATGATATGCCATGTTTATGAATGATATGCCATGCTTATGAATGATATGCTATGTTATGAATGATATGCCATGCTTACGAATGATATGCCATGTTTATGAATGATATGCCATGGTTGTACATGATATGCTATGCTTATGAATGATATGCCATGTTATGAATGATATGCCATGTTTACGAATGATATGCCATGTTTATGAATGATATGCCATGCTTATGCATGATAAGAATGATGTTACGACAAGTATGTTATGATCATGTTCATGATAAGAATGATGCCATGATAAGTATGCTATGAATGTCTTATGAATGATGAAGCATGCAAAGTATTTTACTTTATGAATGGGCTTGTACCGGACCCAAGTATGGGTCCAAGCGATGGGCACCTTAAGAACGCCCCGGTTCTGGACTACCGGAGCTGTCCACGGTTCTGGCACTACCGGAGCTGTGCAACAGGGATGGGCTCCTTGAGAACGCCTCGGTTCGGGGNTGTATGTGGTACAAGCGGGGGACCCAAATGTTATGATGATGATGTTTAAGCATTTTCAAAGTATGTTTTAAAAGTTAAGCATCCCTATGTATATGCATTCCACTCATGCATTCATACATGTTATGCATTATGTTATGATAATGACGTGTTATGCTTATGCTCCATGTTAAAAGATATGTATGAGAATGAATGATCCATGTTATGATTATGGTAAGAAGATGCTCTTATGATATGTTAGAATGTATGCCTATGTTTATGCCATATAGGTTGGTTTATATCTTATGTTTATATTCATGCCATGTCCCATGCCATGCTAGGAAAGTTTATTAAGTTATGTTCATGCCATGTATGATGCCATGCTAGGAAAGTTTATTAAGTTATGTTCATGCCATGTATGATGTCATGCTAGGAAAGTTTATTAAGTTATGTTCATGCCATGTATGATGCCATGCTAGGAAAGTTTATTAAGTTATGTTCATGCCATGTATGATGTCATGTTAGGAAAGTTTATTAATTTATGTTCATGCCATGTATGATGCCATGCTTAGAAGGTTTAATTATGTTTATGCCTATGTTTACACTTTAGGCTATGATAAGAATGTTTAATTAGATTTATGCCTGTGTTTATGCTTTATGCTATGATAGAAATGTTTATGATGCTTATGTTCCATATGCTTATGAATGAATGACGAATGATTTTTGTGAGTAGGAAAGAGTCTTACTAAGCCTGTGTGCTTATAGTCTTCTTTCCTTATACCGCAGATCATGCAAGGGGATAACGAGGAAGCAGCAGGAGGGCCTGAAATATGTGTGTGATGGTGACTTGGCCCATGAAATCGAATGTGTTAACCGTTTATGCTAAGAACTTTATTTTTGCTACCTATATGCTCGAATAGTGACTTATGGAACTTTATGATAAGATGTCAAGTATGATATGATATGAACCTTATGGTATGATGTTAAGCATGTTATGATATGATGTTAAGCATGACGTTCATATGTTAAGTTCCATGTCATTATATTAGGGATGGTAGTAGGGGCATGTATATGTAAGGTTTAAGTTATTCCGCTGCAGTATGATGTTACATGCCTTAAGTATGTCAGCGTAACGCCGCTTTAGGAAAAAAAAAAAGCGGGCGTTACAGGTTGGTATCAGAGCCGTTACCATCTCACTACACACACATCAAGCCCTCTCCTGCAGCTTCCAAGTAAGTACCTTTAAGTGTATTTTATGTTCTATTATGGTTCTAGAATGATGATACTTATGACTATAGAATATGCAAGTATGAACGGTATTGATGATGAAAAGTACGTTACGATAAGTAACGACGAATGATGCTTTATCTTCTTTTAGGAATTAAATGTTCAGAATAATATAGGGGTAGGAATAGCAATCACTTATAGTAGCCTTACTTGTATTTTATATGTGAGTGATAGAGAGCGAGGGTGATCCGTAGAGATTTAACTTAAGTAGCTACCGTCAGGTAGAATGGATATAGGAAATGATTGAGTGGTGGCAAAACGGAGTAAATCGGAAAAGGAGAGCAAGTAGATGTGAGAGGAGGAATGTGTAAAGTAATGAGGACATTATCTGTATGAGTGTCATGACTGGTTGGAATTAAGAAAAGTGGTGGACCAAAGCAAGTTTGTACTGCTCATAAAAGGTGTATGTTAATATTTAGTGATGAGCATAGAAGTAAAGAAAGGATGGTGCTTTATTAAGGGAGACTTATTAACTGTAGTATTGAGGGAGTAGAGTATTTGGTATGGGTATTCTAAGAGATTGTAGTGGCTATGAAATGAAGACATAGTGATGTATATCTATTAGGAATAGATTAATGTGATAAGTTATTTGAATTCTCAAGCAGATATATATATAGTAGTAGCCATAGGGTAATATTCTTGATACAGGAATGAAAGAGAGTAAGAACTAGATGTGCAGAAGGAGGCGTGATAGAGATCAGCGAATAGGACCTTAGCTATAACTCGGTATGAAGGAACTAGAGGTTAGTGTTATCAGAGGCAAGAAGGTAGTAAGAGCTTCTTTTCAAGCAAACTTACTAGGCGAAACGATCTAATAAGGTATAGATTTTGGAAAAGATCGATATAGGAATATTTTATAAATTCTTGATAGAGAAGTGGATACGGAGATCATAAGAATGTGATTTTTGCGATTAGAGTGGAGAAAGCATGGCTGATAAATGAGAAAAGGTATTTGGATACGTGAAAGGAGACTATGGAAAGATAGAACAGAAAGTTAGAAGTTTAGTATAAGATGTGGTTCAATTAAGATAGTAACAGTTCATGCGAACAGTAAAGAATGGATAGTAAAGTAATTTGGATTGAGCGAAAACAATGAAATGAATACTCCAAATCATCTTTCTTACAAGTGTAAGTGATATTTTCTTTTAGATTATGATGGGTAGAGTTAGGCAATGAATATTTAATATAATTTATTAGTAAGTAAAATATAATCGGAATTCTTGTCGTGTCCTAATAAAAGATAGTATATACAATAGTTGTGGTTGTTAGTAGAAACTTTGAGATAAAAAAAATAATAACCATTATAGAAGTAGGTTAAGTTAAAAGCAATGTCAATGTGTTATTTCAGTGAAAGGTAAGTTGAAAGCCTCGATGAGACTGTGCCATTAATTTTACAAGATGAATTATCAGTACCGGAATTAGTATGTAATGATAATATAAAGTAACAGATAGGATATATCAGAAACGATACGTGTGAGTAAAATAGACCAGCATAAATGATAATAGGCTAAGATGAATAACGCAAATTCACTATGACGAATAGGCATTATAGCTAAGATAATAAGCTAATTTTATGAATTTAATTGAGAAATTTTAGTATAATTACCAGGGATGGTATGCATTATAGGTTAGGTAGTTAAAACAGAGTAAGTAGCTCAAATAACGAGAATAGGAAGTAATAGGACAAGCGATACATGAGTTTATGTACTATGAGAAGTTATGTTACATAGAAACAAATATAGAATAGACAATAATAAGGTAAGAGTAATTCTCGGAAAAAGGGGAAAAGAAGGAGATGGGGCTCGCAACGGATGTTATTGACAGCGTCACCCGAGCTATTCAAAATATTCGACAACGGATAGAAACTGTTCAGAGCCGGCAGAAGAGTTATGCCGATGTCCGGTGCAGACCATTGGAATTTAATGTTGGAGATCTGGTATTTCTTAAAGTGGCTCCTATGAAAGGGGTGACAAGATTATATGTGGGGCCATACTTAATTCTGAAAAGAGTTGGTAAGGTGGCATATGAGTTGGAGCTGCCTCCGGAAATGTCAGCTATCCATAACGTATTCCACATATCCCTGCTTAAAAAGTGTATCCCGAATATGGACCAAGTGATCGAGCCGCAGATAGTACAAGTACAAGAGGACCTAAGTTATGAGAGCAGACCCATACAGATTTTGGATAGGGATGTCAGGAAGCTGAGGAATAAGGAGGTACCTCTAGTCAAGATCTTATGGCGAAGCCAACGGTTCGAGGAAGCTACCTAGGAACGCGAGGACGAAATGAGGCGCAAGTACCCGGAATTATTCTAAGTTCGAGGACGAACTTTCAAGAGGTATGGGGGATTGTAACGACCCGGAAAATTCTCTTAGTATTTTCTTAAAATATTGAGCATGTCTAGATAATTTTCCGAGGGGCCCAGAAATAATTATGTAAAATTGGGCCTAGAAATCCATGTTTTCTCATTTAAATTGAGAAAACTAAGTACTAATGAGCTTTAAATGGGCTCCAAAAATAGGTATTAATTAGGGGAAAATTAATAAAATATAAAAAAAATTATTCAGAATATTAGAAATTAGGGTGATTAGGGGGAATTTCGGAATTAAAAAAATAATGAAAAAATGAAAAAAAATAAAAATAAAAATAAATGTGCATGAGCCAAGGATGAACCTTGACCCTTGTACAACCATGAACTAACCAACTCACCTAGAAGAATTCTTATGAGTAATTGAAGGGAGGATAGTTAAGAGGTAAAAGGAGGTGAAGAGTCATGGAGAGGCTCTTCATTTGCCTCCTTGATGGGTTATAATGAGAGGAGTTTTGGGAGTTACTTATTCTCTCAATCAAGGGCATTTCCTCTCCACTTCATTCCTCATCTTGCCGAGCACCAAAGGGAGGAGTGCCTTGGAGAAAACTTCACAAGAGGTCTCATTTCTCAAGATCTCAAGTTCCTACAAGGTGACAAGGATTAGTTGTGGTCAAGAGATACCAAGTCCTCTTCCTTCTCCTCTTTCAAGGTTCGAAAAATCAAGAAAACTAAGGTAAGACTTCCTCACCTGTGGTATAATAGTTACCTATGATTTCCATGATTTTTGGCATGATATATGGGTTAGTTTCGGATTTAATGTTGAAGGGAAACAAAATCAAGGTTCCTATGTTCAAAGGTTTCGGTCAGCATGTTTTAAAGGTCCATAATTATGCTAAAAATCATGATAATATTATTTGATGTTCCCCTATGATGTTTAGAAGTTAAGTGTAATTTTTGGGAATTTTTGGAGTACTCTAGGACACCCTAGAGTTTCGGCCAACATGAAGGAAGCAAAACCCAGAACTTTAAGTTCAAGGGTTTCGGCCAGCAGGATTTAAAGGTCTAAAAATATGTTAAAAATCATGATAATGTTATTTAGTGTTCCCTTATGATGTCTAGAAGTTAAGTAAAATTTTTGGGAATTTTTGGAGTAACTCTAGGACACCCTAGAGTTTCGGCCAACATGAAGGAAGCAAAACCCAGAACTTTAAGTTCAAGGGTTTCGGACAGCATGTTTTAAAGGTCTAAAAATATGTTACAATCATGATAATGTTATTTAGTGTTCCCTTATGATGTTTAGAAGTTAAGTAAAATTTTTGGGAATTTTTGGAGTACTCTAGGACACCCTAGAGTTTCGGCCAACATGAAGAAGCAAAACCCAGAACTTAAGTTCAAGGGTTTCGGCCAGCATGTTTTAAAGGTCTAAAAATATGTTAAAAATCATGATAATGTTATTTAGTGTTCCCTTATGATGTTTAGAAGTTAAGTGAAATTTTTGGGAATTGTTGGAGTACCCTAGGACACTCTAGGGTTTCGGCCAATATGGAAGGGACAAAACCAAGGTCCCTATGTTTATGGGTTTCGGCCACCATGATTTAAATGTCTATAAATATGTTAAAAATCATGATAATGTTATTTAATGTTCCCTGATGATGTTTAGAAGTTAAGTATAAATTTTGGGAATTTTTGGAACACCCTATAGGCCTCATATGGTTCGGCCAACCCCAAGGACCCAAGGGTTAGGGTTGAGTCTTTGACTTCAACTTATGTTTATGTGTTGCCATGATATAAGGATGATGGATGGTGATTGTGTGAATTTTCACATGGCCATGGGACATCATAGGTTTCGGCCAATAAGGGTTAATAGGATAAGAGTTAAGATTTGTTCCAAGTAAGGGTCCCAATGGCCCTATGGTAAGATGTGATTTATGTTTATAAATGATATGCTATGTTATAAATGATATGCCATGCTTACGAATGATATGCTATGTTTATGAAGGATAGGCCATGGTTATACATGATATGCTATGCTTATGAATGATATGCCATGTTATGAATGATATGCCATGTTTACGAATGATATGCCATGTTTATGAATGATATGCCATGGTTATGCATGATAAGAATGATGTTACGACAAGTATGTTATGATCATGTTCATGATAAGAATGATGCCATGTTAAGTATGCTATGAATGTCTTATGAATGATGAAGCATGCAAAGTATTTTACTTTATGAATGGGCTTGTACCGGACCCAAGTATGGGTCCAAGGGATGGGCACCTTAAGAACGCCCCGGTTCTGGACTACCGGAGCTGTCCACGGTTCTGGCACTACCGGAGCTGTGCAACAGGGATGGGCTCCTTGAGAACGCCTCGGTTCGGGGACTACCGACTATGCTGTCCTTACCCTAGTAGGTCGGGGCTAGCTACCTCGGATTTACTAGGGATGCGCGCTATGATGTATGTATGTGGTACAAGCGGGGGACCCCAAATGTTATGATGATGATGTTTAAGCATTTTCAAAGTATGTTTTAAAAGTTAAGCATCCCTATGTATATGCATTCCACCCATGCATTCATACATGTTATGCATTATGTTATGATAATGACGTGTTATGCTTATGCTCCATGTTAAAAGATATGTATGAGAATGAATGATCCATGTTATGATTATGGTAAGAAGATGCTCTTATGATATGTTAGAATGTATGCCTATGTTTATGCCATATAGGTTGGTTTATATCTTATGTTTATATTCATGCCATGTCCCATGCCATGCTAGGAAAGTTTATTAAGTTATGTTCATGCCATGTATGATGCCATGCTAGGAAAGTTTATTAAGTTATGTTCATGCCATGTATGATGTCATGCTAGGAAAGTTTATTAAGTTATGTTCATGCCATGTATGATGCCATGCTAGGAAAGTTTATTAAGTTATGTTCATGCCATGTATGATGTCATGTTAGGAAAGTTTATTAATTATGTTCATGCCATGTATGATGCCATGCTTAGAAGGTTTAATTATGTTTATGCCTATGTTTACACTTTAGGCTATGATAAGAATGTTTAATTAGATTTATGCCTGTGTTTATGCTTTATGCTATGATAGAAATGTTTATGATGCTTATGTTCCATATGCTTATGAATGAATGACGAATGATTTTTGTGAGTAGGAAAGAGTCTTACTAAGCCTGTGTGCTTATAGTCTTCTTTCCTTATACCGCAGATCATGCAAGGGGATAACGAGGAAGCAGCAGGAGGGCCTGAAGTATGTGTGTGTTGGTGACTTGGCCCATGAAATCGAATGTGTTAACCGTTTATGCTAAGAACTTTATTTTTGCTACCTATATGCTCGAATAGTCACTTATGGAACTTTATGATAAGATGTCCAGTATGATATGATATGAACCTTATGGTATGATGTTAAGCATGTTATGATATGATGTTAAGCATGATGTTCATATGTGAAGTTCCATGTCATTATATTAGGGATGGTAGTAGGGGCATGTATATGTAAGGCTTAAGTTATTCCGCTGCAGTATGATGTTACATGCCTTAAGTATGTTAGCGTAACGCCGCTTTAGGAAAAAAAAAAAAGCGGGCGTTACAGGTTGGTATCAGAGCCGTTACCATCTCACTACACACACATCAAGCCCTCTCCTGCAGCTTCCAAGTAAGTACCTTTAAGTGTATTTTATGTTCTATTATGGTTCTAGAATGATGATACCTATGACTATAGAATATGCAAGTATGAACGGTATTGATGATGAAAAGTACGTTACGATAAGTAACGACGAATGATGCTTTATCTTCTTTTAGGAATTAAATGTTCAGAATAATATAGGGGTAGGAATAGCAATCACTTATAGTAGTCTTACTTGTATTTTATATGTGAGTGATAGAGAGCGAGGGTGATCCGTAGAGATTTAACTTAAGTAGCTATCGTCAGGTAGAATGGATATAGGAAATGATTGAGTGGTGGCAAAACAGAGTAAATCGGAAAAGGAGAGCAAGTAGATGTGAGAGGAGGAATGTGTAAAGTAATGAGGACATTATCTGTATGAGTGTCATGACTGGTTGGAATTAAGAAAAGTGGTGGACCAAAGCAAGTTTGTACTGCTCATAAAAGGTGTATGTTAATATTTAGTGATGAGCATAGAAGTAAAGAAAGGATGGTGCTTTATTAAGGGAGACTTATTAACTGTAGTATTAAGGGAGTAGAGTATTTGGTATGGGTATTCTAAGAGATTGTAGTGGTTATGAAATGAAGACATAGTGATGTATATCTATTAGGAATAGATTAATGTGATAAGTTATTTGAATTCTCAAGCAGATATATATATAGTAGTAGCCATAGGGTAATATTCTTGATACAGGAAAGAAAGAGAGTAAGAACTAGATGTGCAGAAGGAGGCGTGATAGAGATCAGCGAATAGGACCTTAGCTATAACTCGGTATGAAGGAACTAGAGGTTAGTGTTATCAGAGGCAAGAAGGTAGTAAGAGCTTCTTTTCAAGCAAACTTACTAGGTGAAACGATCTAATAAGGTATAGATTTTGGAAAAGATCGATATAGGAATATTTTATAAATTCTTGATAGAGAAGTGAGATACGGAGATCATAAGAATGTGATTTTCGATTAGAGTGGAGAAAGCATGGCTGATAAATGAGAAAAGGTATTTGGATACGTGAAAGGAGACATGGAAAGATAGAACAGAAAGTTAGAATTTAGTATAAGATGTTCAATTAAGATAGTAACAGTTCATGCGAACAGTAAAGAATGGACATAGTAAAGTAATTTGGATTGAGCGAAAACAATGAAATGAATACTCCAAATCATCTTTCTTACAAGTGTAAGTGATATTTTCTTTTAGATTATGATGGGTAGAGTTAGGCAATGAATATTTAATATAATTATTAGTAAGTAAAATATAATCGGAATTCTTGTCGTGTCCTAATAAAAGATAGTATAACAATAGTTGTGGTTGTTAGTAGAAACTTTGAGATAAAAAAAAAATAATAACCATTATAGAAAGTAGGTTAAGTTTAAAGCAATGTCAATGTGTTATTTCAGTGAAAGGTAAGTTGAAAGCCTCGATGAGACTGTGCCATTAATTTTACAAGATGAATTATGAGTACCGGAATTAGTATGTAATGATAAATATAAAGTAACAGATAGGATATATCAGAAACGATACGTGTGAGTAAAATAGACCAGCATAAATGATAATAGGCTAAGATGAATAACGCAAATTCACTATGACGAATAGGCATTATAGCTAAGATAATAAGCTAATTTATGAATTTAATTGAGAAATTTTAGTATAATTACCAGGGACGGGTATGCATTATAGGTTAGGTAGTTAAAACAGAGTAAGTAGCTCAAATAACGAGAATAGGAAGTAATAGGGACAAGCGATACATGAGTTTATGTACTATAGAAGTTATGTTACATAGAAACAAATATAGAATAGACAATAATAAGGTAAGAGTAATTCTCGGAAAAAGGGAAAAGAAGGAGATGGGGCTCGCAACGGATGTTATTGACAGCGCCACCCGAGCTATTCAAAATATTCGACAACGGATAGAAACTGTCAGAGCCGGCAGAAGAGTTATGCCGATGTCCGCGCAGACCATTGGAATTTAATGTTGGAGATTTGGTATTTCTTAAAGTGGCTCTATGAAAGGGGTGACAAGATTTGGGAAGAAAGGAAAGCTGAGTCCGAGATATTGGGGCCATACTTAATTCTGAAAAGAGTTGGTAAGGTGGCATATGAGTTGGAGCTGCCTCCAGAGATGTCAGCTATCCATAACGTATTCCACGTATCCCTGCTTAAAAGTGTATCCCGAATATGGACAAGTGATCGAGCCGCAGATAGTACAAGTACAAGAGGACCTANTTTCTTAAAATATTGAGCATGTCTAGATAATTTTCCGAGGGGCCCAGAAATAATTATGTAAAATTGGGCCTAGAAATCCATGTTTTCTCATTTAAATTGAGAAAAACTAGGTGCTAATGAGCTTTAAATGGGCTCCAAAAATAGGTATTAATTAGGTAAAATTAATATAAATTAGGTAAAATTAATATAAATATAAAAGAATTTTATTTAGGAATATTGGCATAATTATGGATGATTTTAGGGGAATTTTCAGAATTATAAAAATAATAAAATAAATGAAATAAAAATAAAAATAAAAATAAATATGCATGAGCCAAGGATTGAACCTTGGACCTCTTGTACAACCATGTAAGCCTTAACCAACTCACCTAGCAAGGAATTCTTGTGAGGAAAGGAAGTGAATGGTAATTAAATGGTAGAAGAAGATGAAGGGTCATGGAAAACTCTTCATTCACCACTTTAATGGTTGATTAATAAGGGGGTTTGGGAGTTTCATTCTTCATGCCATCAATTGCATTTGCTTCTCTCTTCCTTCTCCATTCTTGCCGAGCACTCAAGGAGGACTTCTCCCTTGAGAAAACTTCACAAAAAGTCTCATCCTCCAAGATCTAAGGTCTTCTCAAGTTTCCAAGGGCTAGGTGTGGTCAAGTCTTCTTCCTTCTTTCCATACAAGGTCTAAAAAATAAAGAAATATAAGTTAAGACTCCCTCACCTGTGGTATAATAGTTACCAATGATTTCCATGATTTTTGGCATGATATATGGGTTAGTTTCGGATTTAATGTTGAAGGGAAACAAAATCAAGGTTCCTATGTTCAAAGGTTTCGGCCAGCATGTTTTAAGGGTCCATAATTATGCTAAAAATCATGATAATATTATTTGATGTTCTCCTATGATGTTTAGAAGTTAAGTGCAATTTTTGGAGATTTTTGACCCTAGAGTTTCGGCCAACATGAAGGAAGCAAAACCCAGAACTTTAAGTTCAAGGGTTTCGGCCAGCATGTTTTAAATGTCTAGAAATATGTTAAAAATCATGATAATATTATTTTATGTTCCCCTATGATGTTTAGAAGTTAAGTGCAATTTTTGGGTATTTTTGGAGTACTCTAGGACACCCTAGAGTTTCGGCCAACATGAAGGAAGCAAAACCCAGAACTTTAAGTTCAAGGGTTTCGGCCAGCATGTTTTAAAGGTCTAGAAATATGTTAAAAATCATGATAATGTTATTTAGTGTTCCCTTATGATGTTTAGAAGTTAAGTAAAATTTTTGGGAATTTCTTCAGTACTCTAGGACACCCTAGAGTTTCGGCCAACATGAAGGAAGCAAAACCCAGAACTTTAAGTTTGAGGGTTTCGGCCAGCACGTTTTAAAGGTCTAAAAATATGTTAAAAATCATGATAATATTATTTAGTGTTACCTTATGATGTTCAGAAGTTAAGTGAAATTTTTGGGAATTGTTGGAGTACCCTAGGACACTCTAGGGTTTCGGCCAATATGGAAGGGACAAAACCAAGGTCCCTATGTTTATGGGTTTCGGCCACCATGATTTAAATGTCTATAAATATGTTAAAAATCATGATAATGTTATTTAATGTTCCCTAATGATGTTTAGAAGTTAAGTATAAATTTTGGGAATTTTTGGAACACCCTATAGGCCTCATATGGTTCGGCCAACCCCAAGGACCCAAGGGTTAGGGTTGAGTCTTTGACTTCAACTTATGTTTATGTGTTGCCATGATATAAGGATGATGGATGGTGATTGTGTGAATTTTCACATGGCCATGGGACTTCATAAGTTTCGGCCAATAAGGGTTAATAGGATAAGAGTTAAGATTTATTCCAAGTAAGGGTCCCAATGGCCCTAGGGTAAGATGTGATTTATGTTTATGAATGATATGTCATGCTTACGAATGATATGCCATGTTTATGAATGATATGCCATGGTTATACATGATATGCTATGCTTATGAATGATATGCTATGTTATGAATGATATGCCATGCTTACGAATGATATGCCATGTTTATGAATGATATGCCATGGTTATACATGATATGCTATGCTTATGAATGATATGCCATGTTATGAATGATATGCCATGTTTACGAATGATATGCCATGTTTATGAATGATATGCCATGGTTATGCATGATAAGAATGATGTTACGACAAGTATGTTATGATCATGTTCATGATAAGAATGATGTCATGATAAGTATGCTATGAATGTCTTATGAATGATGCAACATGAAAAGTATTTTACTTTATGTATGGGCTTGTACCGGACCGAAGTATGGGTCCAAGGGATGGGCACCTTAAGAACGCCCCGGTTATGGACTACCGCAGCTGTCCACGGTTCTGGCACTACCGGAGCTGTGCAACAGGGATGGGCTCCTTAAGAAGCTCCTCGGTTCGGGGACTACCGATTATGCTGTCCTTACCCTAGTAGGTCGGGGCTAGCTACTTCGGATTTACTAGGGATGCGCGCTATGATGTATGTATGTGGTACAAGCCGGGGACCCCAAATGTTATGATGATGATGTTTAAGCATTTTCAAAATATGTTTTAAAAGTTATGCATCCCTATGTATATGCATTCCACCCATGCATTCATACATGTTATGCATTATGTTATGATAATGACGTGTTATGCTTATGCTCCGTGTTAAAAGATATGTATGAGAATGAATGATCCATGTTATGATTATGGTAAGAAGATGCTCTTATGATATCCTAGAATGTATGCCTATGCTTATGCCATATAGGTTGGTTTATATCTTATGTTTATATTCATGCCATGAAAGATGTCATGCTACTATGTTTATGATTTATGTCATGAAAGATGTCATGCTACTATGTTTATAATTTATGCCATGAAAGATGCCATGCTACTATGTTTATGATTTATGCCATGAAAGATGCCATGCTACTATGTTTATGATTTATGCCATGAAAGATGTCATGCTACTATGTTTATGATTTATGCCATGAAAGATGTCATGCTACTATGTTTATGATTTATGCCATGAATTATGCCATGCTTAGAAGGTTTACCATGTTTATGTGCATGCCATGCTAAAGTGATTTAAGATGTTATGTTTTAAGTAGAGCACCAAGTATGTTAAAGTTCATGTGCTCATTATGAGATGATGAACGATGAATATTTTAGTGAGTAGGAAAGAGTCTTACTAAGCCTGTGAGCTTATAGTCTTCTTTCCTTATACCGCAGATCATGCAAGGGGATAACGAGGAAGCAGCAGGAGGGCCTGAAATATGTGTGTGATGGTGACTTGGCCCATGAAATCGAATGTGTTAACCGTTTATGCTAAGAACTTTATTTTTGCTACCTATATGCTCGACTAGTGACTTATGGAACTTTACGATAAGATGTCAAGTATGATATGATATGAACCTTATGGTATGATGTTAAGCATGTTATGATATGATGTTAGGTATGACGTTCATATGTTAAGTTCCATGTCATTGGATGAGGGATGGTAGTAGGGGCATGTATATGTAAGGTTTAAGTTATTCCGCTGCAGTATGATGTTACATGCCTTAAGTATGTTAGCGTAACGCCGGTTTAGGGGAAAAAAAAAGCGGGCGTTACAGGTTGGTATCAGAGCCGTTACCATCTCACTACACACACATCAAGCCCTCTCCTGCAGCTTCCAAGCAAGTACCTTTAAGTGTATTTTATGTTCTATTATGGTTCTAGAATGATGATACTTATGACTATAGAATATGCAAGTATGAACGGTATTGATGATGAAAAGTACGTTACGATAAGTAACGACGAATGATGCTTTATCTTCTTTTAGGAATTAAATGTTCAGAATAATATAGGGGTAGGAATAGCAATCACTTATAGTAGCCTTACTTGTATTTTATATGTGAGTGATAGAGAGCGAGGGTGATCTGTAGAGATTTAACTTAAGTAGCTACCGTCAGGTAGAATGGATATAAGAAATGATTGAGTGGTGGCAAAACGGAGTAAATCGGAAAAGGAGAGCAAGTAGATGTGAGAGGAGGAATGTGTAAAGTAATGAGGACATTATCTGTATGAGTGTCATGACTGGTTGGAATTAAGAAAAGTGGTGGACCAAAGCAAGTTTGTACTGCTGATAAAAGGTGTATGTTAATATTTAGTGATGAGCATAGAAGTAAAGAAAGGATGGTGCTTTATTAAGGGAGACTTATTAACGGTAGTATTAAGGGAGTAGAGTGTTTGGTATGGGTATTCTAAGAGATTGTAGTGGTTATGAAATGAAGACATAGTGATGTATATCTATTGGAATAGATGAATGTGATAAGTTATTTGAATTCTCAAGCAGATATATGTATAGTAGTAGCCATAGGGTAATATTTTTGATACAGGAAAGAAAGAGAGTAAGAACTAGATGTGCAGAAGGAGGCGTGATAGAGATCAGCGAATAGGACCTTAGCTATAACTCTGTATGAAGGAACTAGAGGTTAGTGTTATCAGAGGCAAGAAGGTAGTAAGAGCTTCTTTTCAAGCAAACTTACTAGGTGAAACGATCTAATAAGGTATAGATTTTGGAAAAGATAGATATAGGAATATTTTATAAATTCTTGATAGAGAAGTGAGATACGGAGATCATAAGAATGTGATTTTTGCGATTAGGGTGGAGAAAGCATGGCTGATAAATGAGAAAAGGTATTTGGATACGTGAAAGGAGACTATGGAAAGATAGAACAGAAAGTTAGAAGTTTAGTATAAGATGTGGTTCAATTAAGATAGTAACAGTTCATGCGAACAGTAAAGAATGGACAGTAAAGTCATTTGGATTGAGCGAAAATAAGGAAATGAATACTCCAAATCATCTTTCTTACAAGTGTGAGTGGTATTTTCTTTTGGATTATGATGGGTAGAGTTAGGCAATGAATATTTAATATAATTTATTAGTAAGTAAAATATAATCGGAATTCTTGTCGTGTCCTAATAAAAGATAGTATATACAATGGTTGTAGGTTGTTAGTAGAAACTTTGAGATAAAAAAAATAACCATTATAGAAGTAGGTTAAGTTAAAAGCAATGTCAATGTGTTATTTCAGTGAAAGGTAGGTTGAAAGCCTCGATGAGACTTTGCCATTAATTTTACAAGATGAATTATGAGTAGCGGAATTAGTATGTAATGATAATATAATGTACAGATAGGATATATCAGAAACGATACATGTGAGTAAAATAGACCAGTATAAAAGATAATAGGCTAAGATGAATAACGCAAATTCACTATGACGAATAGGCGTTATAGTTAAGATAATAAGCTAATTTTATGAATTTAATTGAGAAATTTTCGTATAATTAACAGGGACGGTATGCATTATAGGTTAGGTAGTTAAAACAGAGTAAGTAGCTCAAATAACGAGAATAGGAAGTAATAGGACAAGCGATACATGAGTTTATGTACTATGAGAAGTTATGTTACATAGAAACAAATATAGAATAGACAATAATAAGGTAAGAGTAATTCTCGGGAAAAAGGGGAAAAGAAGGAGATGGGGCTCGCAACGGATGTTATTGACAGCGCCACCCGAGCTATTCAAAATATTCGACAACGGATAGAGACTGCTCAGAGCTGGCAGAAGAGTTATGCCGATGTCCGACGCAGACCATTTGAATTTAATGTTGGAGATCTGGTATTTCTTAAAGTGGCTCCTATGAAAGGGGTGACAAGATTTGGGAAGAAAGAAAAGCTGAGTCCGAGATATGTGGGCCCATACTTAATTCTGAAAAGAGTTGGTAAGGTGGCATATGAGTTGGAGCTGCCTCCGGAGATGTCAGCTATCCATAACGTATTCCACGTATCCCTGCTAAAAAAGTGTATCCCGAATATGGACCAAGTGATCGAGCCGCAGATAGTACCAGTACAAGAGGACCTAAGTTATGAGAGCAGACCCATCCAGATTTTGGATAGGGAAGTCAAGAAGCTGAGGAATAAGGAGGTACCTCTAGTCAAGATCTTATGGCGAAGCCAGCGGTTCGAGGAAGCTACCTGGGAACGCGAGGACGAAATGAGGCGCAAGTACCCGGAGTTATTCTAAGTTCGAGGACGAACTTTCACGAGGTATGGGGGATTGTAACGACCCGAAAAATTCTCTTAATATTTTCTTAAAATATTGAGCATGTCTAGATAATTTTCCGAGGGGCCCAGAAATAATTATGTAAAATTGGGCCTAGAAATCCATGTTTTCTCATTTAAATTGAGAAAAACTAGGTGCTAATGAGCTTTAAATGGGCTCCAAAAATAGGTATTAATTAGGTAAAATTAATATAAATTAGGTAAAATTAATATAAATATAAAAGAATTTTATTTAGGAATATTGGCATAATTATGGATGATTTTAGGGGAATTTTCGGAATTATAAAAATAATAAAATAAATGAAATAAAAATAAAAATAAAAATAAATGTGCATGAGCCAAGGATTGAACCTTGGACCTCTTCTACAACCATGTAAGCCTTAACCAACTCACCTAGCAAGGAATTCTTGTGAGGAAAGGAAGTGAATGGTGGTTAAATGGTAGAAGAAGATGAAGGGTCATGGAAAACTCTTCATTCACCACTTTAATGGTTGATTAATAAGGGGGTTTGGGAGTTTCATTCTTCATGCCATCAATTGCATTTGCTTCTCTCTTCCTTCTCCATTCTTGTCGAGCACTCAAGGAGGACTTCTCCCTTGAGAAAACTTCACAAAAAGTCTCATCCTCCAAGATCTAAGGTCTTCTCAAGTTTCCAAGGGCTAGGTGTGGTCAAGTCTTCTTCCTTCTTTCCATCCAAGGTCTAAAAAATCAAGAAATCTAAGTTAAGTCTCCCTCACCTGTGGAATAATAGTTACCAATGATTTCCATGATTTTTGGCATGATATATGGGTTAGTTTCGGATTTAATGTTGAAGGAAAACAAAATCAAGGTTCCTATGTTCAAAGGTTTCGGCCAGCATGTTTTAAGGGTCCATAATTATGCTAAAAATCATGATAATATTATTTTATGTTCTCATATGATGTTTAGAAGTTAAGTGCAATTTTTGGGGATTTTTGGAGTACTCTAGGACACCCTAGAGTTTCGGCCAACATGAAGGAAGCAAAACCCAGAACTTTAAGTTCAAGGGTTTCGTCCAGCATGTTTTAAATGTATATAAATATGTTAAAAATCATGATAATATTATTTTATGTTCCCCTATGATGTTTATAAGTTAAGTGAAATTTTTGGGGATTTCTGGAGTACTCTAGGACACCCTAGAGTTTCGGACAACATGAAGGAAGCAAAACCCAGAACTTTAAGTTCAAGGGTTTCGGCCAGCATGTTTTAAAGGTCTAGAAATATGTTAAAAATCATGATAATGTTATTTAGTGTTCCCTTATGATGTTTAGAAGTTAAGTAAAATTTTTGGGAATTTTTGAAGTACTCTAGGACACCCTAGAGTTTCGGCCAACATGAAGGAAGCAAAACCCAGAACTTTAAGTTTGAGGGTTTCGGCCAGCATGTTTTAAAGGTCTAAAAATATGTTAAAAATCATGATAATGTTATTTAGTGTTCCCTTATGATGTTTAGAAGTTATGTGAAATTTTTTGGAATTGTTGGAGTACCCTAGGACACTCTAGGGTTTCGGCCAATATGGAAGGGACAAAACCAAGGTCCCTATGTTTATGGGTTTCGGCCACCATGATTTAAATGTCTATAAATATGTTAAAAATCATGATAATGTTATTTAATGTTCCCTGATGATGTTTAGAAGTTAAGTATAAATTTTGGGAATTTTTGGAACACCCTATAGGCCTCATATGGTTCGGCCAACCCCAAGGACCCAAGGGTTAGGGTTGAGTCTTTGACTTCAACTTATGTTTATGTGTTGCCATGATATAAGGATGATGGATGGTGATTGTGTGAATTTTCACATGGCCATGGGACTTCATAAGTTTCGGCCAATAAGGGTTAATAGGATAAGAGTTAAGATTTATTCCAAGTAAGGGTCCCAATGGCCCTAGGGTAAGATGTGATTTATGTTTATGAATGATATGCCATGCTTACGAATGATATGCCATGTTTATGAATGATATGCCATGGTTATACATGATATGCTATGCTTATGAATGATATGCTATGTTATGAATGATATGCCATGCTTACGAATGATATGCCATGTTTATGAATGATATGCCATGGTTATACATGATATGCTATGCTTATGAATGATATGCCATGTTATGAATGATATGCCATGTTTACGAATGATATGCCATGTTTATGAATGATATGCCATGGTTATGCATGATAAGAATGATGTTACGACAAGTATGTTATGATCATGTTCATTATAAGAATGATGTCATGATAAGTATGCTATGAATGTCTTATGAATGATGCAACATGAAAAGTATTTTACTTTATGTATGGGCTTGTACCGGACCGAAGTATGGGTCCAAGGGATGGGCACCTTAAGAACGCCCCGGTTATGGACTACCGCAGTTGTCCACGGTTCTGGCACTACCGGAGCTGTGCAACAGGGATGGGCTCCTTAAGAAGCGCCTCGGTTTGGGGACTACCGATTATGCTGTCCTTACCCTAGTAGGTCGGGGCTAGCTACCTCGGATTTACTAGGGATGCGCGCTATGATGTATGTATGTGGTACAAGCCGGGGACCCCAAATGTTATGATGATGATGTTTAAGCATTTTCAAAATATGTTTTAAAAGTTAAGCATCCCTATGTATATGCATTCCACCCATGCATTCATACATGTTATACATTATGTTATGATAATGACGTGTTATGCTTATGCTCCGTGTTAAAAGATATGTATGAGAATGAATGATCCATGTTATGATTATGGTAAGAAGATGCTCTTATGATATCCTAGAATGTATGCCTATGCTTATGCCATATAGGTTGGTTTATATCTTATGTTTATATTCATGCCATGAAAGATGTCATGCTACTATGTTTATGATTTATGCCATGAAAGATGTCATGCTACTATGTTTATAATTTATGCCATGAAAGATGTCATGCTACTATGTTTATGATTTATGCCATGAAAGATGTCATGCTACTATATTTATGATTTATGCCATGAAAGATGCCATGCTACTATGTTTATGATTTATGCCATGAATTATGCCATGCTTAGAAGGTTTACCATGCTTATGTGCATGCCATGCTAAAGTGATTTAAGATGTTATGTTTTAAGTAGAGCACCAAGTATGTTAAAGTTCATGTGCTCATTATGAGATGATGAACGATGAATGTTTTAGTGAGTAGGAAAGAGTCTTACTAAGCCTGTGAGCTTATAGTCTTCTTTCCTTATACCGCAGATCATGCAAGGGGATAACGAGGAAGCAGCAGGAGGGCCTGAAATATGTGTGTGATGGTGACTTGACCCATGAAATCGAATGTGTTAACCGTTTATGCTAAGAACTTTATTTTTGCTACCTATATGCTCGACTAGTGACTTATGGAACTTTACGATAAGATGTCAAGTATGATATGATATGAACCTTATGGTATGATGTTAAGCATGTTATGATATGATGTTAAGTATGACGTTCATATGTTAAGTTCCATGTCATTGTATGAGGGATGGTAGTAGGGGCATGTATATGTAAGGTTTAAGTTATTCCGCTGCAGTATGATGTTACATGCCTTAAGTATGTCAGCGTAACGCCGCTTTAGGAAAAAAAAAAGCGGGCGTTACAGTGTCAATCTTTGAAAATGGAAGTTACTTTCATAGAAAACTATTTTTTTCATGATAGTATATGTCATAAATAATGTCTATACAAAATTTTAGGTTTTTTCAAATTTTGTAGAATTATTTAGGAGTTTCTGAAATTCAGTCTAAAATTATTTTTAGAAATCAAAAACTCCCAATTGATCAGGTGATCGATTAGGATAGTAACCAATCGATTGGTGAACTTTTTCTACGAGCACAGAGGCTTGCATAATCGATCCATTGATCAATTAAGGGCAGTTATAATCAATCTGGTGATCGATTAAGGCATACCTAAATCGATTGGGACCCAACACCAATCGATTGGTATGACTGAAACTATCTAATTTCAGTCTTTTAACCCAATTTTGAGTAACCTAACAATTTCTAGCCCCTTGGAATACTTTTATAAGTATATTTGGGTAAATTTCGTTATAGAATCAAAAAGGGAGATGGTTTGGTGAAAACTATAGGGTTAAGAAGAGGTTTTGATTCAAATTTTGAATCTCAAAATCTCATAACCTCAAGTTTAGATTTTCTAAAGTTTTAGAACTCAAAAATCATTGTTGGTGCAATAATAGAGGTTTAGAGCATATTTTGAGGGGGGGTCTTCCTTAAAAGCATGTATTTGAATTTTTCTTTTTCAGGTAAGTGAAAGAATGAAGATTGGGAATCTTCATCACAATGAATGCTCAAGGTTAGGCATAGATTCAAATGAAAGGTATGTGACTTTCATTGGGTATGTCTTTGACCATATAGACTCTCAGAGAGAGTTTTTGATGTGTGTCAAAGGGGGAGAGGTTGAAAGGCTAATAGAGATTAGTCTTTCTCAAACATATTGTCAAACATCAAAAAAGAAGATATTGTTAGTGTAATATTTGTTAGGTCAAGATTGACCTAGCTTGACTAAACTCGGGTGAGTTTATGTTTGATAAGATTGGTAAGCTTAAGTTTCGATGTTTGATAATGATGTTTGAATATCGAGTGAGTCAAGTGAGTCAAGGTTGACTGGAGACTTGACTGGGAAGGACCTAGTGAGACTAGGCACACCTAGTGGGACTATGTGAAGTTCAGGTGGATCAGAGAGATCGCATGCTGGCATGGAAAAAGTCCTAATGGGACTAGGCACACCTAGTGGAACTAGGTGAAGTCCAGGTATCACACGTTGGCATGGAAAAGATCCTAGTGGGACTAGGCACACCTAGTGGAACTAGGTGAAGTCTAGGTGGATTGGAGAGATCACATGCTGGCACGGGAAAAGTCCTAGTGTGACTAGGCACACCTAGTGAGACTAGGTGAAATCCAGGTGGATCAGGGAGATCGCACGCTGACAGAGAAAAGTCCTAGTGCGACTAGGTGAAGTCCAGGTGGATCGAGAAGATCGCACGTTGGCAAGGTGGAAGTCTACCGAGAGACTAGGCCTAACTCGAGGGTTAGGCAAACCTGGTTGGGAACTAGGCAAGGGAAAATCCAAGTCGGTCAAAGGTTTGATCGGACACTTAGTGAGGATGTCCTAACAGGTCACGATTGACCAGGGTTAGGCAAGGGAACCCTAGACTTGTGCACACAAGTTAGGGTGGGGGTCAATCGATTGAGTAATCGATTGGCGTTGGTTTCTCGTGAACAGAAGCCTTCTTAATTGATTGGGTGATTGATTAAGGAAGGAGTGAATCAATTGGGTAATCGATTGAGAGAGTTGGGTTGCGAGAACAAAAGCAGGCTGAATCGATTGGACAATCAATTCAGTCTCCTCTTAATCGATTGAGCAATCGATTAAGGAGGATGGTAATCGATTGGTCAATCGATTACAGTGAAATTACGCGAGGCATAGAGAGTTGCTGAATCGATTCAGTAATCGATTAAAATCATCTTAATTGATTGGCTAATCGATTAAGCTTCAAAAAATAGTTGTTGAACGGCTAAGTTTGACGTGGTAATCGATTGGGTGATCGATTAAGAGAACCCTAGGTCACAGGTATATAGGGTTTTCACGCAGGTTTAAAGCGCACTTCTTTGGCATTCTTCGTATGCTCTTCCTCCTTCTTCATCATCATTTCAAGGGAAGTCTTGGAGCATAGTGTTGTTGCATTTTCAAGGTTCTAGAGGATATTCCAAGCTAGAAGAAAGCAAGAAAAGTAAAGAGAGATCATTGTTGTATATCTTGTAAGATTTTCTTTGTATTTGCTTATATTCTTGTTGTATCTTCTTGAGAGCTTGTACGAGGTTTCTCCACCTTCATGAAGGAGTCTTTCATAGTGTTTAAGAGAGTGAGGACAGCGGATCCTTAGATTAGTCACTTCAAGGAGGTGGATACCAAGTAAATCCTTGAGTGTTAGCATTGCTTAGAGTCTTCTGCAGAGATAGATCATCACCAAGTAAATTGGAGCTAATCACCCCCTCTAGCTCTCCTAATGGTTCTAACAATTTACAGTAGGATTGTTACCTTATATTTGCTATCATTGTTATCCTGCTTGATACTTACTGCTTAATCTTTGAGATGATCGAATTCTTGTCTATACAATCTCTATGTTTGACGTCTTACTCTGTATATACGTGTGCATGTGTCCATAGATATACTGGTATGTCACTTTATATCTATATTGATTGATTTCTAGTTATACTTGCATGTGTACCTAGTTGTATGACAGTTAGGTTATGATATATGTGTTCGACCTGTGCATGTTAGATTGAGTTATGGATGATGATCTGGTGGACGTTGCATGTGTTAGAGTCATGCACCATTCCTGTATTGTTACATGCTGGCGATAATCGACTCCCTTGTGGTTTGAGTCTATCGCTCATTATATGATCTACACACACGGCTACTCATGGGTTAGTGGATACCAGTGTATGTGTAGTTGCTCTGTGCTGCTTCGCTCGACCTATCATACGTAATGGTTTCAAAGCATGGTAGCAAGCAGGGATCCCTCATCTTTCTAGTAACATGAGGAGATGAGAAAGATATCTCTCCCATTTGACATGGGGTGGAGTGTTTAGTCCACCAGCATCCTGTCTATTCAGTCACTCATAAGCAGTGATGGAAAAGTGCGTATAGTGTCACAGCAAAGTGATGGCAAAGTGTGTATAGTGACACATATGATATGTCTTGGTGGCTTGACTAGTGTCAGAGGTGACCATGTCATTGCATCATGTGCATAATGCATGAGATTGCATTTGCTTGTGCTTGCTGCATATGTTTGACATGCACATACAGAAAATATTATGTATTTTGATCTGATGATCCTGCACCTGCTCGTGTGATACAAGCCTTTTTGATCAAAATAGGTTGATTCTGGTATGTACATTTATTCAGTTCTTCAATTATGCATATTCAGATATTTCCATGAGACTGTATTCTGTTGTTTCATTATAGCTTGTATAGCTATTTATTTGTCATGCATATCTATCTTTATACCCACAGAGTCTGCTTGAACTCACCAACCTTTACCGTATTTTTATTTTCAGATTGATATTTGCTAGGAGAGCCCAGTTGCCAATCCCCTATCTTCGACGACTTCGACTTTGGTTTTCCGTTTTATTTTCATATATTAGTATGCTATATTTCATACTTTATGTGGATTTGCGTCATGGTCTTGTACTTACGTTGTGTTGTTGTATGGATTATATTTTTGAGTCCTTTGTTGAATTTTATGTGACGTGGTTTTGCTGCGTGCCTATTGGACGATAGATTAGGTAAGTTTTATTGGATTTATGCTATGGATGCATTTTATTTTATGTTTTTTTGGCTGAGATTGGTTGTGATATATTATTAGATGTCATAAAGGTCATATTATGCTTGTATGTATGTATGTATGTATGTATGTATTAATGTTTCATATTGTCCGTCGTACATGAGAGATACTGCCCAATTAAATCGAACCAGTGGCTCCTCTCGGGGGGTGTGACATTCTAGGTCACAGGGAGTGTTAGTTGTGGAACAAAACCATCCGACTTGTTAAGGTCAGATGGTAGCTTTATTCCAATAAAGAAACAATCTGGGGAGCTAGAAGGAAGTATCCAAGCTCTATACTCTCACTTAGTTACTTGAGGTGCATGTATTTCTTTCGGTGTTTGGGCCGATTGAACATGTTATTGTTTATCTATCATGCTCAAGTAAAAAATTTGGGGATCAAATTTTTGTTAGCAGAGAAGAATGTTAAATATGACAATTAGGTTCGAAGAGTTAATTGAGGAAATAATCATGTAGAATTTTATGGGAATTTTCAAAAAAAAATCTGAAAATTTTCTAACACCTTTTTAGAGGTTATGGGGATAATCGGGATAAAGAGGAAGTCTGTTTTGGATATCATAATTAAATGAGGAAATGTTTGTTTTATAAATATATTTTAAATAGTTTAAAATGCATTTAAATTCCTTAATCACTATTTCCTACCCGATCCCCTCTCATCCACGTCGATCTCCCCTCTCGTGACCACCACGGTGTCGTTGAATCTCTCTTCGTCCACCCAAGCAGATGATGTCGGTGTCAACATCATATCCTCTATTGATCGGGAGCCCTTCACTCCCTCTCCTCCATTTCGATTTCCGACCAAGCCTCATCCGATCAACCCGTAGCTGCCTCTTCTCCCGATTCCCTTTTACCCTATCTCTCATCGCTGATCTGCGACCACCACCGTGCCATCGATCGTCGGACGACGTCCTAGTCCAGATGTCGATGCTCTCCTCAATTCATGGCTGTGTTGCCCCATCTTCCGTGGTAGTGGGCTGCCAGCAAACACCGCCCCTCTTGCTCTGGTGCCCTTCTCTCTTGGTCTGGTCACTGACCTTGAGAAAGTCACATGTTGGCCATCTTTTGCCTCAAGCGGTGCTGTTGCCCTGATCGAGAGACACTGAGCTTTGCCTCTTCTTGTCGTCATCGCAGCCGCTGCGAGATCGGGTTGGACGCCGCCTTTTGAGTTCGATCAATCGAAGCTTGTGCTTCATACGGTGCATTCTCATCCCAGTTTGGTAATTTCCGATCAGCCTCATTTTTGTAATGCTTGTAGGACAAACAAAGAGGTAACAATGTTAAACCTTAAGAGCAAGAATTTCATATGCCTCCTCTGGTTGTTTCCTTGAGAATTGGATGACCACATGCTAGATAAATAATGGCTATGCTTGTTTATGGAATTGGTGACTCTCATGATGTTTGGTTAATAAATATGGATTTGGTTGATTAATTAGGATTAATAAACTTCAGATTTGAATATTTAACGAGCTTGGATTAATTGGGATGGGTAATTAGGTTAAATACTTGATTCATTGGTAATTGGAGGTTGATATTTGGTTGGATTAGTAGGAATTAATATGTTGATTAATTGATCATTTAAAGGTTGGTTAATAGTTGATGCTCAATCTATTAGAAGAAGATGATACTGGATTAAATACTAATTTTATTGATGAACCACTTGATAGATTCTTGAAGTGATATGAATCTAGAATTAATCAGTCAAAGATTAATTTAGAAGTTAATTAATTAATTAATTAATAGTTTGATTAACTAATTAATAGGGTGACACATTAATTGTAGGATTAATCAGGCTGGTCCAGACCCATTTGCTTGCCTATGCTCTTCCGATCTTGCTTCTAGCTCCAGGTCCTACAAGACAAACATACATAAGACAAACAAACAACCTAAGCCTACGTTCTATATGTCTACATGACCTACTAGGCTTTTCATGGAGTCAAACCCCCATACTTTACCACCTAAGGTCAACTCCTTAGGGTTTCATCACCTAGCTTCACTCACTAGGACCCAACTTTACTCACCAGGATTTGGTTGCCTAGCTTCACTCACCAGGACTTCTACTACCTAGCTTCACTCACTAAGACCCAGTTTCACTCACTAGGATTTCGTGCACAACCCGTGGCTAAGTCTTTGTGTCCAATCCTCGACTAGGACTTTGGTGCCCAAATCTCGACTAGGTCTTCCTGTCCAATTCCCCGAACCGGAACTTCGGTACCTTAACAAGGACTTCTTTACTAATCATATGATCCTGACTAAACTTCTCTCTTCTAAATATCAAGTCATGTTTGGATTATCCTTGGTCAAACTAACTAGCCCTGAACACGTTGCTAGTCATCTGATCTTGACTGGACTTTATTTTTTCAAATATCAAGTCCTGTTTAGCTTAACCCTTGATATATTATCAAACATATTTACTTATTTCTCTCAGTACTTTGCTAGTCATTTGATCCTAACTAGATTTTACTCTATCAAACATCAGGTCCTGTTTGACCTAACACTTGGTCAAATTGACCAAACCTTGGTATATTGTCAAACATTGAAACTCTAGAGGTTGACTATTCTTATCTGATGCTTCTGGCATCAACGGTAGCTAGAGTTGTGTGTAGGCAGTTGACACCCCCTAGGTGCTAGGGGTCTCCACAGATGTTTTTGGGGTTTTATAGCCATAGATGTTGGGTTTTTCATAGATAGTCATAGGTGTTAGGCTTTTCTGCATATCCACTAGTGTTGGGCTTCCTGTATCTTGTCCACCCAGCCACCTTGCCACCCAGTATAGTGGTAGCTGGAGTGTGTACAGATCAGGTTATTGCATCATGTGCATATGATGTATCATTGCATTTATTTGAGTTATGATTGTTGCATTTTGATTAATATGCATGTATGGGTTGTTATTTACATTTATTTTTTGATATGGATATGCTTTATAGTACGAGCATGCTAATGGATTATATCATGGGGTTTTTCTGACCATGCTCCCACATGTTAGACTGTTTCCAGGTATGTATGCTCATTTAGTCGTTTTGTTTAGACATTGTTCTATACCGGATATTGTATTCCATTGTTCCTATTCTGCTTGTATCTTTTTTATGTCATGCATTTATCCATCTATTATACCTGCAGAATCCGCTCGAACTCACCACCCCTTGATTTTATTTTCGTTTCAGATAGCTTATAGTTGTGACTCATACCTCCAGGAGAGAATTCATCTGCCAATACCAAGACATCGAGTATTGTTTTGTATTTTCCTTGGTGGGTTTGTCTTTGTTTCCGTCTTTAGTGGACTTGTATTTATTTCTATGGAGTCTGAGATGCATATAGGTACTTGTGGATTTGTTTGTGTGTATATCAGTGGATTTATGTTTTTATCCGGTTTCATAGTTCTGGTAAGTCAAGGTAAGCCTTATGGAGGTTATGTGCTATCTTTCTTTGGTATTAACTGCGTGGTTGTAGTGTTTCTTTATTTATGATTGTATTACCAGGCGTGTGGGTTGTGATAGAGATATATCTGAGATTGTTATATATATGAGTTCCAGATTGTCCGCTGTATAGGGGAGGTACTGTTCGATTTTCTATTGGACATGTAGCTCCTCGGAGCATGACAGATTTATTATTCGCCCTTGGTATTGAGTTTGACATTCTACTATTCTCTTCCAACTCTGTGGGCATTCAGGAGTCATGGACCAAACTATTTATCTCCCAACTCGGATATAGTCGTGGATCAAGCTATTCTAGCCCCAACTCTATGTGACATTCAAGAATCTTAGGATCAGACTTATCATTATATTCACCCAATCTCCACCGGTATTCGAGAGTCGAGGGATTGAGCTATTATCTCCTAGATAGTAACGGGGTCACCACAAAATTGTGTATCAGGTTTGAGCTCATATAGCTCTATATTTTAAATATAAATTGTGGTGCGTCCTAGTAGTTTTACTTGAAGATACTTTATTGTGGTTGTCGACTATTTCTCTTGGTCTCAGACTAGTGATATCTCAATCGGCAATTATCATCTTCAGGGCTCAGCCTCCCTGAGCGAGAGCTAACCAAAGGTGCTCTTTAGGGCTCAGCCTTCTTAAACAGGAGCAAACCTCCACTCGTTCAGTGTCAAGATATTCTCTATTGGTCTAGGACCAACATATTGTTCTTTTCAGGGCTTAACTTCTTCTCATTCAAGAAGGCTGAGCCGTGTTATTGTGGTGAGATTTCTAGACCAGTGCCAGGATGGATTTCTATCACCGCATTATTGTGGTTAAATATTCAAGCTAGATCAGCGAAAATTCACCTTTCTAAGTTAGAACATTGTTTGACATCTTGAAAAGATACATGTTCACTTTCCAACCCAATATCAAACTTGTGTTCTTGAAGATAAACATAATCATGAGTAATAATGGATCTACTATCCCTAGTGGATCGCCTCAAAGACACTTGTGCTTGAGGTGATTGAGGTACTTGCTCATCAATATGAGGCAATATCCGACTTTGAGTCACAGGTTCTTCCAATTTCATTGGAGACATTATGAGAATATCTTGGTACACTACATCCACTGGATGCGCGATATCCATAATATGCGGTTTGATAATTACTGATCGCACTAATAGTGACCACAAGAGGATCGCTAACACTTTCCTTAAAAGATACTTCCATGATCTTATCACTCCTACTATACTCAATGAATTTAGCATTTTACGTTTCGAAGAAGGATCTATTAAAGGGATCATAAAATTTATACTTCTCTTGACTTGTTAGAGTAACCTATAAAATTGCAGCTATTTGTTCTAGAGTCCATTTTTTTCATTAGGTCTATAAGACCTAGCCTCAGTTGGACAACCTCAGACATGTAAATGTCTAATGCTAGAATGTGTACTTGTCCACATCTCGAATGAGGTTTTAGTTACTGTCTTACTAGTTACTCTATTGAGTAGATAAATTATAGTATTGAGTGCTTCTCCCCACAAAGACTCTGGTAGATAAGTGAAAGTCATCATACTTCTTACCATGTCTTTTAAGGTACGATTGTTATGTTCAGCTACACCATTCTAACTGGGAGTATTAGACATGGTATACTAAGACATAATCCTACACTCAATAAGGTAATTCACAAAAGGTTCTGGACGTTATTCGTCTGATCCATCATATCGATAATGATATTCACCTCCACGGTTAGATCAGATGACTTTAATTTCTTACTTAGTTAAAGTTCAAAGTCAATTTTAAAATTTTTGAACATATTCAAATATTGCAACTTCTTATGATTAAGGTACATATAGCCAAATCGAGAGTAATTGTCTATGAAGCTAATGAAATATATTTGACCATTCCAAGATGTCTTAGGGAATGGTCCACATATATTAGCTCCAAGACATCACTGTAACGACTTGCTCTTTTTTTACTTTTACTAGTTATCTTCCCCTTAACACACTCAATACAAATATCAAAGTCTGACATGTTAAGAGAATCGAGAATTCCATGTGACATAAACCTTTCTATACGTTGTTTGGATATATATCTTAAATGCTTATGCCGCAACATGGATGAATTATCATCAGTCAACTTGCATTTTGTATCTATACTATGCATAATCATGTTGCTAACTGTAGAAGTTATAATGTTTAACTTATATAGCTTATCAACAAATGAATTATTGTCAATTAATACTGAATTTAAGAAAATATTGAAAACTCCATTTCCAAATAAACAAGAATAATCTGATTTATCTAAACAAGATAATGAAATTAAATTTCATTGATAAGATGGTACAATGAATATATTTTTTAAATCCAAATACATCAATTCCTAAACAAAGCCTAAAAACACCAATCGACTCGATTTTAGCCTTCATTCAATTTCCCGTATAGATGTATCTTTCATCATCAAGCGGAAGACGACTCCTGAGATAACCCTGCATAGTAACACTTATGTGAATAGTAGCACCAGTATCTATAAGCTAAGTGTTTGTAGATACAATAGCCAAATTGACTTTCAAACTAACAAAGTTGAGAAGTTTATCTTTCTTTATACATTAATTGACGTATTTGGGGCGGTCTTTCTTCATATGACCTTTCTTCTTGCAGAAGAAATAAGTGGACTGCTTATTTTGTTTCTTTTGCTATTTATGGCCAAACCTCCCAGAATCTGTAGCTTACTTTCCCTTTCCTTTATTGATCTCTATCTCTTCTTGCTCGAACCTTGGGATCCAAATACTAAGTGAGCACTTTCAAGTGTCTCACGCCTCAGTCTCTCCTCTTTTTGCACGCACTGAACTATAAGTTCATTTAATGTCCACTTTTCTTTTTGAGTATTATATAATATATTAAAAGTAGTGATTTGTACAGGCAGAGACATCAAGATGAAATGCACTAACATAGACTCAGATATTTTGAGTTTAAGTGCTTGTAAACTTGTGGCGATATTGGACATTTCCATAAGATACTCCCTTATATTTCCTCTGTCATTATACCGCATGGTTACCAACTTCGAAAGAAGTGTAGTAGTCTTGACCTTTTCGTTTGCCATGAAATGATATATTAATTAGCTAAGGAAACTCCTAGCATCTTTTCCCTAAATTATTAAGCCTTTAAATTGTGCTGGTATGAAAAACCTCATAATACGTAGACACATCTAATTTGATCGCTTCTACTTATCAAATTCAGCCTTCTGCTTTATAGTGCTAGCACTATTTAGGAGTGTGGGGCGATCATATCTCAATGTATAGTCAAAGTCCATGCAACCTAAGACTACGATAACATACTCTTTCCACTAAGTAAAATTTAAACCAATTAGTGTGAGGATATTATTAAGACTGGCAGTCACTGATTGCACTGGAATAATAAAAAGAGAAAATAATATAAGCTCATGATTTAATTAAAGCCAAGAACATACAAATATATAATAACATAAGCTTATGAAAATAAAATAAAATTTAAATGCATATACATGAGCTCCTTATGAGATACTAAATACAACATTGCATATTAATATGTGGACTGCAATATAAATTGTTAGTCGTACTCTCTGATATAATTAAAACTTTAATTGATCATACAATATTTTTTCCTTTGGGTCAACCCATTATGCGTATAATATAATATTTTATATGAGTTATATTTTGGTTTATAGCTCATAACAATCTTAATCAACCATATAATATATCTTCCTTTAGGTCAACATATTTTATACATTATCTGAATAAAACAAATTTTATTCTATAGTTGTAAACTATCTTGAGCATATATTTGGTATAAATATAATATTCCTTTAAACCGATTACTCTTAGCATAGATATACATACGTCTACCAACACAAAATACACTAAATCTACCAAAGGTGTCTTCCTTTGAATCAACACAATAGTTTAACTTAGTAGCACGTCGTATAAATAGATTCAAGAAAACATAAAAAATTTTAACCGAACAAATAATTACTTAATCAGCCTTAATAACAGCAAATTAGGCTTATTAATCGATCGATACTATATGATAAATGATTGTATGATCCAATTGATTATTCTAATTGATCTGAAAGCCTACTATATAAGACTACAAAATTATATAGAACTCACCCTTCAGAAGCTAAAGCTTCCTTTAGGTTACCTAATTAAATCATTATATACCAATTAATCTCAGTCTTGCATGAAACAATATTTAATGACATTTATTACCATGCATGCGAATCCTAATGGATTAGAAATTAAATCCTAATCGATTAGAAGTTGTGAAACAGTTTCTCTCACGTAGGGATGTGTTAATCGATTAGAAAGAAATCTAATTGATTTCTTTACTGGATTAGAATGATAATTGATCCTGTCCCGAGTTTAAGGTCTATTAATCGATTGAAAATATCCTAATTGATCAGGATATATAATTTTAATCGATTGACCGATCGATTTCAATTGTTTTTGTATTTGATTTTAAAGTGTTTAAATCGATTAGGCAGTCATGATCAAACCTATAATCGATTAAAATCAATTGCGTATTCGATTTTCGTTGAACCAATCGTCGCCAAACCAATGCAATCTATTAAGGCCAAATTGATTAAGTCAATTAATTCTTAACAATTTTGTTTGCAATTTTATGATTGGTAATCGATTTGTCGACCAAGCCAATCAATTATACCATCGCGATTTAACCTAAAATTAAGTTAAACAACGATGGCTTCCATCATTCTTCGTGTTTTTCACAGAAACATGAAAAACTTGAAAAAACAAGCATATTCTAATTTTTCTTATACGATTTTCGACAATCAAAAATTATATTATGCTAGAAAATTTTGATCTAGCATACAAATGACAAATCAATGAAAAACTTAACCTAATAGCCATTGTTCCGAAAGGAGTCGACGATGATGGCCAGTCACTGAGGTTTTGCTCAGGTTGAAGCTGATAGAAGGGGAGGAACTCTGCGCCCTGCGAGATCAACACGAGCATTAGAGGAACACGCCGGAGGTTGTCCGGCGGAGCCCACTCCGATGCTCAAGTCAGTGCCTCGATGGAGAAGAATAGAAGGCAGGGAAAATGTGTATGAGTTGTAGAGAGTATGTACTCCCCTTACCAGAGGGGTTGGACTACCTTTTATACATGTGACGGCGGTCCCATGTGTCCCACGTTCTTCTCCACGTCCCCTTGTTTGTTAGTTACTGTATAATCTTTGTAACAGCTGTCGCAGCAATTAAATATAGGTCATTGTGATGATTAAGACTTTAATGACTGCATATTGCGGGTCATGATTATCCACAGATCCAAAGAAAGGGGGACGGTTACTTGAGGTCGAGTGCTCATTAGGCTCCGCTACCTCGAGGTGGTCTCGGGGCCTTTAGGCCTAGGGGGTCCCGGGTGCTCGCCTTCCCGAGGTGATCTCGGGCGTGTATCCTTGTGGAGCGATCCCAGAAGTAGGTCTACCTGATGTGGTCTCGGGGATTCACCTTCCCGAGGGAGCCTTGGGAGCCAAGGAAAGAGAGTCATCCAGACTTGGTAGATCCTGCCACATAACTTCTTCAGTCCACATGTCAGCCACGTGGTGCTCAACTCTATCACAAGTCCCTCCCTTCAAGTCTAATCGAAGGAAATGTGGCTGACTAATTAGACTAGTGGTGTAGCGAAGAAGCTATGTTTTGGTGGTCCATATATATCCTTTACTACTTCATTGGCGGCACGTTGGATCCGAGGAATCGAAACATTCGCTCCTTGGTCCGAGACCGTTTTTTGAATTAGTCAAAAAGACTTTGCGAGTTTCGAGGCGAGGCATAAGTTCGTCGAGCCTGTGGTAAGACAAAGAAATAAATGAATTGCTAGTGCGCAGCTAGGATCGTCGAGCCTGTCGTAAGGCGAGGAGATAAATGAACTGCTAACACGGAGCTAGGTTCACCGAGCCTGTCGTAAGGCGAGAAGATAAATGAATCGCTAGCGCAGAGCTAGGTTCACCGAGCCTGTCGTAAGGCGAAGAGAAGCGCTAGCGCGGAGCTAGGATCGCCAAGCCTGTCGTAAGGCAATGAGACAAATGACGCGCTAGCGCGGAGCTAGGTTCCCCGAGCCTGTCGTAAGACGAAGAGATAAATGAAGCATTAGCGCGGAGCTAGGTTCGCCGAGCCTGTCGTAAGGCGAAGAGAAGCGCTAGCGCGGAGCTAGGATCGACAAGCTTGTCGTAAGGCAATGAGATAAACGAAGCACTAGCGCGGAGCTAGATTCGCCGAGCCTATCGTAAGGCGAAGAGAAGCACTAGCACGAAGCTAGGATCGCTGAGCCTGTCGTAAGGCGAAGAGAAACGTTAGTGCGGAGCTAGGATCGCCAAGTCTGTCGTAAGGCAGTGAGATAAATGAAGCGCTAGCGCGGAGTTAGGTTCGTCGAGCTTGTCGTAAGGCGAAGAGAAGCGCTAGCACGGGGCTAGGATCACCGAGCTTGTCGTAAGGCGGTGAGAAGCGCTAGCACATAGCTAGGATCGCCAAGTCTGTTGTAAGGCAGTGAGATAAATGAAGCGCTAGCGCGGAGCTAGGTTCACCGAGCCTGTCGTAAGATAGTGAGATAAATGAAGCGCTAGCGCGGAGCTAGATTCGTCGAGCCTATCGTAAGGCGAAGAGAAGCGCTAGCACGAAGCTTGGATCGTCGAGCCTGTCGTAAGGCGAAGAGAAGCGCTAGCATGGAGCTTGGATCGCCGAGCCTGTCGTAAGGCAAAGAGAAGGCTAGCGCGAAACTAGGATCGCCAAGCCTGTCGTAAGGCAGTGAGATAAATGAAGCGCTAGCACGGAGCTAAGTTCGCCGAGCCTGTCGTAAGACGAAGAGAAGCGCTACCACGGAGCTAGGATCGCCGAGCCTATCTTAAGGCGAAGAGAAGCGCTAGCGCGGAGCTAGGATCGCCAAGCCTGTCGTAAGGCAGTGAGATAAATGAAGCGTTAGCGTGGAGCTAGGTTCGCCGAGCCTGTCGTAAGGCGAAGAGTAGCGCTAGCACGGGGCTAGGATCGCCAAGCCTGTCGTAAGGCGGTGAGAAGCGCTAGTATGGAGCTAGGAAGCCAAGCTGTCGTAAGGCAGTGAGATAAATGAAGCGCTAGCGCGGAGCTAGTTTCGCCGAGCCTGTCGTAAGGCGAAGAGAAGCGCTATCACGGTGTTAGGATTGTCGTGCCTGTCGTAAGGCAAAGAGAAGCGCTAGCACGGAGCTAGGATCGCCAAGCGTGTCGTAAGGCGACGAGGAGCGCTAGCGCGGAGCTAGGATCGCCAAGCCTGTCATAAGACAGTGAGATAAATGAAGCGCTAGCGCAGAGCTAGGTTCGCCGAGCCTGTCATAAGGTGAAGAGAAGCGCTAGCACGGAGCTTCGATCGCTGGCCCTGTCGTAAGGCGGTGAGAAGCACTAGCACGGAGCTAGGATAGCCAAGCCTGTCGTAAGGCAGTGAGATAAATGAAGCGCTAGCGAGGAGCTGGGTTCACCGAGCCTGTCGTAAGGCAATGAGATAAATGAAGCGCTAGCGCGGAGCTAGGTTCACCGAGCCTGTCGTAAGGCGAAGAGAAGCGCTAAGATAAATGAAGCGCTAGCGCGGAGCTAGGTTCGCCGAGCCTGTCGTAAGACGAAGAGAAGCGCTGAGATAAATGAAGCGCTAGCGCGGAGCTAGGTTCGCCGAGCCTGTCGTAAGGCGAAGAGAAGCGCTGAGATAAATGAAGCGCTAGCGTGGAGCTAGGTTCGCCGAGCCTGTCGTAAGGTGAAGAGAAGCGCTAGCGCTGAGCTAGGATTGCCGAGCCTGCCGTAAGGCGAAGAGAAGCGCTAGCGCGGAGCTAGGGTCGCCAAGCCTGTCGTTAGGCAGTGAGATAAATGAAGCGCTAAAACGGAGCTAGGTTCGTCGAGCCTGTCTTAAGGCAATGAGATAATGAAGCGCTAGCACGGAGCTAGGTTCGCCGAGCCTGTCGTAAGGCGAAGAGAAGCGCTAGCACGGAGCTAGGATCGCCGAGCCTGTCGTAAGGCGAAGAGAAGCGCTAGCATAGAGCTAGGATCGCCGAGCCTGTCGTAAGGCGAAGAGAAGCACTAGCGCGGATCTAGGATCGCCAATCCTGTCATAAGGCAGTGAGATAAATAAAGCGCTAGCACGAAGCTAAGTTCGTCGAGCCTGTCGTAAGGCAAGAGAAGCGCTAGCACGGAGTTAGGATCGCCGAGCCTGTCGTAAGGCGGTGAGAAGCGCTAGCAGGGAGCTAGGATCGCCAAGCCTGTCGTAAGGCAATGAGATAAATGAAGCACTAGCGCGGAGCTAGGTTTGCCGAGTCTGTCGTAAGGCGAAGAGAAGCGCTAGCACGGAGCTAGGATCACCGAACCTGTCGGAAGACGAAGAGAAGCGCTAAGATTCTGGTGATCTCGGCTTGCCCCGAAAGCACTCGACACGATGCGGCTTGCTCGATCTGATGTTGTTCGAGCACACCCTTAACGGCGTTGGCGATCAACCGATCTAGTTCCTCTTTCGTCAGGACGATGAATTGTCCCGACGGCTCGGCCATCAGTGCTCCTTCTGGTGTTTTATTGGTTTCCCACAGACAGCGCCAAACTTGTTCCGGAAGGAGTCGACGACAATAGCCAGTCACTGAGGTTCTGCCCACGTTGAAGCTGATAGAAGGGGAGGAACTCTGCTCCCTGCGAGATCAACACGAACGTTAGGGGAACAGGCCGGAGGTTGTCTGGCGGAGCCCACTTCGACGCTCAAGTCAGTGCCTCGATGGAGAAGAATAGAAGGCAGGGAAAATGTGTATGAGTTGTAGAGAGTACGTACCCCCCTTACCAAAGGGGTTGGACTACCTTTTATACCCGTGACGACGGTCCCATGTGTCCCACGTTCTTCTCCACGTCCCCTTGATTATCAGTTACTGGATAATCATTGTAACAGTCGTCGCAGCAATTAAATCTAGGTCATTATGATGATTAAGGCTTTAATTACTGCGTCTTACGGGTCATGATTATCCACAGATCCGAAGAAAGTGGGACAGTTACTTGAGGTCGAGTGCTCATTGGCTCCGCTACCCCGAGGTGGTCTCGGGGCCTTTAAGCCCGAGGGGTCCCGGGCGCTCGCCTTCCCGAGGTAATCTCGGGACCTGATCTCCCGATGTGATCTCAGGTGTGTATCCTCCTGGAGCGATCCCAGAAGTAAGTCTACCCGAGGTGGTTTCGGGGATCCACCTTCCCGAGGGAGACTCGGGAGCCAAGGAAAGAGGGTCGTCCAGACTTGGTAGATCCTATCACATAGCTTCTTCAGTCTACGTGTTAGCCACGGGATGCTCAACCCCATCAACCATGTAAATGATGAAACACAAAACTTTGATACCACATGTTAGCTCTTGCATAAATCTATGTCGCATGAGTTCTAAACACTGGATACTTGTACATCGAACAACAAGAAAGATCTAGTTTCATTATAAGCATGACATCAGAAAGTAAATATAATGACAAATTAAGAACTTGAATGTATTAGTGCCATAGTCCTTGTCCTATAGTGTTGCCGTAGTAGCTATGTCCCTGAGAAAGAGGAAGAAGCGGAAGCAAACAAAGAGTGCTCTTCCAAGAGAATTAGCGATGACGACGCCACATAAACTCTCGTCAATGGGGAACGAGGGTTTTGTCAAGATTCTCTAATCCATCGGGGATCTCTCCCTTATATAAGAAATTGATTTGTTATTAACCCATAGATAATAACAAATCGGATTAAAGGGTTTTATACATCGAATCCACATCCGATAATCCTAAACCTAATGAACTCAAGTTCGATCACTTATACAGGTTTAGTTCTTATTCATATATACAACTTACAAATAAACTCATTTAACAGGAAATATCTAATACAGAACACTTGCTTCGCATGCTCATTCAAGCATATTGCCTGAAAACCGAACACTGGTATTGATTATTCCACAAGACAATTATCTATTTTTGTCAGGATGTATGAAGAAAGAGTTAGTTTGACAGTCTTTATCACCTCTTTTGTAAGGGATAGAATCTGTTGAGTTTGAAGTGATTGCCTTATCGAACACTACGTAGACATCACTCTGCAATGGATTAATCAACTAATAACGGAGACATTATTCAAGATAAACAGAATTGCCCCGAGTTAAAAGTTGCAGAGATGAACCTCAAATTGCTCCAAAGTCATGTACATTCCATCCTTGTCTTTTTGCCCAAGTGTTGCAAAATCACCAGGCTTGTCACCATCTCAGAGAAATCAGTAGTCTGCAGCTCAATCATAACTTGATTGATTCACAAAGGTAAATGCGATTAAATTCAGAGATGAAGGACCTGGAACTCATCAGGCATGGAGAACAGCTCCTTTGTATCTTTTCTGTGGCAAAACCAAATTGTCATGATTGAATGCAAATCCAGAAAAGCTGACAGTGACAACAAATTCATCAAAATATAGTGCTGTGGTTTTGTTTCACTCACAGTTCCAGCAATGTCAAGAATATATTCAATAATTTGGTCAATCTTTGAGCATGCCAACAATAGATGATGATATAATAAGATAAGAAAAAGTGCTTCTGGAGACTGAAAACAATAGGATTAAGCAACAAGTTTACATGTATAAAATACCTTACAGACACCATCTTCAAATTTCCTATAGGTTCAGAATCCTAGTGCTCATCTATTGATACTACAGTAGTCTCCTTAATATGAGCAATAAGGAACATTGACAAGAAAAGGGATAGCAAAATTGGTGAAGATGAAATGTAGTTAATAAATGCCCTTGACACTTGGTATAGAAATGTATGTACATAGCTAATTAGCTTCTTTTGGAGGTGATGTATAATACATCATTAATATTTCTGATTCATGGCTTTAAGTCTTAACCACAACATGAATGAAGGGTAAATTATTTTCCATATAAATGAAAGGAGGACATTCAATTCATATTTTATGGTCAATAAAACAGGCAGAATAGCTTGATTATGAGGATATTTAATTCATACATGGTAATGAGATCCAGAACATTTAGAAGAACAAATAAATATTGATTAAGGGCTCATATCTTTAGTTTTATAAGGATCTAAGTGCCATGCATATCTGTGGCACAAAGGAGGTATTAAGGTGTATGAGAATCACACAATTTCTAAACAGGCAGCATGTAATTTTTGAAGGATATGAAGTGGACTAATGATGCTTCATTTAACTTTTATCATATTTTTACTAATGATTTTGTTAGATTGAATTGGATGTCACACACAGAACACAACTAAGTGATTGAGAATATGATAATTAGCTATACCATTGATGAAAAGGCAAATAAAATAATTATATAAAATGCTGTAAAATTGTCATACCAGCTATTAAATATATCGTCATTGCAATCATTACATTTCCAAGATTAGAAAGTATCACTATTTGTAAATAGTCATCTATGATCGACAAGTTATCAGAATCACAAGTCTATAAGAAAAAAAAACAATGATCTGAAAAATAATGATGCATCCATTGAAAGGATGCCAAAGGAACACAAGAATGGTTCGTTTTAAAAATATTCAGAACAGAAAGTTAACTTATTTTATAATATACTTTTGGGTTGAAATGATACTAAGTGGACATGACCAAAAAGATAGAAGGCAACGGACCACCATGAGTATAATTGTATAATGATACCAAATCAACAAAGCACAAATTATTCATGAAACATGATATCAAAATAAACTATTCTTTCAGTAAAATAAAAAACCACAGAGCTGTGCCCATGAAACAGTGACTTCAATTTGATACAGTGCATTTATTGCCTGGCTTCTCCAAGCTTCTGCTCAATTGTCTCATTCCATTTTTTTTAGCCACTGATGGAACATACCAAGAGATCTATTCTAATAATACTTTTGGAAGCTGTAAATCCACAAACATCAGTCTCCGGATCAACCAATCTAACAGCAACTCAACAGTCATGGGTAGTCGATCGGTATGAGTTGCTCGATCATCAATCACTCATCAGGAGTAGCACACAAAAGGCAAATGCCAGTCATATCAAAGAAGTGAACCAGCAGCAACAGGAAGCAAAATTCACATAGGGTTCTTTCTCTAAGCCATCACAAGTGCTCTGGTCAAGAGGAAGGGTGGTAAATGAGAACTGTTTGTGACATTGACAACTCCTCCAAGCTCCCAGCAATGACTGAGGAAGGTATATAACACATGTGCCCATGTGTTGGCTCATGGATGATCTGTAATGAGGCCAAAGTGTTCGATGGCAGCACCCTTCCACCATTGTACTGCCCCCCTCATTTATGTCCCTCTGCTCTCCAAGTACTACTTGCTCGTCTCATTTAGATTTGCAGTGACCGCGTCATAATCCCACACAAGATTCCTCTCTGCATCCTGACAAAGCCAGTCTTAATCGATCAGTGCTTAATCTACTAATACTGACTAAATGAGCAGACAAAAACCTCCAATAAGAGTAGTCCATGAATTCCAGTGAGAGTCATATATGGTACGAGAAAGATGGTCCTTCTGCTGTGGTCCATCATCGCGAGTGCCCCAAGAGATGATAAAAAAATGGAGCAGCCGATCGAATTACTTTAGAATTATTATCAGAATCAATGTTTTTAAACTTGGACCTTTCCATTAATTAACGTTCAGATTGGAAGGGACGATGAGAGATTGAGAGTGCAATATTCTAAAAATGGTCCGTTCACTTTGTTTTGAAGAGAAGTAACATGCCCCTTATCCTATGATCTAACATGGATTCCTTCTTCTTTTTCTGTTCCCATGCAGCTACTACCTCTATGACACCCCATCTCGTACGTTGAGTGAAAAAGAAAGCATTCGAGATGGAGATGAGTAGTCCACTGCAGTTCTTTCTCACCCTGTGCATGGCCGGAGCTTGCAGCTTGGCCTTCTACTTCTACTACAAGGCCTGGCTCCGACCGCAGGCCATCCGCCGGAGGCTGAGGCAGCAGGGCGTGGAAGGGCCGCCTCCTTCGTTCCCGTTCGGGAACTCGCTCGAGATGAAGAGGCTTGTCGCGGAGGCCAAAGGCAGGAGAGGTCGAGGAGGAGGAGAAACTGCTGAAATCAAGCATGACTACACTCCTTTGGTATTTCCCTACTTCGAGCATTGGAGGAAAGTTTACGGTATGAAATAATCAATTCACTACATGCTTTAATCTTTCAATCCTTTCTTCGTTTAATTTACAGAATATTATTTATATATGCATGCATTGAATTACTCCCAAGTTAAAAAGCATTTTTCGAGAAGAACGAGCTGGAATGAACAATAGCCAAGAGTTGGGATTCAAGATCAAAAGTCTGAATTCATTGTCACTGTCTTTAGTTCGTAGTTGATGATGTGAAGAGAGACGAGGAGAGAGAGGTGTGGGGATAAGAATTAATGCCACCTGTTCTTCCAGTTTAGAATCAAATATGGATAGGTCTTACAATGGGCTAGAAAGGCATTTTGTTAGCGTTCCTTATCGAACGTTTCTTCAGTGTGGACGAAAGAGAATGGGAGTTCAAAAGTAGGACCACAGTTGATGGCTTGGCTTAGCTTCCATCGTTTATCTCTTCCCAGTTGAGCAGCAAAAAGGAGAGGTGGTAGGAGTTGTAGAAAGTCGATGAGGAAGGAGAGGAGATTCTTGGGAATATATTGAAAAGGATACGTAGGTGACAGTGCATTAATTAACCCAAGAACAAATAGGGTAATCGATGTCAAATTGAATAACCATGCAGGTCCAGTGTTTTCATATTCAATGGGCAACGTGGTTGCGTTACACGTGAGCCACCCTGATGTGGTGAAGGAGATCAGCCTCTGTTCTTCCTCGGATTTGGGGAAGGCCACTTACTTGAAGAAGACCCATGAGCCTCTGTTCGGCCAAGGCATTCTGAAATCCAACGGCGAGTCTTGGTCTCGCCAAAGAAAGATCATTGCTCCAGAGTTCTTCTCCGACAAAGTCAAGGTGTAGCTCGCTGTACGTAATCTTAATCAACTATTTCGTGCATGATATCTTGACTGACTCATGCAGGGGATGGTGGAGTTGATGGTGGACTCCGCAGCTCCATTACTGAGGTCATGGCAAGAGAGAGTTGAGCTCGCAGGAGGGACTGCAGAGATAAATATTGATGGGGATTTGAGACGCTACTCTGCCGATGTGATCTCAAGAACATGTTTTGGGAGCAATTACGCGAGGGGGAAAGAGATTTTTCAGAAACTAAGAGCTCTGCAGAACGCCGTCGCAACACCCAATCTTTTTGCCGAAATCACTGGCTTAAGGTCTTTTTGCTCTTTAATTGATGCTATTTGGTTTCGAAATATAATCGAAGGATCAATCCGAGATATTGTCGATCTGACAGATGCATACCGACGAAGCGAGCGCGGGAGGTGCAGAGACTGAACAGGGAGGTGAACGCTCTGATCTTGAGGGCAGTGAAGGAGGAGGAGGAGGGAGGAGGGAGGAGAAGGAGAGCCGCCGAGGCCTACGCAGAGGAACCTTCTGCAGGCCATCCTTCGAAGTGCGAGCGAGAGCCTCGATTTCTCCGATAGGTTCGTGGTGGACAACTGCAAGAATATATATTTCGCCGGCCATGAGACGACGGCGGTGGCCGCCAGTTGGTGCCTCATGCTGCTGGCGTCTCACCCTGAGTGGCAAGCGCGGGCGCGCGCCGAGGCGGTGGAGGTCTGCGGCCGCGGCGGCCGGTCGCTAGACGCGAATGCGCTGCAGAAGATGAAAATAGTATACGAGAGAATTTTAGTTTTGCACCCTGATCTTTATTTTATTTCAAAATGCCCTTAATATTTTTATTTCTCGATAAAATAAACATTAAAAAAATAATTATACAATAATTATATACTTATTAATTATCTCGGCATTAATTAATTTAATTGAATCGCAGTTGACGATGGTGATCCAGGAGACGCTGAGGCTGTACCCTCCCGGCGCGTTCGTGGCCCGGGAGGCGCTCAGGGACGTCGACCTCGCCGGCGTCCGCGTCCCCTCCGGCGTCAACATCTACGTCCCTGTCTCCGTCCTCCACCACGGCGCCGCCACCTGGGGCCCCGAGCCCCACCGCTTCGACCCCGACCGCTTCGCCCGAGGCTCCTCCTCCTCCACCAACACCAGTACCAGCCGCCGCCTGCCGCACACCTATCTTCCCTTCGGCGCCGGTCCGCGCACCTGTCTCGGCCAAAACTTCGCCATGACCGAGCTCAAGGTCGTCCTCTCGCTCCTCCTTCTCCAGCTCGCCTTCGACCTCTCGCCGGCGTATTGTCACTCACCTTGCATGAGGCTGATCGTGGAGCCCGAGCACGGAGTGAAGCTGCTGGTCAAAAAAGCGTACGATTAGGAATTAGATTCCATATTTAAACTATGCTTGCAATTAATAATCACATTAGTGTTAGGATACTTTTATGAAGTGGCTTTAAGCTAAAGTAAAAAAAACAAACAACTAAACACAATGGAATGATGAACTTAAGTTTAATTTATTTCCAAATAAAGGTTCAAATGTAGCATCAAAGAATATTACATGAAACGACCGACTCAAAAAAGAATTACATTAAGCGATTTGAAAGGAAAAGAAAATTGTAATAGCATGCATCGTAATCCGTAGCAAGTATCATACAACTCATATCGTCCAAACCCAATCATGCACCGTTTTCAATTGCTTGCTCAGAGCAATTATTTGACGTCGATCGATCATCATTAGATCGTATACGGCGGTGGCAGGGGCAATCCGACTACATCACCGCATAGCAACGCGTTATCCGGTATGTTGTACTCATCCCTCAGCGACCTCGCCGGAGACAAGACGCTCACGTAGACCTGCTGCCCGAGGTAGTGCCTTTCCCACATCTCCGACCGCAGGTTCCAAATCCCGGCGTTGTCGAAGGTCAGCGCGATCGCCGTCCATGACCTCGGGTACACCTGAATCGTGTGCCGGCTCACCGTGTCCAGAAGGTTGTACGTGCTCCGGCTCGCCGGATTCCACTTCCCGACCCCCATTCTGCCGAGCACCAAAGGAAAGGAACAGAGTCAGAGGAGAATAGCAATTTGCAGAGATTGATTTATCGATTTGTTACCCGAGGGAGAAGAAGGAGTAGCCATCCAAATGGTAGCACTGGATGCTCCTCTCCGGATTCTGGAGGATGATCTCGATGTAGTCTCTAAAGGTGGCCTGAATGACGTTGGGCGCGATCTTGATGGCGTTCAACGCTTCCGGCGCCGGGTCGTCGGAGATGATGTTGTACTGGAACACCTTATCGGCGATTCCGAAATACTCGGCGAGCTTGAGAGGAGTGGCGGGGTTGTCATGCGACACGCCGTTTATCGCGTAGCGGCGCTTGCCGTCGACGAGCCCGACGGCGCTGAGGAGCTTGATGGTGCGCGTGATGTTGATGCCGCCGTAGTGGTAAGAGCCCTGGGGGTTGGGGCGGGCAGCGCTGGCCGTGAGGTTCCACCGGAACGAGCGCCACTGATTGAGGGACCAGGCCCAGCCGACGGGGGCCGGCGGGATGTTCGACGAAGGAGGGGTGGTAGAGCCGACGTAACGGATGATGCCGGTGGCGTTGCGGGAGTACTTGGTGAAGCGAGCCGAGGTGGCCATGTAATAGTCGCCGGGGGTCTGGTCGGCGGTGACGAGAACAGAGAGGCACTGGCCGACGTGGATGTCGAGCGACTCGTACACGTTCTGCACCGTGTGCGATCCGTCCATCTCCACCAACATCATGACGTGGCTCTGAATCCGGAAGTTGAGCGCCAGCTTGAGCCCCACGTTGCAGATGCGGTACCGGTACGTCTTGCCGGCCTCCATGGTGAACATCGGCTGGTCGTCCTTGCCGGAGGCGTCCTTGCCGGACTTCCCGTTGATGAGGACGCCGTTGGGGTTGCCGATGTTCTGGCCGGCGTCGAGGGTGGAGGCCATCACCTTGTGGCTCTTGGTGTACCAGTCGCCGATGAGGACGGTGTAGTCGTCGGCCGGAGGGTCAAAGGGGACGGGGATGAGGAGGCGGCTGTTGATACGGAGGCCACCGAAGCCGCCGACGGCCCGCTGCATGCCGGTAGAGGGGAAGTAGAAGTAACTCCCGATTTGATCCTTCACTTGAAAATGATACGTGAAGTTCTTGCCCGGAGGGATGGGGCAGTTGGTTCCCGGCATGCCATCTTGCCATGAATTCTTCCTCTGCTGGATGCCATTCCTGATCGATCCAATCACACAATTCAATACAAACAAAAATTAATTTTGATCGATTGGAAAGAAAAACGGCTAAGTGATTGAGAAAACGAACCATGTGAAGAGGAGGGGCTCGTCAATGTTATTGAAGACGTTGATGACGACGTTGTTGTTGGAGGAGGAGTTGATGTTGGGGCCGGGGAACTGATCGTTGATGAGGATGACTTGTTGGGGGACGCCGAGAGGAGACAGCGTGCCGTAGGAGACTGTCCAGGTGAAGAAGAGATAAGGATCCTCGGCGCGAACCGCCGGCGAGATGAAGGCGAGAAGACAAATGGACGCAAGGAGAGCGGTCGCCGACGGCGACGGCTTCTTCATGGCAAAGATTTGCTCCATTGTCCTCTGTTTGTCGCTGGTGTTGTGTGGGAATGGAACGAGGAGGAAGGAGAATGTGATGTGTGTTTATAGATGAAGCGGAGGGAGGAGGTTGTTTTTGGACCGCCACGCGGTGGAACGCCGGTTCTAAGGGAGATCCCGGTCGCTCGTTGCTCCGGCCTTCGCGTTCTATCTTGATTAAAAACAAAACTTGTTAAATATAGAAATAGGCATCGAAGGTGCTTGTTTGTCCCTTTTTGGTTAAAAATCTTATGGTGGATATTTATTAAATTAGATCTTTCAAGAGAATTCCATATTTAATTAGCCATTACATTTTTGGTTAATTGGAGAAAATTTACATTCACTTACTTCCTGATAGATTAAATATAAAAGAGTAAAAACTTAGTATATATTATAAATATTTGAGTATAAATTGTTTGAGATTGAGTACTAATTTAAGAAATTTAAGTACAAAGTTTCGATGACCCCTCATGTAAAAATCTTGATGTGGTGAGTATAAAAGAGTGAAAACTCAGTATACATTATAAAAATTTGAGTATAAATTGTTTGAGATTGAGTACTAATTTAAGAAATTTGAATATAAAATTTCGATAACTCTTCGTGTGAAATTCTTGATGTGGTGGATGCAACCTTACATACTCAAATTTTTTTAAATAATACTCAATCTAAATCAATTCATACTTAAATTTTGATAATGTATACTGAAATTTTTACTATATACTGAAATAATGTATACTCGAATTTTTTCAAATAATACTCAAATTTCTTAAATTAGTATTCAATCTCAAACAATTTATATTCAAATCTTTACGATTTATACTGAATTTTTATTCTTTTATACTGATAAAAAAATAACAGATAAAACTGTCTTGTCAATCCCATTAGGGAGTGCATGCAAAGAAATTTTCAATTGGGGAGTGCATGTAAAGCCCAGTTTAATATTGGGGAGTTTTTTCAAATTTTCCCTTACATTTTAAGGTCGATATTTGATAATTATTTTTTCTATTAAAATGTGTAAATAATCTTCCTGAATTTATTAATTTGATAAAGAATATAAAAAAATAAGAAATAAATGACATATGGTTGAAAATATTATTAATCAAAAATTTTTCTACGACAACTCAAAACCTAAAATATAAATAAAAGAAAGAAATCTTTAATATATAAGATCTCAAATCCTATATTGTAATGAAAGGAAAGAAAGATTTTTAAAAAATAATTTTCATAACGTAGAGAAATTAATAAAATATGATATTTATATAGACAACTTGTAACCTATAAATATCATAAATATAAAAATTACCCTAAATACCATATGATGGGGTTGAGTCGTCCGTGGCGGACACCTGAGATAAAGAAGTTGCGTGGCAAAACGTGATGAGTCTGAGCGATTCCCCTTTCAGAGCTCTCGGAATAGTCTCGGGAAGAGGAGCCTCCAGGGCCCCCCTCGGGACACACGCCCTGGAAAATCATATCAAAAAACCCCTCCCGGTATCACCCCGGAAAGTCGGGTCCCGAGATCACCTCGAGGAAGTGGAGTGCCCGCGATCGCCCGGGCCAGAAGGCCCCGAGATCACCTCGGGGAAGCGGAGCCCAAGCTGCCTTGGACCTTAAGTAACAATCCCCCTTCCATCGCGGATCTACAGATAAGCATCCCTACTATCACGGAGATATCATGATCCTTAAATGACGCAACGGGTCAAAACACATAATGACGTCGTGGACCGTTTCAAAGACAATCTAGTAACCGCCAAATGGGGGATGTGGCATAGATCATGGGGCACGCCAAGGCAGCCGCCACAGGTATAAAAGGTACTCCAACCCCTCTGGCAAAGGGGTCATACATTCTCTACTACTCATACATTTTTCTAATTTTATACTTCTCCTCTCCATCGAGGCACTGACTTGAGCGTCGGAGTGGGCTCCGCTGGACAATCTTCAGTGTGTTCCTCTAACGCTCGTGTTGATCTCGCAGGGCGCAGAGTTCCTCCCCTCCTGTCAGCATCCGCGTGGGTTGAACCTCGGTGACTGACCATCGACGTAGATTCCTTCTGGAACAAGTTTGGCGTCGTCTGTGGGAAACCAGTAAAGCACCAGAAGGAACACCGATGGCAGGACCGGAAGGATAATCCATTGTCCTGACGAGGGAGGAACTGGACCGCTTGGTGGCCAATGCCATCAAAGAAGTGCTTGAGCAGCACCAAGTCGAACAAGCCGCCTCGCAGCAAGGGGCTCCTGCGCGGGAGGAGGTCCCTAGAGTCTCCATCTCGCACTCGCGGAGATCCGTCACACCAGTGGGACGACGAGACGGAGCAGCCCCAGGTCCCCGAAGAGACTCTTCCGGAGATATCGAGAAGGCCCACTCGGTAGCCTCCATCGCGCAGAGGCACGAAGAAGGACAAGGGAAAATGGAGGAACCTAAGGCCTCCCAGAAGAATCCCTCTACTCCCTTCTCATCTGAGATTGTGGAAGGCCCCATGCCGAAGCAGTTTCGTGGGCCTAGGATGCCGATTACGACGAGAAGACGGATCCGGAAGATCATGTCTGCAAGTTTGAGAATGCAGCACTCCTACACCAGTATACTGACGGTGTGAAGTACCGAGTGTTCCTAAACACCCTGTATGGAGCAACCCAACGATGGTTCCAGAGGCTGCCACAAGGTTCAATCAACTCCTTCGTGGAGTTTAGAACCGTCTTCCTCCACCACTTCGCCAGCAGCCGTCGTTTTCAGAAGACGGTGCTCAATCTGTTCGCCCTCAAGCAAAAGTCGAAAGAGTCGCTTAAGGAGTACATCCAGCGGTTCAACAGGGTGGCGCAAGACGTGCCCAGTGCAACGTCGGAAATCCTCATCAGTGCCTGCACCCAAGGGCTCGCGGAAGGGGATTTTTCCAATCCCTGGTGAAGAAGCCCCCATCAGCTTTGATGATCTGCTGGGGCGCTCTGTCAAACACGTTAACGTGGAGGAGGTACAATACACCCGCCACAAGGAACCAGTCGGAGTCCTCCCCCAGCCGCTCCCCGGTCTGAAAGGAGGGAGCTCCCAACTCCAACTCGAGGAAAAGACCTTCACCTTAAGAAGGACCAGTGGGAGGGTAGGCGAAGGCTGGTTGAGACGGTGGATACCGAGCAGCCGGAGCCACTGCCAAAGTACTGCGGTTTTCATGGCAGTACAACACACTCCACCGAGGAGTGTCATGCCTTGAAGAAGAAATTCAGTGAGGAGGCAGACACCAGACCTCGGAGAAAGTGAAATAAAGGGGGATATCGCCGAAGGTCTCCACAGCGGAGCCTTTCTCCTCGGCGGTAGCAGGCCAGGGAAAACGAGACCCGACATCGGTCTCGGTCACGGTTGTGAGGAAGGAGTCGGGGGCCTGCACCCCGAAGATTTCTCTCCATAGAGAGAGATCCCCAGAAGGCCAAGGCCCCTATGCGTGGCCCGCCCTCTGGACACGTTGGAGTAATCTCCGGGGGGCCCACCGGAGGAGTTTCCACCGGGCCAGGAAGTCTCATACCCGGCGACTGGAAAACTACTCCACTGGGACGAACTGGAGCCAGGAGCACAACCCTACAATTTCTTTCGGTCCAGCAGACCTGGAAGAGGTGGAAGCTCCCCATGAAGATGTCATAGTAATCCTAGCCCGCATTGCCAACTACGAGCTTAAGTGCATCTTCGTGGACACAGGAAGTTCCATAAACATCCTGTACAAGGCGGCTCTGGACCAAATGCAGATCGACGAGGATGAGCTACTCCCGGTCTCAACCCCACTGTTCAGCTTTATGGGGTATCAAGTACAGCCGATAGGGCAAATCACCTTATCGCTCCCATTAGGTAGCGATGCGCTGGAGAGGACCAGGAGGATGCCTTTCTTGATTGTAGACGCTCCCTCCTCCTACAACGCCATCCTAGGCCGCGCCGGCGCTCAGTGTCTTCCAGGCGGTGGTCTCTGTCTACCACCAGAAGATAAAATTCCCCGTATGCGACCGAGTGGTTGAAGTCAAAGGGGACCAGCTGGTGTCGTGGTGGTGCTGCAGTAGGGAAGTCAGGTTAGAGTATTGGAAGAACCCAAGGGCTTCAAAAGGCTAGCTGGAGGAGGCGGTCATGCACAGGGGGAGAGGGACAAAAGGCTCAAGAGGCCTGGGCAGGCTAACTATCTCTGACCCTTCCGGTCCCGGTAAGATTTATTTTGCATATTGTGTACCCGCCTGTGTATTCTTGCTGCCTTGCAGTGCATTCAAGTAATAAAGGTGCCCTCTCTAAAATATCAATGTACCACCAAAGAATAAAAACTCTAATGCCTCTTGATGCTACGGATGTCCGAGGTACTTAGGCTTAGTTCGGGTGCTACGAACGCCCGACCAAGTAACCAAAACCCTAATACCTCGCGGTGTTGCGGATGCCCGAGGTACTTAGGTTTGGTCTGGGTGCTACGGACTCCCAACCAAGAATAAAAACCCTAATACCTTGCGGTGTTGCGTGTTGGAACTTGGATGGCTAGAGAGGGGGGGTGAATATAGTCAGACACAAACTTCTTCAACTTTTAGATTTTCTGCGTGATCAGGTTAGTAGCACAGCGGAAGCAAAAACAAAACAGAGTATAACTGCAGAAATAAAAAGCAAACCAAAAACGCTAACAAGGATCGTTTACAAGGTTCGAGGATAACTTACTCCTACTCCTTGGCGTGCCCTTAAGGTGGGTGATCCCTTGATCGTCGGCAAATCAAGCCCCGAAAAATCCGGATATCAAATCCTCCTTCTCGGTGGAGAAACCTCTCCACACAAATGTGTCAATAGAGTATATGGAATGAAAGCGCAGAGACACAAAGAAAGATCTTACAGATCGCTAACAAAGCACAAGGATAAAAATCGGATAACAGATCACTGAGCACAGCACAGCACCACCAACACAAGAGCTCCCAGCTCTTTGTTTGCTTGATGATCCACTCGCAACTCCCTCCACAAACTCACGGTTGCTACTTTGCAAGAGATCGCTTCAAAGTGTTGAATGAATTGCTCAAGAGTTGGAGAAAAAAGCTTGTTCACTAAGAGATCTTTTTTAGCTCCTTCTCCACTTCGCAGCTTAACCTGCTTACCATCGCCAGGTCACCAGCTGCTCACCTGCAACAACCCAGCTACCCCTGACCTCCTTGGACTCACTGAATCCCCTCCAGTCAAGCCCCAGGTCCCAGGTTATCAGCTTCTCAGTCGTTGCAGCTTGCGCTAGAAGACGTTATTTCCTACAGATGGGAAACAACCAAACCTGCTGAAGCAAAAGCCTCCGTTTGACTCCCCTTGAGTAAACCTGAGTTACCTACACACTTAGCAGCTCATTAGACCAGTAAATCAGCAGAGGATCAAACATCAGAAGGTCGGAACAGATATCAGTAGTGAATCAGCAGAGAAACAGAACGCAATCAGAATTCTGAAAGCGCTTTTGAATTAAAGTTGTTAACTAATGATCGGTCACCGGACTGATCAGAGTGACTCCTGATCGGTCACTAGACCAATCAGGATGGGTCCAGACCGATCAGGCTCCAGCCTGATCGGTCCCCAGTGAGAAATCAGAAATCGCGACTTCTTCGTGATCGATCACCAGACCGATCCCAAGTCGTGGAGTGATTTTCCAGCTTCGCAGTCCAAACCTCCTGATCGGTCACCAGACCGATCAGGGTGTGGCCTGATCGGTCTGGGGTCCGATCAAGACACCTCCTGACCGATCAGGCTCCATCTTGATCGGTTATAGTGAGAAGCTTGCGACAATTGATCGTTCACCAGAACGATCTGAATAGTATCCCTGATCGGTCACCAGACCGATCAGGAGTCGATCAGTAGCCCAACAAGGTCACGATCCACGAAGGACCATGCCAACTTCCCTGATCGGTCACTAGACCAATCCCGGCAAAGCCAAATCCACTCTAAGTTAAGAGAACGGGCTCCCAGCCTTCTCTGACTCGTGCTCAGTCCCCCGGACCAAGACTCCGTGCCCAGTCTCACTCACCGGGACTTCAACCTAGCTTCCCAAGCTAGGACCTGGCCCTCCAAGCCAGGGTTTCATCCTAGCTTCCCAAGCTAAGACCTGGCCATCCAAGCCAGGATTTCATCCAACCTAGCTTCTCAAGTTAGGACCTGGCCCTCCAAGCCAGGGTTTCATCCACCTAGCTTCCCAAGCTAGAACCTGGCCCTCCAAGCCAGGGTTTCATCCAACCTAGCTTCCCAAGTTAGGACCTGGCCCTCCAAGCCAGGGTTTCATCCAACTTAGCCCTCCAAGCTAGGACCTGGCCCTCCAAGCCAGGATTTCCACCTAGTCCCACTAGGTCTTTTCCACTCTACCTAGTCCCACTAGGTGTGACTAGTCCCCGACCAGAACTTAAACTCAATCATCTCATTGACCTAAACTAAAATCGGTGTCAACACCAAAATAACAATCAGGGTCACACTGCATCAACAATCTCCCCCTTTTTGTTGTTTGACAACCCGATTTTAAGTTTATGGATTTGAAATCAATTATCTCAAATTTCAGAATCGTAGGAGAATCAGGATCCTCCCCCTACAACAGTTAAACTCGTAGTAGTCCTAAACTTAACCAACCACACTCTCCCCCTTTGTCAAACACCGAAAAGGGTGTAGACTGGTTGTTAAGTTAAAAACATACTCCCCCTCAAACCTAGGGGTTCTCCCAAAACAACAAAGATATGATTTAATTTTGAAAGCATATGAAACCATGTGATAAAGATAAAGCAGGATACAGTAATCACATGCAGCATATGAATCAAGGAATAGGAATAAAACAAGACTTAGCAATAACCATGGAGTAGCAAATCAGACATGGAAATCAGGCATAAAGTCAGATGCATCACACAGCATCAGAATATAGTCAAGTACATCACCCAGTAAGATCAAAGTCGGATGCATAGCAATGCATCAAAGTATAGTCAAAGACATCAACAAGTCATAATAGTCATAACACAAATCATGAAAGCTAGATCAGAGTATAGCCATAATCAATCGGTGCCGAGGGGGGGGGGGTCATCGGCCTGCATGGGGTCATCCGTCGTGTCATCATCAGGTGTGAAGGACCCTGGGGCAATACTGCTAGAGGGTGCAGCTCCAGGAAACGTATGCTGACGCCACTCCTCGTACCATGTCTGCTGCTGGGAGCGCATCCCCAAGACGTCGGACTCCAACGCGAGTAGTCTGCGATCGAAAGACCGAAACTCAGACCGGACCTCCTGTCGCCAGAGCTCGGAGATATGAAACTCGTGCTGCATCGTCAGCTCTAGCTCCGAAACCTGCCAGCGGATGTCGGGATCTGGCTCGTACTCATAGGCAGCTGCTGCGGCGGGCACCTCCTGATGTGCAACCGGAGCTGCTGGTACCTGAACATGTGCGCCTCGAGGTAGCTCGCCTAGACCTCGCCCGACCTTCCTGTTGATGCAGTCTGACCTTGATTGTTGTTTTGGTGTTTGACACGGATTTAAGTTTGATTCAAGTTTAGTTGAATTCGGATTAAGTCCAGGTGGATCGGGAGATCGCACGCTGGCGTGTGAAAATTCCTAACTTGAAGGGTTAGGTGTGAAAAAGTCCTAGCTTAGAGGGCTAGGTTTGAAAAGTCCTAACTTGGAGAGCTAGGTGTGAAAAGTCCTAACTTGGAGGGTTAGGTGTGGAAAAGTCCTAACTTGGAGGGTTAGGTGTGAAAAGTCCTAGCTTGGAGGGCTAGATGTGAAAAGTCCTAACTTAGAGAGTTAGGTGTGAAAAGTCCTGGCTTGGAGGGTCAGGTCCTAGCCTGGAGGGCTAGGTGGATGAAATCCTGGCTTGGAGGGTCAGGTCCTAGCCTAGAGGGCTAGGTGGAGAAATCCTGGCTTGGAGGGTCAGGTCCTAGCTTGGAGGGCTAGGTTGGATGAAACCCTAGCTTGAAGGGTCAGGTCCTAGCCTGGAGGGCTAGGTGGATGAAACCCTGGCTTGGAGGGTTAGGTCCTAGCTTGGAGGGCTAGGTTGGATGAAATCCCGGCTTGGAGGGCCAGGTCCTAGCTTGGAGGGATAGGTTGAAGTCCCGGTGAGTGAGACTGGGCATGGAGTCTTGGTCCGGGGGACTGAGCAAGAGTTAGAGAAGGGCTGGAGGCTTGTTCTCGTGACTTAAAGGAGATTTGACCTTGCCTAGATCGGTCTGGTGATCGATCAGGGAAGTTGGCACGGTATTCCCTCGTGGATCGGTCTGGTGACCGATCCAGCGATGACTGATCGGTCTGGTGACCGATAAGGGAGCACACAGTGACCTTGTTGGGCTACTGATCGACTCCTGATCGGTCTGGTGACCGATCAGGGAGCATACAGTGAGTTTGGGAACCCTACTGCTCGGCTCCTGATCGATCTGGTGACCGATCAGAGATACTGTTCGGATCGTTCTAGTGAACGATCAAACGTCGCGGACTTCTCACTATAACTGATCAGGTTGGAGCCTGATCGGTCGGAGGGTGGCCTGATCGGTCACCAGTCCGATCAGGCCACACCCTGATCGGTCTGGGGACCGATCAGGAGGTTTGGACTGCGAAGTTGGGATATCACCCTGCAAAGGGGTGGATCAGTCTGGTGACCGATCCACGACTTGGGAATGGTCTGGTGATCGATCCCGGAGAAGTCGCGATTTCTGATTTTACGTTGGGGACCGATCAGGTTGGAGCCTGATCAGTCTGAACCCATCCTGATTGGTCTGGTGACCGATCAGGAGTCCCTCTGATCAGTCCGGTGACCGATCAGCAGCTGACAGCTTTAATTCAAAAGCGCTGTCAGAGCTTTGATCGTGTTCTGATTACTACTGATACGCTACCGATACTTGTTCAGAGTCTTCTGATATTTGATCCTTTGCTTGATTTACTGTGCTTATGATCTGATTTAGTGTGCAGATGACAGGGATGAATTCAAACACTCAAGGAGGGTCAATGGGAGTCTTTCCTTGGAGCAGGTTTGTCCGTTTTCCATCTCAGGTTGCAACGGATGCTGGCGCTGCTGGAGCTGCTGACTGGGGCTTAGCTGAGGGAAGCTCAGGGAGTCCAAGAGAGAGCTCAGTGGTAGGTGGGTAGTTGCAGCTGAGCAGCTGGTGAGCTGTAGTAGAGCGTCTGGTGGCTGGTGATGTGAGCTGGAGAAGCCAGATGCTTAAAAGTGCTGAGAAGTGGAGAAGAGAAACAGATCTCTCAGTTTTGGCTACAACTTCTGTGATCTTGCGACAACTTTGATCCATCTCTTGAGCAAGCAACTGTGAATCTGAAGCAACCTTCTGTTACTTGAGCACTTGGGAAGAAACAAGGAGCTTGGCGAGTCCATCAACGAGAAGACACGAAGAAGGGAGTTCTTACGTGAGATCTGTGCTGAGTGGAGCTCGGTGAGGAGTTCGCTTGTGTTCTTGCTGTTCTTAGTGCTCAGTAAGATTCCTTCTTGTGTTTCCTGTACTTAATACTTCATTCATCTTGAAACGCTGTGGAGAGGTTACTCCACCGAGAAGGAGGTTGCATTCTATCCGTATTTTCCGGAGCTTGATCAGCCAACGATCAAGGGATCGCCCACCTTAAGGGCACGACAAGGAGTAGGGGCAATTTATCCCCGAACCTTGTAAACGATCCTTGTTGGCGTTTTGGTTTGCTCCTCATTTTTGCACATTTCTGTTTGTTTTCTTTGTTTCCGCTGCCTAACCTCTGAAGTGCAGAGAAATCTCAAAAACTGCTAAGTTTTAAGTGTCTGGCTACATTCACCCCCCCCTCTCTAGCCATCCAAGCACCAACAAGTGGTATTAGAGCTTGGGGCTCTGTTCAAGCGGCTTAACATCCGAGAGTCAACGACAATGACTTTGAGAGAAGGATTTAGCACTACCTGACCTCCCTTCTTTAATGGATCAGATTTTCAATATTGGAGATCGAACATGGAGTACTATCCCAAGATGGACATCAACACATGGTTCATTGTGAAGGAGGGTTTTTCCCCTCCAAAGGATGATGAAGGAAAAGAATTGGAATCTTGGCGTTGGTCGGTTGAGCAAACCCAGAAAAGTGAAGTCGATACGAAGGCGGTGGTGACTTTGCAATGTGGCATGAACAAAGACCAACTAATCAAGGTTGGTCCCTTTACAAGTGCAAAGGATTTGTAGAATAAACTCATTGAGCTCCATGAGGGAACTCAAGATACACGGACAGTCAAGAAGGACCTTCTTCTCAGCCAACTTCAAAATCTGTCCATGGAAGAAGATGAAACTGTGAGTATATTTCATGGTCGTTTTAAAGAAATCCTCAATGGTCTCCACTCCACCAATGAAAAGGTAAAAAACCGAAACCTAGTAAGGTATGTTCTTAAAGCTTTTCCTAGGAACGCCTTGTGGTCATCCATAGTGGATGCTTACAAGGTTTACAAGGACTTATCTTTTGTTAAGTTAGAGGATTTGTTTTTTGAGATGGAGCTACACGAGATCTTTAACACAAGCCCAAAAGAGAAAGGGTTTGCTTTAGTGGCAGGTGACAAAAAGAAAAAGAAGAATGACAAGGAGGAGGAGGAAAGCCACTGTCACGTGGCTCTCGTGGCCTTAGAAGAGTCATCCAAGGAGAGTGACAAAGAATCAAGCTCCTCAACCGTGCCTTCATCATCTTTGGATGATGAAGAGGTAATCTCTCCCAAGTTGGATAAGTGCTATAGAACAATAGCATGCCTAACTAAGTTGCTTAAGAAATCTAAGGCAAAAGTTAAATCATTAAGATTAGAAGTAGAGAAATTGAAAACCTTTAAGGATGAGGTAATTGATGACTCACATGATAAGTCCCTTGAGAATGAAAATAAGGACTTAAAGAGCGAAATTGAAAATCTCAAGAATATTCTTGAGAAGTTTTCAACTAGCTCTAAAACATTAGACATGGTACTAAATTCCCAAAGGGCGGTTTACAATAAGGCCGGTATAGGTTACCGACCTAAAGAACCGAGCTTTGTATCATTAATGTCAAGAACACATTTTGGATCATCAAATAAGTCTAGGGTTCAAAAAGCTAGAAAGAAATTGACTAAGACATGGGTGCCAAAGTCCCTCATTGTTGATGCATTAGGTCCCAAAATTTGGATACCTAAAACCTCTATATTTAGAATTGTATAAGCATTATTTGAGGGGGAGCATCTATCAACATGGGAGGTTGATATTTGGTGCTCCAAACCCATGACCAAGGAAAAAATTGTCATTCACATGGTTGGTTATGGAAAATTCGAATTAAATGCTTTGAGCTTCATTGTCTTAGTTCTTATAACAAGATGATCCCTTGGCTAGTGATTTATGAAATCTCATTTGGGCAATAAGGAAACTTATCATGCAACGAATGATAGTATATCCATGCTTCAAAATAAATAAACAAGTTTTGAGAAAAAAAATATTCACATGAATGGTTTAGGTTGACACATAATTTACTCTTGCCATGGATTGTTTAGAATAATTAGGTTTATTATTGCAATTTATGTTTTCCTGCAATTCATGGTTTATGATATGCCTTATGTCAACCCTAAGGAGTCCATTTTCTTGTATATGTTATACAACATGAATGCATGCTAAAGAACAAGGATTAACACATAGTTTGTACTAATAAGGCATCACCAAACAAAGAACATAAGCTTAAGGTTTAGGCTTAAGTTTTTCTTAATATTTTGGAGATGAACTTAGTTGAATATGCCATGATCTTACTGTTTGTGTGATTAACCTTAATGTATGCTACCAATTTTGGTTAAGAACAGCATGCTCACATAGTTCATGATGTTTCAAGTTCCATGACTTGTTTTGTTTTCCCACTTGACTGATATCAAATCTAATGTCATCATATGCCTAATATTAATTGGATCACTAAGATATCAGTACTTAAGTGTAGGTTGGATTATCAAGATTGTTAGGGATAAACAAGAACATACTTAGAACATAACTGATCATTCAAACCTAGTGTTGGTACTTTAATCCATAGAAATTCTTGATTATTGATGTGAAATGAAGCCTAGTTAAGGGACCCAAATCAGATTGCTTGTTTTGATTAAATGAATTATGGTTAATGGAATTCATTTAGGGAGTAAATTTGATTGTATTAGGGATTAGAGTGATTAAGAGTTGAAACGAACTTGTTTCTGAAACTGATCAGTTTCAGAAAACATTCTGTGCCGAACCTGATCGGTCCACTGACCGATCAGGGATCCCTGTGATCGGTCCGGTGACCGATCAGATCAACACTGATCAGTAAGTTCTATGTTTGGGTCAAAACTCCTCAGTCCGATCTCCTCTCGTCGAATTGTATCAGTTTAATGATCATACTACAAACAAACATGATACAATCCGATTACGATTGAAACACACTTGATCCTCTATTGGTACAAACCTGGTACTAAGGGAGTACAAATTTGTTCAAGTGGTAAAATATGGGGAGGAATTTTTGAGACCCTTGATTCTCAGAAATGTTTCTGAAACGTCAAGTGTTAAAATGAGGTTTGGCTAATCATACTTGGAACGAAACTTGATTTGATACAAACCTATATTGGAATGTTCAAATTCATAGGAAAGGGTTTGTTGAGTCATGACTCTTGTTCTTAATGTCGTGTTTCAGAAATGTTTCTGGAATGTCGAATATCAATGGAGTCTACACCCTTGTTTTAGAATGCAAATTGTTAATGCAGTCTGATCAGGAACGTATCAGGGTTTCTGAAATTTTTCTGAAATCTGATCGCTCCCCCGACTAATAAGAAATATTACTGTATCAAATAATCAACGAACCTGATCGGTCCAGAGACCAATCAGAATTATATGTCAGATACAGATGCATTCCTTACTTGACATACGAAACATATACATGTTTGACCATGATATAATTCCGTATATATTTTCATGTGAAATTCAAAATTTACCTTTGATTATTTTGGGTTTGGGGAGAGACCCTTGGTTTGAGGGGGAGGTATGTTCCAACTTAATAACCATACCCTTTTCGATGTTTGACAAAGAGGGAGAAAATGATTGATTAAATTTAGGGTTATTGTAGGGGGAGGACCTTGATTCCCTTACGATAATTGAACTGCCTTCAATTGATCATTAATGTCTAGACTTAAATCGGGTTGTCAAACATCAAAAAGGGGGAGATTGTTGATGCAGTCTGACCCTGATTGTTGTTTTGGTATTTGACACGGATTTAAGTTTGATTCAAGTTTGGTTGAATTTGGATTAAGTCCAGGTGGATCAGGAGATCACACGCTGGCGTGTGAAAAGTCCTAACTTGGAGGGTTAGGTGTGAAAAAGTCCTAGCTTGGAGGGCTAGGTGTGAAAAGTCCTAGTTGGGAGAGCTAGGTGTGAAAAGTCCTAACTTGGAGGGTTAGATGTGAAAAAGTCCTAACTTGGAGGGATAGGTGTGAAAAGTCCTAACTTGGAGGGTTAGGTGTGAAAAGTCCTAGCTTGGCGGGCTAGGTGTGAAAAGTCCTAACTTGGAGGGTTAGGTGTGAAAAGTCCTGGCTTGGAGGGTCAGGTCCTAGCCTGGAGGGCTATGTGGATGAAATCTTGGCTTGGAGGGTCAGGTCCTAGCCTGGAGGGCTAGGTGGATGAAATCCTGGCTTGGAGGGTCAGGTCCTAGCTTGGAGGGCTAGGTTGGATGAAACCCTGGCTTGGAGGGTCAGGTCCTAGCCTGGAGGGCTAGGTTGTATGAAATCCTGTCTTAGAGGGTCAGGTCTTGGCTTGGAGGGCTAGGTTGGATGAAATCCCGGCTTGGAGGGCCAGGTCCTAGCTTGGAGGGCTAGGTTGAAGTCCCGGTGAGTGAGACTGGGCATAGAGTCTTGGTCCGGGGGACTGAGCACGAGTTAGAGAAGAGCTGGAGCTTTGTTCTCGTGACTTAGAGGAGATTTGACCTTGCCTGGATCGATCTGGTGACCGATCAGGGAAGTTGGCACGGTGTTCCCTCGTGGATCGGTCTGGTGACCGATCCAGCGATGACTGATCGGTCTAGAGATCTTTCAGGGAGCACACAGTAACCTTGTTAGGCTACTGATCGACTCCTGATCGGGCTGGTGACCGATCAGGGAGCATACAGTGAGTTTGGGAACCCTACTGCTTGGCTCCTGATCGATCTGGTGACCGATCAGAGATACTGTTCGGATCGTTCTGGTAAACGATCAAACGTCGCAGACTTCTCACTATAACCGATCAGGTTGGAGCCTGATCGGTCGGAGGGTGGCCTGATCGATCACCAGTCTGATCAGGCCACACCCTGATCGGTCTGGGGATCGATCAGGAGGTTTGGATTGCGAAGATGGGAAATCACTCTGCAAAGGGGTGGATCGGTCTAGTGACCGATCCATGACATGGGAACGGTCTGGTGATCGATCCCGGAGAAGTCGCGATTTCTGATTACACGTTGGGGACCGATCAGGTTGGAGCCTGATCGGTTTGAACCCATCCTGATCGGTCTGGTGACCGATCAGGAGTCCCTCTGATCGGTCTGGTGACCGATCAGCAGCTGACAGCTTTAATTCAAAAGCGCTGTCAGAGCTCTGATCGTGTTCTGATTACTACTGATACGCTACCGATACTTGTTCAGAGTCTTCTGATATTTGATCCTCTGCTTGATTTGTTGTGCTTATGATGTGATTTAGTGTGCAGATGACAGGAATGAATTCAAACACTCAAGGAGGGTCAATGGGAGTCTTTCCTTGGAGCAGGCTTTTCCGTTTTCCATCTCAGGTTGCAACGGATGCTGGCGCTGCTGACTGGGGCTTGGCTGAGGGAAGCTCAGGGAGTCCAGGAGAGAGCTCAGTTGTAGGTGGGCAGTTGCAGCTGAGTAGCTGGTGAGTTGCAGTAGAGCGTCTGGTGGCTGGCGATGTGAGCTGGAGAAGCCAGATGCTTAAAAGTGCTGAGAAGTGGAGAAGAGAAACAAATCTCTCGGTTTTGGCTACAACTTTTGTGATCTTGCGACAACTTTGATCCATCTCTTGAGCAAGCAACTGTGAATCTGAAGCAACCTTCTGTTACTTGAGCACTTGGGAAGAAACAAGGAGCTTGGTGAGTCCATCAGCGAGAAGACACGAAGAAGGTGTTGGATCGAGTTGGTCCGGCTAGAGGGGGGTGAATAGACGGAAACGAAATATGAAATGGAAGGCACTCGTCTTTAAAAAAACTTGGTCGCAACTAAGAACGTTGCTTCCAAGGCAATGGACGCTCAATTAAAATCTCCTTGTGGCGGAGAAGCCTTACAATAAAAGCACGCTAGACTATAGAGAGAATTACAATGGTATTCAATATCTTTCCTCTAAATCTCTAAGCCTATTTATAGGTTGAGTGATATGATCTTGACCGTTGATACAAGATTGAGTTTCATCTTGATCGTAGATCTAAGATTAATCTTAGCTGTTGATCGTAGATGAACTTTTATCTCAACCAGATTTTAAACTCTAATTAAAAGAGATAAATATTATTATCTCTTTAATCGGTGAAAGCTTTATCTCTTTAATCGGTGAAAGCTTCGGACCTGGATAAGTTTTGACTAAACAAATCCACGTGTGGAGCTTGTAAAAAGATTTAATTAAAAGCTTTAATATAAAAGCCTTTTTTTTAACGTCCTTTAAAAAGCTTTTAATTAAATATAAAAGTTTTTTTTTAATGTCCTTAAAAAAAATTTTAATTAAAAGCTTTAATATAAATTAAAGTCCTTTAAAAAGCTTTTAATTAAAAGCTTTAATATAAAAGCTTTTATAAAAGACTTTAATTCACCGTCTTGATCCAAGTCAAAGGCAACTTGGTTGACTGTTCGTAAGTAGATCTTCTGGGTGATTTTTGACCAACCGGAGTTAGGCTCACCCGAACCCGACTCCGACCTTTCACCCCTCGAGCGCGCTTCCTTCCGGCTTCTCGTCCCTCGGACATCGCGCACGTCCTTCTTGGTCCACCGGCGTACTCTTCCGCAACTTTCGCGTCCCTCAGATTGCACCGAGCCCGTCAGCTCACTTCCCCGTGCAATCCTTCTCGTCCGCTGCGTCTTACGCTCGACTTCCTCCGTTCCTAAGTTCCTGCACACTTAGCAGAGGGATAAAACCAACAGGACCTAACCTTACTTGGTTGATCACATCAAAACCAACCGGGGCACCAACAATCTCCCCCTTTTTGATGTGCATCAACCCAAACTTAGTTAGGGATAAGCAACAAACAATAAAAATATTGTAACAGAATTAAACATGAAAGAAATTTGCAATCATGTACATAACCTCCCGCTGAACATAAACTATTCTCCCCCTTTGATCACAGCAAAAATGGGACAAAAAAAAATAGGGAAGAAAAAATATAAATTTCACTTAAATTTTTTTGTTTTTAATTCATACAAATTATTAAAAAAACTTAATAAATTCAAGTACAAAAAAAATATTAGTCAATTTTATTTTTCATAAATACCAGAAAATTAATTCAATATTGATTTTGGGACCCAAAATAAATTTTCATCTACGAGGTTAATAAAATACTTTGGAGAAATATAATTTCTAGGAATTTTTCTAAGCTGACCCCTATGATTTTTAATATACCAATTCAGATTTTCAGGATAAAAATTCTTTTTAATTCTTAAACATGCAATATCATTTTCTAATTTCTCCACTAAATTCTTCAAATTTTCATTTTCTGTTTTCAGTTGGTCGGATAGAACAGATGAGCATACAGTGCCAAATCTTTCTTTTAACTCAGAGTTTTCTATCTCCAATTTATTCATCGACTTAAGCATGGATTTTATTACTGAGTAGATTCGAGCAGGTGGAAGTAGACATACCTCACTTACCGGGTCGGTTTCGAAGTTAGGATCTTCCTCTTCATTGCTGCTTTCTCCCGAGGTGCTTTCTTCATCTTTGTCTTGGTGGCTTGCCATCAGTGCAAGTCCGACGAACTCTCGAACTCTCCGGCTTCCGATTCATCTGACGAGGTCTCGTCCCAGGTGGCTTTTAGTGCCTTTTTCTTCTTTGGCTGGTTCTTGAGTTTAGGGCACTGATCTTTAAGGTGTCCCTCCTCATTGCAGTTGTAGCATCGGACCGTTCGTTTTTTCTTTCTCTGCACCCTTTTTGAGCGGTTAGTATTAATGTATTTACATAATTTTCTTACCGCTAGTGCTGTTTCTTCATCATCCGCTGAAGATTCTTCGTCGAGTTGGATCTTCCTTATTTTTAGCGCAATATTGTCAGCTTTCCTGTTCTTTTCTACAAAGCGTGATTCGTGAAGTTCCAAAGTAGAAAACAACTCTTCGAAAGTACTTATTTCTAGATTTTTTGAAATATAATATGCATCAATTACCGAGGTCCATTCTGGGGTTCTCGGAAATGCATTTAGAGTGTACCTTTGAGCATCGCAGTTAGTTACCTTTTCTCCGAGATTTTCGAGGCTTGTGATTAGTTCTTTTACCTTTGCATGTAATCTCGCAACAGATTCTCCGTCTTCCATCCGTAGATTGGTCAGTCGGCTTCGAAGAACATCTCGTCACGCAAGTTTTACTTCCGAGGTTCCTTCGTGGAGTTTCAAGAACTTTTCTCAAAGTTCCTTCGCCGATTCGTACTTACCGATCCGGTTCATATCTTGCTCTGGGAGGACGGTCAGCAGATGAAATTCTGCCTTTCCATTTGCTACAGCATCAATTTGTTCCTTCTTGTTCCAAAAATCAGGATCCTTGATCTTTCCTTCATTGTCTTCGGGAGATGCATAGCCATTTTTCATAATAATTAATAATTCATAATCCGTAGTAAAAAATACCTGCATCTTCCGTTTCCATGCTGCGAACTCCCCCTCAAACTTAGGCGGGTATATCACTAGTCCAACCATCTTAGGATTTGCTGCAGTTGGCGGTTAGTCCTTCTGCGGCGGCCTTTGCTCTGATACCACTTGTTGGATCGAGTTGGTCCGGCTAGAGGGGGGTGAATAGACGGAAACGAAATATGAAATGGAAGGCACTCGTCTTTAAAAAAACTTGGTCGCAACTAAGAACGTTGCTTCCAAGGCAATGAACGCTCAATTAAAATCTCCTTGTGGCGGAGAAGCCTTACAATAAAAGCACGCTAGACTATAGAGAGAATTACAATGGTATTCAATATTTTTCCTCTAAATCTCTAAGCCTATTTATAGGTTGAGTGATACGATCTTGACCGTTGATACAAGATTGAGTTTCATCTTGATCGTAGATCTAAGATTAATCTTAGCTGTTGATCGTAGATGAACTTTTATCTCAACCAGATTTTAAACTCTAATTAAAAGAGATAAATATTATTATCTCTTTAATCGGTGAAAGCTTTATCTCTTTAATCGGTGAAAGCTTCGGACCTGGATAAGTTTTGACTAAACAAATCCACGTGTGGAGCTTGTAAAAAGCTTTAATTAAAAGCTTTAATATAAAAGCCTTTTTTTTTAACGTCCTTTAAAAAGCTTTTAATTAAATATAAAAGCTTTTTTTTTAACGTCCTTAAAAAAACTTTTAATTAAAAGCTTTAATATAAAAGCTTCTATAAATTAAAGTCCTTTAAAAAGCTTTTATAAAAGACTTTAATTCACCGTCTTGATCCAAGTCAAAGGCAACTTGGTTGACTGTTCGTAAGTAGATCTTCTGGGTGATTTTTGACCAACCGGAGTTAGGCTCACCCGAACCCGACTCCGACCTTTCGCCCCTCGAGCGCGCTTCCTTCCGGCTTCTCGTCCCTCGGACGTCGCGCACGTCCTTCTTGGTCCACCGGCGTACTCTTCCGCAACTTTCGCGTCCCTCAGATTGCACCGAGCCCGTCAGCTCATTTCCCCGTGCAATCCTTCTCGTCCGCTGCGTCTTACGCTCGACTTCCTCCGTTCCTAAGTTCCTGCACACTTAGCAGAGGGATAAAACCAACAGGACCTAACCTTACTTGGTTGATCACATCAAAACCAACCGGGGCACCAACAGAAGGGAGTTCTTGCGTGAGATCTGTGCTGAGTGGAGCTCAGTGAGGAGTTCGCTTGTGTTCTTGCGGTTCTTAGTGCTCAGTAAGATTCCTTCTTGTGTTTCCTGTACTTAATACTTCATTCATCTTGAAACGCTGTGGAGAGGTTACTCCACCGAGAAGGAGGTTGCATTCTATCCGGATTTTACGGGGCTTAATCTGCCAACGATCAAGGGATCGCCCACCTTAAGGGCACGCCAAGGAGTAGGGGCAAGTTATCCCCGAACCTTGTTAATGATACTTGTTAGCGTTTTGGTTTGCTCCTCATTTCTGCACATTTCTGTTTGTTTTCTTTGTTTCCGCTGCCTACCCTCTGAAGTGCAGAGAAATCTCAAAAACTGCTAAGTTTTAAATGTCAGGCTACATTCACCCCCCCTCTCTAGCCATCCAAGCACCAACAACAATGTCAATCGTCGGCGGGGGGGTCATCGGCCTGCATGGGGGCATCCGTCGTGTCATCATCAGGTATGAAGGACCCCGGGGCAATACTGCTAGAGGGTGTAGCTCCAGGAAACGTATGCTGGCACCACTCCTCGTACCATGTCTTCTGCTGGGAGCGCATCCCCGAGACGTCGGACTCTAACGTGAGTAGTCTGCAATCGAAAGACCGAAACTCAGACCGGACCTCCTGTCGCCAGAGCTCGGAGATATGAAACTCGTGTTGCATCGTCAGCTCCAGCTCCGAAACCTACCAGCGGATGTCGGGATCTGGCTCGTACTCATAGGCAGCTGCTGCGTCGGGCGCCTCCTGATGTGCAACCGGAGCTGCTGGTACCTGAACATGTGCGCCCCGAGGTAGCTCGCCTAGACCTCGCCCGTCCTTCCAAACTAGACCGTGACCCTGAGGCCCAACAACAATGCCAGAATTGACAAACGCACGTTTACCAAGTTGGCAATCCTGGCGAACCATGGGCAATGTCCTGCCCTTGGTCACATCAACACCAACTGACTGAAGTCAGTCAGTAATGACCTGACCGAAAGGCATGTAGATAGTGCGGCGACTGGGCTCTCTATAAGATATGATAGACTGAAAGATGCTCTCCATAATGTCAAAATCCAAATGGCGATGCATGCCGTAGAGCATCAAACAGTGATATGGATGAATCTCAGTCAGGGGTTTGGAGGTGATCGGCAGAATGCATTGAGTAATGATCTTGAAAAGAATATAATCGGTAGGAGACAGACGAAGGGCCGCAAAGGTAGGAAAATCGGGCCCTAACTCATCGGGGCCAGCTGGTCTAGGATGGCCAAAGAAATGCTCGTATATGTCATCGGGGGTGACACCCTCAAATGGAGGCAGTAAGAGGTCAGGTAGCTCTGGGTAGATAGAATAGAAGTTAGGCGATCGTCGACCGCCAAGATACTCAGCCAAGACATCATAGGAAAAGTCAAGATTTCTCTTGGCTACTCGAGTCGTGAAGTCAAAGCCCCCTTGCGGGCCGTGTTGCAAATTATTGTAAAATTCTGAGACGAGGTCATAGTTGATGGTCCGCTCAAGGGAAAGAAATAACTCGAGGTTGTAGAAGTCGATCACCTCTTTAATAGAGGGACAATGATCGTATAGAAAAGGTCTATCAATAGACCTACATGGAAGGAGTTTGAAGGTTCTAGATTGAAATGCTTGCTCGAAGACAGCATTAGGAAAACGATAACTCAAAGAAGGCTGAGGCCTACGCGGGGGTACAGACGAGGAAGGGTCTTTGCCCTTCGAGGTTCCCGCATCGGGTTCCTTGCTTTTAGAGGATTTCCTAAGAGATTATAATAGGTCACAGCAACAAATTGAATGGATAATGAAGTTCACATCCAACCAATGAGGTTAAGGATCACACACAAAAATATTGATCAGGAGATGATATGATCAAGAGTCCAGATTGAATCATAACACAATGATTTGATCATAACACAAGACAATTAAGGTCATGACACATAATGATCAGTGAAAATAGGTTTAATCAATGAAATAAGGTTTGATCAATAATCAAGGGAAGAACCAGATCATGACACACACCCAAAATTTTGATCAATAATCAGTGAGGTTTAGGGTCAAGACAAGGGCACGACAAACACCAAAATGAACCACAAAATGAAGCATTAAGGTTAGTTCATTAATAATCATGAAGCTAAAAGAAAATGATAACTAGACTTACTTAGGTGTCATTTCAGTAGGTTGGTGGGATCGTGTGGGGAGAACAGAGAAATCACTCAATACTTCGGAAGGCAGAGAATGGAGCTCAGAAACTGCTTCGCAGAGAACTTGCGTAGGAAAGAAAAAGCTCACTGGTTGCAGGATGCGAGAACGCGCAGGAAGCAGAGCTTATGCACAAGAAGAAGAAGCGCAGGAGGAGAGAACTCAGGAAGAGGATGAGCATTTCGGTCGGCTAGGGTTGAGGAATGAAGAGAATAGAGAGTTAATAGGTTGGTGGACCGATCCACCAACTGAAATTTATTGCGATCAAACGGATCACCGTTCGATCCAGGAGCGCCCAGACCGATCAGGCTCCAACCTGATCGGTCTGGCTTGGTCCTGATCGGTCGGGTGACCGATCAGGCAAGCCCCTGATCGGTCTGCCGATCGATCAGGGAGCGAACAGTGGGTTTGTGAGTTTTTCTATGACCCTCCTAATCGGTCGGTGGACCGATCACCACAGGGGGTCAGATCGATCAGTGGACCGATCCAGGCCAACACAGTGAGATTTCAGTGGCATTCGCAGACTTAGCTTGGTCGGTCAAGTGGACCGATCAGACCTACTCCTGATCGGTCTGGTGACCGATCAGGCCACCTCCTGATCGGTCCAGTGACCGATCAGGTATCAGGAATTTTTCTAATACGATCAGAGATTTCAGTTTCAGATTCCGGATCGAATTCTGATACGATCAGGTGGAGGATTATCGACCTTGGAGGGGTTTCCTTGACTATAATTGATTCCTGAACAAGGATCAAAGGTCCTTATGGTTTTAACAAATCAATTTGCTCCACCCAAGTGAAGTCAAATTCAATCAAAAACATCCATTCAATTTCAAACAAGTTTGTATCAATATGAAGTCTCCAATCAAGTTTCCTTGATTGGAATGTCCAAGTATGATCATGGAGCCAAGTACACATATGTTATGCATTGGTCTTCCCCATACTTGGTCAACTTAGTGATTATTATCTCGTCAACCTAATTCCTCAAGGGATGCATTAACATTTTGAGTAATTAGGTTGATCCTAACATCTCACCCCATTTCTAGCAAACAAAAACATTTTGTGAAACCTTATAGTTTATGTGAGATGTCCCCAAGTTGCCCAATTATTGTTCCCAACAATTTGAATTGATCATGAAGGGTTTTGAATGCTTTTTAATCCTATGAAGCGCGACACATTCCCAATTCCCTTCGCAAGAAACTAAATTCATTCTCGGAGAGTGGTTTAGTGAAAATGTCCGCTAGGTTCGATTTTGACTCTACATGTGAGAGTACAATGTCTCCTCTAGCAACATGATCTCTAATGAAGTGGTGACGCACTTCAATATGCTTGGTTCTAGAATGGTGGACTGGATTCTTGGTTAGGTTTATCGTGCTAATGTTGTCACACAACACTTGCACACCCTTGTAGGTTAATCCGTAGTCCTCTAGTGTATGAATCATCCACAACAATTGTGATATACTCTCTCCCATGGCGATATATTCTACCTCGGTCGTGGAGAGAGCAACACAATGTTGCTTCCGACTTGACCAACTAATTAATGATGATCCTAAGAATTGGCAACCCCCACTCGTGCTCTTCCGATCCAACTTGCACCCAGCATAGTCGGAATTGGTGTAGCCAATTAGGTCAAATAATTCGGTACGAGGGTACCAAAGACCAACTCCAATTGTGCCCTTAAGATATCTCAAAATTCTTTTAACAGCAATTAGATGAGATTCCTTAGCACAAACTTGGTACCTAGCGCACATACCCACAGCAAAAAGTATATCAGGTCGACTAGCTGTGAGGTATAGCAAACTGCCTATCATGCTCCGATATTGAGTCAGGTCAACAGACTTACCACTCTCGTCATTGTCTAACCGTGTGTTTGTAGCCATGGGAGTGGTTACCTCTTTAGAATCACTCATGTTAAATTTTCGGAGCATCTCTTGAGTGTACTTCGATTGGTGCACATGGATTCCGTCACGAGTTTGCTTGATTTCAAGTCCAAGGAAGAAAGTCAACTCTCCCACTAGACTCATTTCAAATTCACTCTCCATGTGTCCAATAAATTCATTTAAATAGCCCTTATTGTTTGAGCCACAAATTATGTCATCGACATACACTTGGGCTACAAATATATTATCATCATCTCTTCGTAGAAATAGTGTAGGGTCTATTTGTCCTCTCACAAAGCCTTTTTCTATGAGAAATGTCGACAACCGCTCATACCAAGCTCGGGGTGCTTATTTAAGGCCGTAGAGTGCCTTCTTGAGCTTGAACACGTGGTTTGGAAATTCGGAACTCTCAAACCCCGGAGGTTGTTCGACATAGACCTCTTCTCTTATGAAACCATTTAGAAAGGCCGATTTGAAATCCATTTGATAGAGCTTGAAACCTCGATGTGCTGCAAATGCAAGCATCAATCGGATGGACTCTAATCGTGCCACGGGAGCATAGGTCTCATCGTAATCAAGGCCTTCAACTTGACTGTAGCCCTTGGCTACTAAGCGTGCCTTGTTTCTTACGATTTCTCCCTTATGGTTCAACTTATTTTTGAAGACCCATTTGGTTCCAATAATGGTGGTCTTCTTAGGTCTAGGGACTAAGTCTCAAACTTGACTTCTTTCGAATTGACCTAGTTCGTCTTGCATAGCAATGATCCAATTGGGATCATTTAATGTTTCGTCAATTTTTCTAGGTTCAATTTCGGAAATTAAGGCAACTTCGTTAGCGTCATTCCTAAAGAATGATCTAGTCCTAACCCCATGGTGGATATCTCCAACAATTTGGTCTTAGGGATGACTAGAGGCTAACCTAGTTTGCCTTGGTGTTGGTGGTGCTTCTTGGATGGTGTCACTAAACACAAGCTCAGCCTCAGGATTCGGCTGATCTATGAGTTGTCTAGGCTCACCGTCATCAGACTCATCACCACCATCTACAACACTTGAACATCCATCCAAACTTAGTTTCCTAAGTTCGAATTGAACTTCTTCTACATCTCCTGATTGATCATTTGCTTTGGGAATTTCCTCAAAAACAACATCAGAAGATTCTTCAACTAATCTAGACTTCTTGTTATAGACTCGATAAGCTTTGCTGACAAGGGAGTACCCGACCAGTATCCCTTCATCAACTTTTGCTGCGAACTTCCCAAGATGGTCCTTGGTGTTTAGAATAAACACCTTACAACAAAACACCCTAAGATGTTTAACTGTAGGTGGTTTTCCAACCCAAAGTTCGTGAGGAGTCTTCCCTGGAAATCTATGTATGAGAACTCGGTTTTGTACGTAGCAAGTTGTGTTCACAGTTTCAGCCCATAAGTAGCTCGGTAAGGAGTACTCATTGAGCATGCTTCGTGCAGCCTCTTGTAAGACCCGGTTCTTCCTCTCCACAACACCATTTTGTTGTGGTATTCTAGGAGTAGAGAACTCGTGTCTATACCATCTCTCTTGATAAAACTCTAAAAATCTTTGATTTTGAAATTCGCCTCCATGATCACTCCTAATTGTTTTAATTGTTGATGATTTTTCATTTTCAACTCTTCTACAAAATGAAATAAAAACATTTAGGGTTTGTTCTTATATTTTAGAAAATACGTCCAAGTATATCTAGTAAAATCATCAATGATCACAAAACAATATCTACTACCATTCAAGGATATAATAGTGCTACAATCAAACAAGTCCATGTGAAGTAAATCCAATGCGGTAGAAGTACTTACAGTGCTTTTACCTTTATGTGCAGATTTTGTTTGCTTACCCATTTGACATGCATCATAAATCTTTTCTTTTTCATATTTTATGCTTGGTAAGCCACGAACTAATCCCTTGTTGGCCAATTTCCGGATGTTCTTCATGTTCACGTGTGCTAGTCTCCGGTGCCAAAGGTTAGACTCATCTTCTCTTGACATGAAACACTTAACAAAAGCATTAGTAGCACTTTTAAAAGACACTTGATAAATATTATCTACTCTTGTGCCTACTAGTACCGTGTCAAATGTGTCATGTTGTCTAACTAGACATTGACTTGATTGGAAATCAATTGTGTAACTCACATCACACAATTGACTGACACTTAGGAGATTAAATGTCATCCCCTTGACTAGAAGGACATTCTTAATCCTAAGACATTCGGATATTTGAATGTCTCCTACCCCTACAACCTTAAGACTACCATTGTTACCAAAGGAAACATTACCTCTACTTTTTCTTTGAAGGGTAGTGAATAAGGATCTATCACCGGTCATATGTTTGGAGCACCCACTATCAACGAACCAAGTTGATAGATGCTCCCCCTCAATCACGACCTACACAATACGAAAAATAGAAGATTTAGGTACCCAAATCTTGGGACCTAAAGCACCTACTATGCAAGACTTAGGCACCCATGCCTTGACCACTTTCCTTTGAACTCTAGGAGTCTTAAGTGGTCTAACATCAGTCCTAGACATTAAGGAAACAAATGATGGTTCTTTAGGTCGGTAACCAATACCGGCCTTGTTGTAAACCGCCCTTTGTGCATTCAAAATCATACCTAAAGTCTTAGAGCTAGTTGAGAACTTCTCAAGAACACTCTTGAGTCTCTCAACCTCACTCTTCAAAGTTTGTTCTCATCTTCTAACATCTCTACATGCAAGTCATCAATATCCTCATCCTTAGAGGATTTCAATTGTTCAACTTCTACTTTCAATGATTTAACCTTATCTTTTGACTTTATCAACAAATTGGTTAAACATGCAATGGTTCTATAATACTTGTCTAGTTCGGGAGAGATTCCTCTTTATCATCCGAAGATGATGAAGCCGCGTATGAAGAGTCCGTGGATTCATCACTGCTCTCCTCTCCTTTAATTGCCATGAGTGCTACATGTCGTGTACTCTTCTCCTCCTTCTCTTCTTCGGATGAACTAGAGGATGATTCATCCCATGTGGCCTTTAAGGCCTTCTTCTTCTTCTTTGATTTCTCCTCCTTCTTCTTTAGCTTTGGGCAGTCCTTCTTGAAGTGCCCTTTCTTGCTACACTCATAACAAGTAATATTAGACTTATCAATTTTAACTTCACTAGGGTTACCTTTACCCTTGAAGCGCCGGCAATTTTTCATCATTCTTCTAACAAAGTTGGCCATCTCGGAGGAAGAAGACCCGCTTCCATCCTCCTCGACTCGGATGAGGATGAAGATAAAGAGACTTCCTTCTCCTTCTTCTTCTCCTTCTTCTTCTCCTTTTTCTTGTTGGTCTTTTCCCCTGCAACAAGAGCAATCCCCTTCTCCTTGGGGCCTTTGTTAGCCATCTCGTGTAGCTCCATTTCACAAAATAAATCATCTAATTTTACAATTGACAAGTCCTTAGAAACCTTGTAGGCATCCACCATGGATGACCACAAGGCATTCCTTGGAAAAGCTTTTAACACATACCTCACAAGGTCGCGGTTCTCGACCTTTTCATCAATGGAGTGAAGACCGTTGAGGACTTCTTTGAATCTACTATAAAGCTCACTTACCGTTTCACTCTCCTTCATGGAGAGATTTTATAGTTGGTTGAGGAACAAGTCCCTCTTGGCTATTCTCGAATCTCGGGTGCCCTCATGGAGTTCGATGAGCTTATTCCACAAATCCTTTATGCTTGTAAAGGGACCAACCTTGATTAGTTGGTCTTTGTTCATTCCACATTGCAAAGTCACCACCGCCTTCGCATCGGCTTCTCCTTTTCGTGTTTGCTCAGCCGACCACCGTGAGGACTCCAATTCTTTTCCCTCTGCATCTCTTGGAGGGGTGAAGCCTTCCTTCACGGAGAACCACATTCCAATGTCGGTCTTGAGGTAGTACTCCATGCGAGATCTCCAATATTAAAAATCGGATCCGTCGAAGAAGGGAGGTCGAGTGGTGCTAAATCCTTCTCTCAAAGCCATTCTTGTTGACTCTCAGATGTTAAGCCGCTTGAACAGAGCCCCAAAGCTCTGATACCACTTGTTGGAACTTGGATGGCTGGAGAGGGGGGTGAATATAGCCAGACACAAACTTCTTCAACTTTTAGGTTTTCTGCGTGATAAGGTTAGTAGCACAGCGGAAGCAAAAATAAAACAGAGTATAACTGCAGAAATGAAAAGCAAACCAAAAAAGCTAACAAGGATCGTTTACAAGGTTCGGGGATAACTTGCCCCTACACCTTGGCGTGCCATTAAGGTGGGCGATCCCTTGATCGTTAGCAGATCAAGCCCCGGAAAATCTGGATATCAAATCCTCCTTCTCGGTGGAGAAACCTCTCCACACAAATGTCTCAATAGAGTATATGGAATGAAAGCGCAGAGACACAAAGAAAGATCTTACAGATCGCTAACAAAGCACAAGGATGAGAATCGGAGAACAGATCACCGAGCACAGCACAGCACAGCACCACCAACACAAGAGCTCCCAGCTCTTTGTTTGCTTGCTGATCCACTCACAACTCCCTCCACAAACTCACGGTTGCTACTTTGCAAGAGATCGCTTCAAAGTGTTGAATGAATTGCTCAAGAGATGGAGAAAAAAGCTTGTTCACTAAGAGATCTTTTTTAGCTCCTTCTCCACTTTGCAGCTTAACCTGCTTACCATCGCCAGGTCACCAGCTGCCCTGCAGCTCACCAGCTGCCCTGCAGCTCACCAGCTGCTCACCTGCAACGACCCAGCTACCCCTGACCTCCTCTGGACTCACTGAATCCCCTCCAGTCGAGCCCCAGGTCCCAGGTCATCAGCTTCTCAGCCGTTGCAGCTTGCGCCAGAAGACGTTATTTCCTACAGACGGGAAACAGCCAAACCTGCTGAAGCAAAAGCCTCGTTTGACTCCCCTTGAGTAAACCTAAGTTACTTGCACACTTAGCAGCTCGTTAGACCAGTAAATCAGCAGAGGATCAAACATCAGAAGGTCAGAACAGATATCAGTAGTGAATCAACAGAGAAATAGAACGCAATCAGAATTCTGACAGCGCTTTTGAATTAAAGTTGTCAGCTACTGATCGGTCATCAGACCGATCAGAGTGACTCCTGATCGGTCACCAGACAGATCAGGATGGGTCCAGACCGATCAGGTCCAGCCTGATCGGTCCCCAGTGAGAAATCAGAAATCGTGACTTCTTCGTGATCGATCACCAGACCGATCCCAAGTCGTGAGTGATTTTCCAGCTTCACAGTCCAAACCTCCTGATCGGTCACCAGACCGATCAGGGTGTGGCCTGATCGGTCTGGGGTCCGATCAGGACACCTCCTGACCGATCAGGCTCCAGCCTGATCGGTTATAGTGAGAAGCTCGCGACAATTGATCGTTCACCAGAACGATCTGAATAGTATCTCTGATCGGTCACCAGACCGATCAAGAGTCGATCAGTAGCCCAACAAGGCCACTGTATGCTCCCTGATCGGTCACCAGACTGATCAGACATAGCTGGATCGGTCACCAGACCGATCCATGAAGGAACTCCGTGCCAACTTCCCTGATCGGTCACCAGACTGTTCCAGGCAAAGCCAAATCCACTCTAAGTCAAGAGAACGGGCTCCCAGCCTTCTCTGACTCGTGCTCAGTCCCCCGGACCAAGACTCCATGCCCAGTCTCACTCACCGGGACTTCAACCTAGCTTCCCAAGCTAGGACCTGGCCCTTCAAGCCAGGGTTTCATCCTAGCTTCCCAAGCTAGGACTTGGCCCTCTAAGCCAGGATTTCATCCAACCTAGCTTCTCAAGCTAGGACCTGGCCCTCCAAGCCAGGATTTCATCCAACCTAGCTTCTCAAGCTAGGACCTGGCCCTCCAAGCCAGGGTTTCATCCACCTAGCTTCCTAAGCTAGGACCTGGCCCTCCGAGCCGGGGTTTCATCCAACTTAGCTTCCCCAGCTAGGACCTGGCCCTCCAAGACAGGGTTTCATCCAACCTAGCCCTCCAAGCTAGGACCTGGCCCTCCAAGCCAGGATTTCCACCTAGTCCCACTAGGTCTTTTCCACTCCACCTAGTCCCACTAGGTGTGACTAGTCCCCGACCAGGACTTAAACCCAATCATCTCATTGACTTAAACTAAAATCGATGTCAACACCAAAACAACAATCAGGGTCAGACTGCATCAACACTGCGGATGCCCGAGGTACTTAGGCTTGGTCCGGGTGCTACGGACGCCCGACCAAGTAACCAAAACCCTAATACCTCGCGGTGCTACGACGCCTAAGGTACTTAGGCTTGGTTTGGGTGCTACGGACTCCTAACCAAGAATAAAAACCCTAATATGTACTTAGGCTTGGTCTGGGTGCTACGGACTCCCAACTAATAATCAAAACCCTAATGCCTCGCGGTGCTGCGGATGTCCGGGGTACTTAGGCTTGGTCTGGGTGCTACAAACTCCTAACCAAGAATAAAAACACTAATGCCTCGTGGTGCTGCGGATGCCCGAGGTACTTAGGCTTGGTCCGGGTGCTACGGACGCCCGACCAAGTAACCAAAACTCTAATACCTCGTGGTGCTGCGGATGCCCAAAGTACTTAGGCTTGGTCTGGGTGCTACGGACTCCCAACCAGGAATAAAAACCCTAATGCCTCGTGGTGCTGCGAATGCCCGAGGTACTTAGGCATGGTCCGGGTGCTACGAACGCCCGACCAAGTAATCAAAAACCCTAATGCCTCGCGCTGCTGTGGATGCCTAGGGTACTTTGGCTTGGTCTGGGTGCTACGGAATCCCAACCAGGAATAAAAACCCTAATACCTCGTGGTGCTGCGGATGCCCGAGGTACTTAGGCATGGTCCGGGTGCTACGGATGCCCGACCATGTAACCAAAACCATAATACCTCGCGGTATTGCGGACGCCCGAGGTGCTTAGGCTTGGTCTGGGTGCTACGGGCTCCCTGTTGGAACTTGGATGGCTAGAGAGGGGGGGTGAATATAGCCAGACACCGAACTTTAGCACTTATCGATTTTCTGCACCTCAAATGTTAGTAGCACAGCGGAAGCTAAAGAAAACAGAGTATGCAGAAACGTAAACTCTAAGCTAAGAGCAAACACAAGAACGCTAACAAGAGGATTTACAAGGTTCGGGGATAACTTGCCCGTACTCCTTGGCGTGCCCTTAAGGTGGGTGATCCCTTGATCGTCGGCAGATCAAGCCCCGAAAAATCCGGATAAAATGCAACCTCCTTCTCGGTGGAGTAACCTCTCCACAGCGTTTCAAAATGGATCAAAGATAAAGTACAGGAAACACAAGAAGGATCTTACTTAGCACTTGAAACCACAAGAACACAAGCAGAACTTCTCCCGAGCTCCACCCAGCGCAGATCTCACGCAAGAACTCCCTTCTTCGTGTCTTCTCGCTGATGGACTTGCCAAGCCTCTTGTTTCTTCTTCCAAGTGCTCAGTAACAGATGGTTGCTTCAAAGATCACAGTTGCTTGCTCAAGATGGAATAGAGTTGTCACAAGCACAAGTTGTCGCAGAGTAGTTTTGTTGATTGCTGAGACTCCTTCGCCACCAAGCGCTTAAGTCCCAGCTCACCGATCACCAGGTCACCACCTCACTGCAGCCTTCAGCTGCTCACCTGCAATAGCCAGCTACTACTGAGCTCTCCTGGACTCCCTGAGCTTCCCTCAGCCTAGCCCCAGTCAGCAGCTCCAGCCAGCGCCAGCGTCCGTTGCAACCTGAGATGGCAAATGGACAAACCTGCTCCAAGGAAAGGCCTCCATTGACTCTCCTTGAGTGTTTGAATTCATCCCTGTCACCTGCACACTTAATCAGAGCATTAGCACAGCAAATCAGCAGCAAATCAAGTATCAGAGATTAAGTGCAGAGAAAACAGATGTGTTCAGACGCAATCAGAGCGTCTGACAGTGCATTTTGAATTAAAGTGATCGGTCACCGGACCGATCAGAGAGCCTCCTGATCGGTCACCAGACCGATCAGGGTGGGTTCAGACCGATCAGGATCCATCCTGATCGGTCCCCAACGCTCAATCAGGAATCGCGATTTCTCTGGGACTCTCCGGGACCGATCACCAGACCGATCCTAGGTTGTGGATCGGTCACCAGACCAATCCACCCCTTTGCGGGGTGATTCCTTAGCTTCGCAGTCCAACCCTCCTGATCGGTCACCAGACCGATTAGGGCATGCTCAGACTGATCAGGCTCCGTTCTGATCGGTCATAGTGAGGAACTCGCGACACTTGATCGTTCTCCAGAACGGTCTGAACAGTGTTCCAGATCGATCACCAGACCGATCAGGAGCAGATCAGTAAGGTTCCCAAAAACCTACTGGATGCTCCCTGATCGGTCACCGGACCGATCAGGAGCAGAGCAGCAGAGGAACTCAACTCACTTGTGGGCTCCCTGATCGGTCACCAGACCGATCAGGAGCCGTGCAGTGAGTGAAACGCATACTCCCTGATTGGTCACCAGACCGATCAGTCATCGCTGGATCGGTCACCAGACCGATCCACGAAGGAGCACCGTGCCAACTTCCCTGATCGGTCACCAGACCGATCCAGGGACTCCAACCTAGCCCTCCAAGCTAGGGTTTCATCCAACCTAGCCCTCCAAGCTAGGACCTGACCCTCCAAGCCAGGATTTCATCCAACCTAGCCCTCCAAGCTAGGACCTGTCCCTCCAAGCCGGGATTTCATCAACCTAGCCCTCCAAACTAGGACCTGACCCTCCAATCCAGGACTTTTTCACACCTAACCCTCCAGGTTAGGACTTTTCACACCTAGCCCTCTAAGCTAGGATTTTCCACACCTAACCCTCCAGGTTAGAACTTTTCCACACCTAGCCCTCCAAGCTAGGATTTTCCACACCTAACCTTCCAGGTTAGGACTTTTCCACACCTAGCCCTCCAAGCTAGGATTTTCTCACACCTAACCCTCCAAGTTAGGATTTCATCAAACCTAATCCCACTAGGTATGCCTAGTCCACGACCAGGACTTAATCATAATCATAATCATCAACCTAAACTAAAATCGGTGTCAACACCAAAACAACAATCAGGGTCAGACTGCATTAACACTCCCAACCAAGAATAAAAACCCTAATGCCTCGTGGTGCTGCGGATGCCCGAGGTACTTAGGCTTGGTCTGGATGCTATGGACGCCCGACCGAGTAACCAAAACCCTAATGCCTCGCGATGCTACGGACGCCCGAGGTACTTAGGCTTGATCGTGGTGCTATGGGCTCCCGACCAAGGGGTCGAGACCCTGATGACTCTCAGTGTTTAAGGTGCTCGAAATACTCAGGCGCTACGAAAAAGAGATTAACACAATCCACAAGACAAAAGGGAGCAAGCAAGACATCAGAACATTCATGCAGGCATGCACACACCAAAGGTAACAAATATTTTCCTTCATTTATATGGGAAATACATTGATGCCAACATCCCAGAAAAATACCAAGATACAATCAGAAGATCCGGTAAAGGGAATCACTCCTCTACTCGGGCTTTTCTTTGCTACTGCATCATCCCCGCAGAGTCGCTTGGCTCAAAACCGTCTTCCAATAGCCGGTGAGTGGGGATCCACGCGCGGTATGGTTGAAATCCTTGAATCCTCGGTCGTAGTGGAAACCTCTTGGTCCTTCGTCCGCGTAACCAGTAACAGATGAGGACGCTTGTGGTAACACATGGGTGTAATAATCCCGTCTGAAGACCCCAACTACCTCTTCCCGCAAAGATGCAATGATGCATCCAACAATAATGACGACTACAACATTGAAAAGGAAGAGGAGGGGGGGCAGCAGGTACAACTCCCCTCCGGGTAATGGTACTGCACCATCCCCAGCAAACGCCATCTGATGCCCAAAACTCGGGGAAACGAGCAGTTCGGAAGGGGATGGCGTTTGAGGAGGGTAGGGGATGAACCGCCCGGGGACGGGCAGAAGATGAACCATCTGGAGATGTCATCTCCGCTATGCTCCCCGGCGGAGCACATGATGTCTCTTCGGGATTCCTCGGCTAATCCCGGAGTCCCACCTCCGCCAGGATCTTCAGCGAGACCCCGGACATCATCTCCGCTATGCTTCCTAGAAAACAGGATGAGGCAGGTGGTTCCACCTCCGCTAGGTCCTTCGGCAAGAAACGCTACTACGCCTCCACTATCCTCCCCGATGATGGCGGCAACTCCTGCCGTAAATCGGGGCAGGGGAAAAGACACGGGCATCTCGCCGCAGGGAGTCTACGAGGAGAAAAGTGAAATGAATGGGGAAGGATGGTTCACCCTTCCCCCCTCTTTATAGTGACCACCGTCTCTCTTCGCATTTAATGCAAGCATGACGCGGGAAAAGCAATGGATGCCAACCCTAAAGTGTCGTGTCGGTTGGTACGCCTCCGCCGCACCTAGGAACCCATGACTCTTTATGGGTCCATTCAAGAGATTGCGTGGGATGCGGAGCCGACGGTTCGGAGGCCACCAATACTCTCCAAAAGTGGAGAGTCAATGGGGGCCCCACAAGGGAATAAATGCAGGCTTGGTACTTAGGCTTGCGGGGTTATCCATACCTAGGATTAAACCCGAAACATCCCGATCTCGCTACTCTCTGAGCCCTTGATGTGAAGACAAATGAACACACAAGCATGTACGAGAAAATAAGAAATATTGTCATTTTAATCAAAATGGGTACAGCAAGGCCAAGCCCCCTGGTGAACACATAATCCTACAACTCTCGGTCCTCAAGAGGGAGTTCCTTCCAAATTCGGCTGACACTCATAAACTCGGGTCCGCATCTGGAGGCAGAAATTGAGCCTTCTTCAACTGGTCAGTGGCCCCATGAAAGTCTTGCTTCAAGCGCTTCATTACCTGGTCAGCGATGATAGCGCCAAATTCATCCGATTCCAGGAACTTGGCCTTGAAGTCCGCCTCGGCCTGTCTATTACTCGAAGTATTAGCCGCCCGAAGATCGTGCAGCTTGGCCTCGGCAGCCTCCTTGGCACGCTTTAACCGCTCCATTTCAGCAGACATTCTATATTACCCTGCCAGGGCCTCCCTGAGTCTGTCTGACGCGACCCATACCTCTAATCGAGCCTGGGCCAGGTCATCCTCGAAGACAGCCAGGCGATCAATCGCCACAGGAGGTCGGACTCCTTCTGGCTGAGCTGCTGCGCTTGATTCTGAACGTGCGCGTTCAACCTCTCAGTCGAGGCCGCTATAAGTCGGAGGTCGCCAGACAACTTTTTCTCTCTCATTTGAAGTTGATCCCGCTCCTGCATCACCTGGAGCAAGTCCTTGGTAAGGACCACTGCTCGCTCGGAGGCCAACCTTTCCCGGTGCCAAGAACCATGTAGGGCAGACTCCTTGGCCATTAGGGCATTCAGATGATGCTCCACCTTCGCCCGTAGAGCTCGGCTGACCCCTGCTTGCATAAGACCCTCCCGGTGCTCGTGGTCAGCTGCAGTCTCTGCTCTCTCAAGGCTCGGCGGATCAGGGTTTTAATCTGGGGCCAAACGTACAAGCCACGGTCGGCTGTCAAACAGTCTTCCGCCGCCTGTCATAACACCCGGAGATTATAGAGCGTACAAAGAAAATACCCTATGCAACAGTAGCCTCTGCCCTCCCGGGCGAGGCAGGCCCACGAGACGATTCAACGGTCCCCTCTGAGGACTTGGCAGGCACAGGGACTGCATCCGGAACAGCCGGGGGAGGAGTCAGCACCTCCTGGTTAGCCTCCTCCCACTTGATAAGTCAGCCCATCACCCGGGAGAACATAGCTTTCTCTGCAATAGCTAGACAAGGAAGCATCAGTTAGAACTAACAGACATGGAGGAAAAAGATGAACATACCAAGTCTGGAGCTGATTCGGGTCACTTTGGGGATAAGGCTCGCTTGGTACATGAGCTTCTCGCTCTGCACCAGTCCAGGGCCACTAAACTCCATGCCGAAGAGTATGTTTCTAGCGTGTTGATACACGGGACTCTGGAGAAACTACCCTAGAAAGGGAGGAGTCGGTAGAGCCTTTATCCAACAAAGAGGACTGAAGGGCAACACAGGCAGTCGGATAAAGAAAAACTTCTCCTTCCATCCTTTGTGCGATGAAGGGAACCCTCCTAAGAACCTATGGCTCGGACGCGCCGAAAAACTAAAGACCCCTCTGGAGCCGATTGGAACGAAGAAAGAATGAAAGAGACAAGGAGTCAGGGGGAGGTCGAAGCGCTTGAAGATAATATACGCCCCCTCCATCTGAGCAAAGGCGTTGGGAGCCATCTGGTGAAGGGGATATCGAAATAGGAGGCTATATTCATGAAGAAAGGGGGAATGGGGAAACGGAGCCCTGACTCTACCTGCCCCAAGAAGAAGGTAGAAAAGCCTGCGGGAGGCTCCACTGGCGTCTGGTTTAACCTGGGGATAACCACCGCCATCTCAGCCTGGATGCCGTTGGCCTCAATGACCGCTTGCAGAACCTCCGGTCTCACTCTCGAAGAGGCCGACTCGTACCACTCCGCCCAGTAACCTTTCATGATTCCTAAGGGAAAAGACAAGGGGGAGGCGAACCACTTACGTTCAAAAGAGTCCTTAGAGAAGAAGAGGGAGACTAGGTGCACCCAACCACGAAGTCAGAAGTTGGTTGAACGTCCTCACCTTCCCTTCTTATACCGAGGAAGCCGCCTGGGTGAACGCAATAGGGACAAAGCACGTGGAAAGAAAGAAACTGCCACATCAAGGCAGCGTCAGGGACAGTCGTTTGACGTGAGCCAGCTACGGCGGCGCACATCAGTAAGAGGTTGTGAAGAGGGTCGTTAAAGCACGTGGCGATGAGGCATTCGTAGAAGGATATTATTGCCATCAAAGAGTATCATGCGCCTTTATAACGGAGGGACAGGTATCATTGCGGTACTTCGAAAGTCATAGAAGCCTTTCGGGAAGGACAAAACCAAAAAGGGATTTCCTAGGGACCTGGGGCAACCTCTACAATCTTAGGACCCCGTATAACTACTAAGAGAGCAGTAACGAGTGTAAGGACCCACCGGGATACATCTTCTTCAACACCACACTAGTCCGATCAGTCAGTCACACTCCCTTCGATCAGACTTGAAGGGAGGGACTTGTGATGGGGTTGAGTCGCCCGTGGCGAGCACGTGGGATGAAGAAGCTGCGTGGCAAAACGTGACGAGTCTGAGCGATTCTCCTTTCAGAGCTCTCGGGACACTCTCGAGAAGAGGAGCCTCCAGGGCCCCCCTCGGGAAACACGCCCTGGAAAATCAGATCAGAAAACCCCTCCCGGGATCACCCCGGGAAGTCGGGTCCCAAGATCACCTCGGGGAAGTGGAGTGCCCGCGATCGCCCAGGCCAAAAGGCCCCGAGATCACCTCGGGGAAGCGGAGCCCAAGCTGCCTTTGACCTTTAGTAACGGTCCCCCTTCCATCGCGGATCTACAGATAAGCATCCCTACTATCGCGGAGATATCATGATCCTTAAATGACGCAACGGGTCGAAACACGTAATGACATCGTGGACCGTTTCAATGGCTATCTAGTAACCGCCAAAGGGGGGTGTGGCATAGATCATGGGGACCCGCCAAGGCAGCCGCCACAGGTATAAAAGGTAGTCCAACCCCTCTGGTAAGGGGGCCATGCATTCTCTACTACTCATACATTTTTCTAACTTTATACTTCTCTCCATCGAGACACTGACTTGATCGTCAGAGTGGGCTCCGCCGGACAATCTCCGGTGTGTTCCCCTAACGCTCGTGTTGATCTCGCAGGGCGCAAAGTTCCTCCCCTCCCATCAGCATCCGCGTGGGTTGAACCTCGGTGACTGACCATTGACGTAGATTCCTTCCGGAACACCATAAAAATAAAAATTATCAAAAGTAATAATAAAAATCTATGAATCCTTCTGTATCAGTCATCTCGAATTGAAAGGGCTCGTGCTCAAATTTGGTGTAGTATCAAGTGATAGCCTAGGAGGAAGATTATTTAAAACCAAATTGACAATATCTACTAATAGCTATTGGATTTTGAAAAACTTCGTTGATCCAATGACGAGTATGATATCATGGATATCGTTCTTATCTATCTGTCATAATCACTCCATTAATTCTTGATTAGAAGACTCATATGAAGTTAATGTTGGGACCTTGTAGTACAGCTAGAGGGGGTGAATAGTCGATCACCCACTTTGATCGCGGTTCTCCCTACAATGTTAGCGTGCGTAAGCAGAAATACTAATAATACAATAAACAAACGCTAACACAAACCGTTTTACGTTATTCGGATATAAGACTCCTACTCGACAGCTGCTCGTAAGGTGGACGAACCTGATCCGTCGGTGGATGAGCCCCCGGAAGACCTCCGGCTAGCTCTTGTCTCTCCTTGTGGGTGGAGAAACCTAGCCACAAACACCTGACAACACCTGAGCACTTAAAGACTACTAATAAGCTCTAACCAAGCGTATTTCGTCAACTCTTTCCCAGCCAAACCGAGCTCTCTTAAATAGAGCTCATAGCTGAAAAGAGTCGTTGCCAGTCGACTGGTCCACTTGGATTCGAATGTTACAGAATGACTCTTCGCATTCTAGTCGACATCAGTCGACTGATCATAGGATCAGTCGACTGATCTTTCTGTGCACTTCATCAGTCGACTGATCCAAGCACCAGTCGACTGGTCCACCCCTAAACCTAGGGTTTTCCTTCCCGAGTATAATTCTCTTAGCACTCAACCCTTACGACTTAGTTGACTCTTCAACCAGCAGCCTCGACCTATTGCCTTTAAGCCTTCTTCGACTTTGGCTCTCATCCCTCGGATGCATGCAAGCCCACGGCTCATCTCCCCATGACATCCTTCGCGTATGCCTCTAAGTGCGCTTCCCTCGGCTCATCGTTCCTGCTTTGTCCACGGTCCCTCGGATGCATGCAAGCCCACGGCTTGTCTCCTCATGCCATCCTTCACCGGACCCGAAGCCGTCCAGTTAAGTCTATGTGTATCATGTAAACCTGCACACTCAAATACACATATCAAACACAAGGGTGAACCCAACTTAAACCCTTTGTCCAAACATCAAAAGACATGGTCACTTCGGACCATAGATTGCCCTAACAATCTCCCCCTTTTTGATGTTTGGCAATACGTTTAAGTTAGGGAAAACAAATAGCAAATACAATGCTAACAACCTTTTGGACTTACATTGTCAAGGCTTCACCTTGGACTTATAGCGCCAATGCATATGCAATACAAACATGCATGGATCATATCACACTGCATCCCCACACCTAAACCTCCCCAATGAGTTTAGGACTTTTACCAAAATAAGCTTTTTAAGAACCTCTCCAAGACTCCCCCTATATTGGACTTACAAAGACTTTTTAAGAACCTTTCCAAGGTTCCCCCTTTGCCACCAAATGAGCAACAATGCTCCCCCTTTACCTAAGCTCTCCCTTGACCTAGGATTTCTTGCAAAGGCGTGTTTTGGTTTCCCACTTAAACCTAACACTTCTCCCCCTTTGCCACACATCAAAAGGACTCCAACAATAGATCCTTTAACCTTTAACGATCATAAACAAAGTGTACTAACCCCCATAAGATTATAAACTTCTTTTACATCATTATGACACTTTTTGATTGCTGAAAAATAGTTTCAGCCTTTATCAGTCGACTGCGACAGTTACCAGTCGACTGATCCCCATCAAAAAACCATACAGTAGCTAGTCTCTCTTCGACAACACTGTTAGCAGTTGACTGCCCTTTAAATCAGTCGACCGGTACCCTGAAAACTCTATTTTCATCATTTCTGACCCAATTTCAGAAATGTACCAGAAATTTCATAAATCTCCAAAAATTTCCAAATTTTGTGGTGAGGTTTGTGGTACCCATATCTACTTGGAAAAAATATATTTTAAAATGTATCTATCACCAACCCAAGATTGACACAAAATTTAAAACTATCTAAATGGTTCAATTGAACCTTGAACTAAAGTCCTAGTTTTGATCTCCTCTTAATGTCTCTGCCCATACCAAACCACAATGCATCCCTAGCATTGGTATATATGACATCTACACATCAAAAACTAACTTCTATGCAATATGACCCCAATGTCATATTTTATGCATGATACTCAAGCCCAATGTGTCAAATCCCTAGGATTGAGACTTAAATTCATCTCCATATCCTTTGGCACACTTCATGGTCCATCTAGACTTCCTGAAGAAATCCTCTCGAGATCCATTGACCATGGGTTCCAACTTGACTGCTAGAGCTCCCCCTTGAGCTCTTAGCCTTAGTCACCTCCCTAGGTGACTCGTCTATAATTACAAGGTCACACCGGTGTACCTCCGGTGACTTTTGGCCTACAACCTCAACCTTCTTAACTTTGAACACCTTGTCCTTGGTTATGTTCTTCTTCTTCCCATGAAATGACTTTCCCTTATCATTCCTTAATCTTCCATCCTTGGCATAGTTATATGCTACCCTAGCATATTTTCTTCCATTTGCCTTGGATGCACACAATTTGACATTTTTGGGTTTTTAAACACCCAAGCACATGTCAAGTCCCCTAGGTCCAATAATGACCCTACCTAGGACTCTTTCCATTTCTTCAAGTCTTGCCCTCAAGACTTGATTTTTCAACTCTAGAGCTCTAACCCTAGAGTCAACATGTCCACCTTGAACATTCCTAGACCTACCCATCTTTCTAGGCATATGTCTCTCTTTCTTGGGATTTGTGCCTTGATCATTAACCACATTCCTTCCCTTAGGCATAGTAGTTTGGGTCTTTCTTGGTCTAGCCTTGGGTAATGATTTCTTAGAATTATCTACCTTGTTAACCCTATTCCTATCATTATACCTAAATCTATGATTATTCTTAACAAGCATATAAGAATCGGAAATTGGATTTATTTTCAAATACGAGATTACCTTCCCCTTTACCTTTGAAGCTTGCCCTTAACTTGAGCTCCTCTTCTTTTCAAATTTCTTCAAATACGTCAATTTCTTGATTTCTCCTTTCTTTGGACACTTGGTGTGGTAGTGTCCATGCTCACCACACGTGAAGCAAATTATATGCTTCTTCTCCTTCTTTTCCCTACAACCCATGTTAGTTTTTGAAGAAATTGACTCGGGTTTAGGGTTTATCTCCTTTTTCTTACCCAATGGACACTTGTCCTTGTAGTGTCCCTTTTGATTGCACCCAAAGCAAATTATGTGATCCTTTGACTTTGCTTTGATGGAGGTGGAGACTTCTTCTTGCTCCGACATTGAGGATTGTCTTTCCTCCCTCTCAATCCTTGACGTGGAGACTTCTTCAATTTCTTCCTCACTTGAGGATGTGGACGATTCCACTTTCTCCTCCTCTTCGGATGTTGAACTTGATTCAACCTCTGATTGGTCCTCCTCCTTCTCTTGGACCAATGACCCCTTTTTCTTGGGCTCCTCTTCTCCTTGTCTTTGTGTCGAATTTTCATGTAAAGCTATCACCTTTCTCCATAGCTCATACGCATTCTTGTATTCTCCTACATTTGACACAATATATGGAGGTAATAAATTTAATACAATTCTAGTTACCTCCTTATCCACCTCCGCTTCCTCCGTTTGATCCTTGGTCCAATACCGAGGTCGAAGGTGTTTTCCCTTCTTGTTTGTTGGAGCTTCAAATGGAACCTCCAATGTGATCCAATGGTCCCAATCCATTTAGAACCACGTCTCCAACCGCTTCCTCCAATAATCGAAGTCATCTTGATCGTATGGAGGTGGGATTCGAATATCCCATCCAAGCAGACCTTCCGAATTCATCTTCCTCTAGTACCTTTGCTCTTTTGGCGGTTATTCCAACAAGAGCGAACCTCGCTCTGATATCACTTGTTGGAACCTTGTCGTACGGCTAGAGGGGGTGAATAGTCGATCACCCACTTCGATCGCGGTTCTCCCTACAATGTTAGTGTGCGTAAGAGGAAATACTAATAATACAAATAAACAAGCGATAACACAAATCGTTTTACATGGTTCGGAGATAAGGCTCATACTCCACGGCTGCCCGTAAGGTGGACGATCCCGATCCGTCGGTGGATGAGTCCCCGGAAGACCTCCGGCTAGCTCTTGTCGCTCCTTGTGGGTGGAGAAACCTGACCACAAACTCCCGACAACACCTGAGTACTTGAAGACTACTAATAAACTCTAACCAAGCTTATTTCATCAACTCTTTCCCAGCCAAATCGAGTTCTCTTAAATAGAGCTCATAGCTAAAGAGAGTCGTTACCAATCGACTGGCCCAAGCACCAGTCGACTAGTCCACTTGGATTCGAACGTTACAGACCAACTCTTCGCATTCTAGTCGACATCAGTCGACTGATCTTTCTGTGCACTTCATCAGTCGACTGATCCAAGCATCAGTCGACTGGTTCACCCTAAACCTAGGGTTTTCCTTCCCGAGTACAATTCTCTCAGCACTCGAACCCTTATGACTTAGTTAACTCTTCATCCAACAGCCTCGACCTGTTGCCTTTAAGCCTTCTTCGACTTTGGCTCTCATCCCTCGGATGCATGCAAGCCCACGACTCGTCTCCCCATGACATCCTTCGCGTCTGCCTCGAAGTGCACTTCCCTCGGCTCATCGTTCTTGCTTTGTCCACGGTCTCTCGGATGCATGCAAGCCCACGACTTGTCTCCTCATGTCATCCTTCACCGGACCCGAAGTTATCCAACTAAGTCCATGTGTATCCTGCAAACCTGCACGCTCAAATACACATATCAAACCCAAGAGTGAACCTAACTTAAACCCTTTGCCCAAACATCAAAATACATTGTCACTCCGAACCATAGATTACCCTAACAGTTAATTTATGTTAGGTAAAATCATAAACTACTTGGAAATGAGGAAGTGCTCATTTGAAACTTGGCAATTCTCCTTGCAAGTCATGTTTCCCACAATACTACTATCACACATAAGTGGTAGCTACATCAATTAGTTTATTAATGACATAACATGCACCTGCCTCCTTTTCCAGTATTGGTGAGATTGCATCCATAGCTACTGCACTTTCAAATGTTTCTGCAAACTTCTCTTCAATATCATCGTCGTCTTCATCATCTTTGTCGTAAATTAGATTATCGACTATTTTGATCTTTTCGTCTATATTTTTTTTCAAGAAAAAATTTATTCAAATTAAAATAAAAGAACTTAGGATCTTTAAGATCTTGCGCTGCTAGACGCTACAATAACTATCTTTGCATATCTTCAAGTATATCATCTTAGGTACTACTATCACGGTATGAGACTTCTTCAGTCGGAATCTACCTGTCATGACCATGATGATCATCCATGGATCTTGAGAGCTTTGATACCCTTCCCCACCATGAGTCTTCCATTTGTGTACTTGAATTTACTGTTGGGATTGGTTGGGCTACAAGAGAGGGGTGAATTTTCTTGAAAAGATAAATTTGATCTTTTGTCTAACTTAACAAAGATAATGTTAGTTTTTAAAGTAAGTCAATAGTATAAAACTAATATCAAAAAGAAAGAAGTACAACAGATTTACTTGATTGTAACCAGTATGATTGCCAATCCAAGACTATGACATACCTCAATCTCCAGATGCACTCTGTGGGCTGAGAAGCCTCTTATAGAATTTAAGACTTAGAGAAAATTAAAGAAGACTATTACAAAAGTCAATTACAACTTGAATGATTGATTTCCTCTGAGTTAAGAGACCTATTTATAGCCCCTTGAAAAAACTTATCGACGTGTTGACGTGGCACATCACAGGCATCCGAGTATAATACGGGCATCCGAGTATAATACGGGCGTCTGAGTACGGTCAACCCTTATTCACGTTGGCAATACGGGCGCCTGTATCAGACACGGGCGCCCATGTTCAATATGGGTGCCTCCATCAATATGGGCGCCTGTCTTGAATACAGGCGCCCCGAAGCCTGGTAAACCCCAGGTTGACCGACAACTTGGGCTTTGGGTGATTTTTCAGCCTTCCGGAGTTGGGCTCACCCAAACCCTTCTCCGGCCTTCTCCTCGAGTAGCCTTCTTCCCCAGTTTTTCATCCCTTGGACGTCACGGGTGTCCTTCTCGCTTCAGTGGTGTACTCTTCCGCAGCCTTCACGTCCCTCGGATGCGTCATGCCTATCAGCTCCCTTCCCATGTCATCCTTCTCGTCTGTTGTGTCTTCCGATCGACTTCCTGTGCTCCTAAGCTCCTACACACTTAGACATGGGGATCAAATACCAACAAAACCTAACTTGACTCGGTTGATCATATCAAAACCATACCGGGACACTTACATTTACTTCCCTCCATATCCGGGAGACCAGCTCTAAGGGGTCGCTAAGGCAGCAGATCTATCTTTTCAAGAGCTCTGATATCAACTAATGTCTGATAGGATAACGATTATCTTATGGACTATTGAATCCGGATCACACGAATATCGAAAATAATTTTTTAAAATTTCTTAATTCAAAAAATATTAAAAAATAAAAAAATAAACGATACTATCGAAAATATTATTAATCAAAAAATTCTCTCATGTAAATTAACAAAAACGTTTATACAGATCCTAAAATATAAATAAATTAAAGGAAATCCTTAATATAAATTTTTATTAAAAAAGGAAATTTTCTTAATAAGCAAAATTAATAAAATATGATATTTACATAGATAATTTATAATTTATGAATAATAGAAATCTCAAAATTATTTTAAATATTATAAAAATAAAAATTGATGATGATGATGATATGTTGATGATTGAAAATGATTGTAAGAAATTTTTTTTAAATGGGATGCGAATCCTAGGATGTTAAGCTTCTAGACAGTTCACCGTGAGTACTTCCCGATTTATCTGATGACCGGTTAGAAACTTTCATGGGATCGAATCGGTCATCCCAGATTCAATTTCTCTACTATCTGATTCATCATTATTATTTTTTTTTTTTTTTTTTTTTTTTTTTTTACAGAGACTGTTGGCTGATTGATGCCGTCAAAGCTTCTACTGTGGATTTACTCGTACAGGCTGCCGCCGGACCGAGAGCTTTAGAAGTTGAAGAGTTGATAATTAAGTTCCTTGCAATGCTAAAGCTAATCAGGAAAAGTTCCAACCTGCTTTCACTAGCCTAGCCGAGTTAATAATTAAGTGGAATTAACACTTAAAACGATTGAATCTTCGAAAAAATAATTTATTTAAAAATAAAATTTCTTTTAGTTAGAGAGATCGATCAATCAAAATTTATTCCCTTTATCTTAATATATATGAAGATGAGGAACGTTTAAGATGAATGAGTCACATTTTATCTAAAAAAAATTTTAAAAAATAAAAAATAAATTAGATAACAGTTGAATCTGGGATGATTCATTCGGTCCTGTTCTAGAAGGAATCTACATCGATAGTCAATCATCGAGGTTCAGCTCACGCGAATGCTGACGGGAGGGGAGGAACTCTGCGCCCTACGAGATCAACACGAGTATTAGGGGAACACCCCGGAGGTTGTCCGGCGGAGCCCACTCCAACGCTCAAGTCAGTGCCTCAATGAAAAAAAGTATTAAGTAGAAAGGAGTATGAATAACAGAGATTGCCTGACACTTTATTGAAGAGGTTGGAATACCTTTTATACCGGTGGCGGCCATCCCGAGCACCCACAATCCTTGCCACGTCCCCGTGGTTATCGGGTAATGGTTCAACCTGGTAACGGTCGCCGCGATTCCTCCATCTGGGTCGTTGAGATGATTAAGGCCTTTTATGGTCGCTAATCATGGGTAGTAATTACTCCGACATAACGGATGAGGTTGACTCGCCGATCCGCGGAAAATAGACCTCTGATTGAGTTTTCCTTGGGCCCCACCACCCCGAGGTGATCCCGAGGTTCTTCGGCCTAGGGGTCCCAAGCATTCGTCTATCCGAGATGTTCTCGGGAACTTACTCCCGACGTGCACTCGGGGGTGTGTCTTCCTGAAGCTAGTTCCGGGGTTATGACTACTCGAGTTGGCTTCTGGGTCCCCTTTCCCGGGAGGGTCTCGGACGTCGCAACAAGGAGTTGTTCTGACTTGGTGGATTTTACCACGCAGCTTCTTCAGCCCCCGTATCCGCCACGGGGTATTCAACCCCATCACAAGTCTCTTTCTTCAAGTCTGATCGAATGAAGTGTGTCTGACTGATTAGACTGGTAATGTGATGAAGAAGCTGTGCCCAAATGGCCTCTCCATCTTCTGCTGGTGGCATTCCGGGTCCGAGGAAGTAGCTCCTGCAACCCAGGGCCCGGGGCGGTTTTTTGAATACGTCCAATATTTCTGCAAATTTTGCGGCGACGCTCTGACAGCTATCCCAGGCCCTTTACAGGTGCGTGAGGTCTTGTGATGACGACACGATCGCCCAGCAAATGTGGCCTCACCACGTGCCTCCTCCCCCCTTGTGCGGCGATATCTCCTCAGTACACCTCGCGGGTCATACGAAGCGACGGCAGTAAGGGCTAGTGGCTTCTCGGGATGACCAATCAGCGCTGTCGACGTGATGCTCTCTTATTGCTCATAGAGGTGTGATTCCTCTCTATAAAAGCGGGTGCAACGACACCCTGCTGCCTCCTTGCCCTATCTACCTTCAAGCGTCCTCGTTCTCCTGTTATTCGTCTTGCCGCTACGCCCCTTTTACGAGGGTAAGCCTCCTTCTGCTTTTTCCTCTCCTCAATCCTCATGGGTCCAGTGGAGAAAAAAAACCCAAGACGACAATGAGAGCTCCTTGGGGGAACTAGGATACCATACGAATGGTACGATACCACTTCTTCTAGGGTTAGGTTGGAATCCCTCCACGCCGCCTGCCGGAGATACGGTGTCCCGGAAGGCTGGGAGGTAAGGGTTCCAACCCTAGGCCAACTGCCTGTAGAAACCCCTAAGGATTTTTATATTTTCTTCCTGGGGCAGGTAGAACTAGGACTTCGCTTCCCCATCCTCCATTTTACATGAGTGTTGGTAAATACTTCGGTATCCCTCTGCAGCAAATGGCTCCGAATGCCTTTTCCCAAATGAGCGGAGCTTTTGTACTCTTCAAACTTTTTGGCATTCCTCTGACTCCTCGTATCTTCCATTTTTTCTTCGTTCCGATCGGGTCCCGGGGGGCATTCGGCTTTACTGCTCGTTCTGGTAATAGGTTTCTGGGGGGTCTTCCTTCCTCCCACAAGGGATGGAAGGAACGGTTCTTTTATATCCAGCTCCCTGAGCATCCCTTTAGTCCTATCCACTAGACGGAAAATCTACCGCCTATCCCCGACCTTGGCGACTTCCAGTAGGTCGCAGGATATCAGCGTTCTAGGGGTATCCTGGCAGGGATGGAGTTCCATGGCCTCCAATTGGTGCAATGCGAGGAGCTCCTTTATCGGGCCGATCTTAGTCCGAAAGTCATGAGCCTTAATCCCAGTCTTCGAAAGTTCCTTTTTGTCTCATACATTTCCTGGTTAATGCTAACTGATGCTCTTTTATCACTTTTTTTTGTAGACGACATCATGTTTTCCCGAGTTATGAACCGGATCCTGAAGTGGGACCAGGACAACGAACAGGCGCTGGTTCCCGCTTCAGCTTCTTCTACTCATGTGGGCACCTCCGTCGAGGGTGGCGAGGAAGTGGTCGAGCCCTCTGGAGACCGGGAGGCCCTAAAGGCTCCCCAAGATATTGGAGTGTCAGAGCTCCCAACGGACTCTGCCGGGGGTTCCTGTGCCTCTCCTGTCGAGGCACCAGAGGGAGAAGTTGCACCCCTCCCACTGTCGCACCCTCCGAGACCCAAGCTACCGAGAAAAGACGGCAGAAGCGGCTAATCCATAGGGATCGCCCCGTGAAGAGGTTGAAGAAGGGTGTATCCTCGGAGATTCTACGCTTTGCTGCCGACGAGGATGCAGCTCCCCGGTCCTTGAGAGTTCGGGAAGAACCTTCTTCCGCAGCTGCCACGACCCTTGCTTTCATCGTCGACGCCTTGGCTCCCCCAACCGACCTTCCTGCTGCTCCACGCGGCAAAGAGGTGTCCAAAGTCCTGCCCAGCTTCCCCCGGAAGGGCTTAGTGGCGAAGAAGACGACGATGGACAGTTCCCTATCCATCCGGAAAAGGGGCCTCCTCCGAGGGTTCGCCGGTGGCTTCTAGTTCAAAGGAGGACTTCCCCGACCCGAGAGACGTTCCCAGCCAATCGGGGCCCCGTGCTGAGGAAATTCTTTCTCCTCCCGTTCTACCGGGGCGAGTAGCTAGCTCAGCTTAATATCTGGGCATGCTACATCAGTCTCTACTAACGGTGATTATACTTGAATCCTTCCTCTTTATTTCGTTGCCTTGCCTTGACTGTCTTTTTCCCGCATCGTAGGTTGCCTCTAACTGTGCAGCCACAAGCCTCCTGTTGTGCTCCAGGGGAGTCACTGAGGACCTCCTCCAGCGGGTGGCGGCCGTCGAGGTGGAGGCTGGCCGTGCTCGCAAAGTCGACCTCCTGCAATTTGAGGTCAGCCAGCCCTCTGAGTGAAGATAGAGCATTATCTTAGCACCCTAATAGCTTCTGAGTGTTAAATCGTTGACGGTTGCTAGAGGGGGGTGAATAGCAAATCTCGACTTTCTTCTTCCTACGTTGTTAGTTGCGCAAGCAGAAATACAAACACAAATAATAAACAACAAGAAAGCAATGCTAACAAGAGAGATTTACTTGGTATTCACCCCTAAGGGTGACTAATCCAAGAATCCTTCGGTGGATCACTCCCCGGATAACCTTCGGCTATCCCTTGTCGCTCCTTGTGGGTGGAGAAACCTCGCCACAACACCTCGACAATATCCGAGCACCAAGACTACTATTTGGCCTTTAACCAAGAACAAATTCGTCAAACTTTTCAGCCAACACGAAGTCCTCTTAAATAGGACTAAGGCTGAAACCCTCGCCACCAGTTGACTGCTCCCAGGGCAGTCGACTAGTGCCAGCCAAACAGCAGTCCAATGGCTCGCTGCAACGGCTAGTTTTTGACTTTACCAGTCGACTGCTCCCAGGGCAGTCGACTGGTCCCCAGTCGAAACCTTTCTGTGAGTTTTATCAGTCGACTGCCCCAATGGCAGTCGACTGGTCCACTCACACACCTAGGGTTTCCCTTCCCGAGTACACTTTTTTCAGCACTCGAACCCTAGGATTTCCCGAGTACAATCACACAGCACTCGTACCCTCACGACTCAACTGACTCCTTATCAGCAGCCTCGACTATTGTCTTCGCACCCTCTTCATCTTCGGCTCCCGTCCCTCGGATGCACGCAAGCCTCCAGCTTGCCTCCATGTCATCCTTCACTCATGCCTCGAAGTCCGCGCCCCTCAGCTCATCGTCCCTGCTATCCATAGTCCCTCAGGTGTGCACACAAGCCCGCGACTTGTCTTCATGCCACCCTTCACCGTACCGAGGTCGTCCAGCTAAGCCAATATGTGTAACCTGCACATCCTGCACACTCACATACACATATCAAATACACAAGGGTAAACCTAACTTAAACCCTTTGCCCAAACATCAAAACACAAGGTCACTCCGGACCTTAGATTGCCTCAACAATCTCCCCCTTTTTGATGTTTGACAATATGTTTAAGTTAGGGAAAATAAATAGATCAGTAGCAAAAACAATGCTAAACAAACAACTGGACTTATGTTGCCAAGACTCTATCTTGGACTTACACCGCCAATGCATATGCAATGCAAACATGGATCCTATCCCAAGGCATCCCATACCTAACTCTCCAAGTTAGGACTTTTCACAAAAACCCCGGGCTTTTTAAAGCTTCTCCAAAGCTCCCCCTACACTAGACTTACAAAGACTTTTTAAGAACCTCTCCAAGGTTCCCCTTACGCCCAGAATGGAGCAACCATGCTCCCCCTTTTTCTAAGCTCCCCCTAAACCTAGGGTTTCTAGCAAAGGTATGTTTGGTTTTCCAAATTAAACCCAACACTTCCCCCCTTTGCCTAACATCAAAAAAACTCCAACAATATCCCAATTATTGGATCTTTTAATCCCTAATGATCCTAAACACAGTGTACTAGTCCCCCATACACTTGTTTTACATCATTTGGATACCAATCAGTTGCTGAATACCCACACCAGCACTGACCAGTCAACTACCCCCATGGCAGTCGACTGATACTCTGAAAATCAGCTTTTCTGGCCAAATTCAGAAATGCGCCAGAAATTTCATAAATCTCCAAAAATTCTCAAATTTCGTGGAGAACTGGTACCATACCTACTTGGGAAAAATACATTCAACAATGTATCTATCACCATTCCCAAGTTGGACACAAAATCTAAAATTTCCTATGAAAATTAAGGCAAACAAGAGGCAACCCCCCCTTTACCTATGTCTTCTCCCAATTTTCAATTTACCAAGGTCAAGTTCTACCCAACTTAACACCATAACCCCAAGTTAAGTTATATCCCAACTTAACATCACAACCTTTCCTTTTGTCAAGTTACCCTTAACTCAACAACCCAAGTTTTCTACCCTAGAACCCTCTAGAAAATTCCAGAAAACCTGGAAAACTCTAAAATTTTGCAAGCACATTTGCTAGGATATACCATATCCTAGAAAAATATGATTTCATAAAGATTATCAAATGTGCTTGACTTTTGGGATAACCTCTAATTTCCTCAAAAGATGGTCATTTTGTATCAACTTGGAAATCTATTTGTAATTCCATGTTTCTACCAAGGCTAACCATTATATTTTGACACATTGAATTGTCCTCAACTCTTCCCTTTTCATCTCTCACTCCTAGATGCCTATGTGAAATATCCATATCCTCTCATGTATTAAGAACTTATCATTCAATAGTAATTTATGAACTCTTAACCAATATAAGCAAGTCATGAGGTTTTATTTAATTAATAAAACCATGACATAAACTCTCATGAACCTTTCCTATGCTTCCAATTTTGTAATTTCTTATCGTTTAATAGGCCTTTTCTACCTAAACCTTCGGATCAGTCGACTGCCCCCAGGGCAGTCGATTGGTAAAACGAACAGAAGGTTTCTGGGCTGAGACCAGTCGATTGCCCCTGATACCTGAATTTCAGGTTTTTAGTCCAATTTCAGTAATGCCTAGTTAATTCTATAAATCTCCAAAACATCTGAAATTTCGTGGGGAGATTTGTGGAGCCTATGTCTACTTGGAAAAAATATGTTTCCAAACAAATGTACTCCAAATCTCATGATTGGCACAAAACTCAACTTCTCCTAAATTGTATCATTTAAACTTCTCCCAAAAGTCCTAATTGTGGCCTTTCCCTGATATATCTTCTAATACCTGGCCATGATACATTTCTAGCACTGAAATATATGGTATTTTCCCATTAAACCCTGATTTTATCAAATATACTCCTATTTTTATTCTTTTCTCCCTAATTCTCCTTTTAATGTGTCAATTCCCTAGGATTAAGACTTACCCAAGTCTTCTAACCCTTTTGGCACATTACCTAGCCCACTTGGACTTCCTAGAAAGATCATCTCTTGAGATCCATTTACCATGGACCCCAAAGGCTCCTAGAGCTCCCCCTTGAGCTCTTAGCCCTAGCCACCTCCCTAGGTGACTCAATCCACACTGACCACACCGGTGAGCCCCCGATGATTCTTGGCCTACAAATCTAACCTTCTTAACCTTGGACACCTTGTCCTTGGTTAAGTCATCCTTTTTACCCTTAAATGGCACCCCCTTGCCATCCTTGGACTTATCCTTCTTGCCATAATTATATACTTCCCCAGCATACTTCTTTTTGTTGGCATTGGAGACACTAGACCGGTATCCTAAACCCGATCTATCATAGTTGGGTTTTATACTACCCAACACCATGTCTAAACTCTTTGATCCAACCGTGAATCTTTCTAGGGTTTTTTTCAATGTATCAAGCCTTGCCCTCAAGGCTTGATTTTCCCTTTCCAAGTTTCTAACCTTAGTGTCCATATGTCCACTTTGGACATCCCTAGACCTCCCGTCTTTCTAAGCACATTCCTTCCCTTCTTGGGATTAATGTCATGATCCTTAGGTCTAAAGGTCTTTGATTTATTATGATGCATACTTTTCCTAGGATTTTGCTCTACTTTGTTAACCCTACTCCTATCATTGTATTTAAAACCATGATCGTGCACAAGTAAGCAATTTTCATTAATCATAGCATGCATGGAGGAATAATTAACACTATTTTTGATATGCATGGAGGAACTCAAATTTGAATTACATTTTAACTTAAGGTTAGGAATTACCTCCCTTATCTTTGGAGCTCCTCCTTGTTGTAACCTTCTTTTCTTTCTCTCCTCCTTCACCCATCTCCTTAGATGCTCTATTTTCTTGAGCTTTTCACTCCTTGGGCATTTCGTGTGGTAGTGCCCTAACTCACCACACGTGAAGCATCTAATTTTCTTCCTTTTCTCTTGAGCTTCTCCATTCCTACAACTCATGTTAGAATTTAATTGAATTGAGATAGGTTTAGAGTGTACCTCCTTTTTCTTACCCTTTGGACACTTGTCCTTGTAGTGTCCTTTTTCATTGCATCCAAAGCATATGATGTGGTCTTTGGTTCTTGCTTTGGTGGAGGTAGAGGCTTCTTCTTATTCTTGTGTGGATGAGGGTCTCTCCTCCCCCTCAATCCTTGAGTTTGACACCTCCTCTTCTTCTCTTGATGATGTGGAAGATTTATCACTCAATTTTGCCTCTTCACTTGATGAAATTGACACTTCCTTTTCTTTTTCCTCCTCTTGACCCATTTTGCTTGTCTCTTTGGGCTCTTCCATCAATTGATCTTGTGTAAGTTTCTCGTGACATTTTTCCAACTTATCCCACAATTCATACGCATTCTCATATTTACCTACACCACTTAACACATTATTAGGCAAAAGATTTACCAATATATCAATTACCTTCTTATTTGCCCTAAATTGTTCTTGTTTCTCTTTGTCCCAATATCTAGGACGAAGCTTCTTTCTGTGCTTGTCCTTTGGAACTTCGAAGGGCTCTTCTATTGCCATCCTACATCCCCACTCCATTCCAAGCCACGTCTTCATTCGCATCCTCCAATAGTCAAGATCTTCATGATCGTAGGGAGGCGGAGTGTAGATGTCATCCCCCAACTTATCTTCAATTTCCATCTTCTCTAGCTTATGCCCTCTCGGCGATTAGTCCAACAAGAGTGGTCCTTCGCTCTGATACCACTTGTTAGATCGTTGACGGCTGCTAGAGGGGGGTTGAATAGAAAATCTTGACTTTCTTCTTCCTACGTTGTTAGATGCGCAAACGAAAATACAAACAAAAATAATAAACAACAATAAAGCAATGCTAACAAGAGAGATTTACTTGGTATCCACCCCTAAGGGTGACTAATCCAAGAATCCTTCGGTGGATCACTCCCCGGATAACCTCCGGCTAGCCCTTGTTGCTCCTTGTGGGTGGAGAAACCTCGCCACAACACCTCGACAATATCCGAGCACCAAGACTACTATTTGGCCTTTAACCAAGACCAAATTCGTCAAACTTTTCAGCCAACATGAAGTCCTCTTAAATAGGACTAAGGCTAAAACCCTCGCCACTAGTCGACTGCTCCCAGGGCAGTCGACTAGTCCCCAGTCAAAACCTTTCTGTGAGTTTTATCAGTCGACTGCCTCAATGGCAGTCGATTGGTCCACTCACACACCTAGGGTTTCCCTTCCCGAGTACACTTCTCTCGGCACTCGAACCCTAGGATTTTCCTAGTACAATCACACAGCACTCATACCCTCACGACTCAACTGACTCCTCATCAGCAGCCTCGACTATTGCCTTCGCACCCTCTTCATCATTAGCTCCCGTCCCTCGGATGCACGCAAGCCTCCAGCTTGCCTCCATGCCACCCTTCACGCATGCCTCGAAGTCCGCGCCCCTCAGCTCATCATCCCTGCTATCCATAGTCCCTCAGGTACGCGCACAAGCCCGCGGCTTGTCTCCATGCCACCCTTCACCGTACCGAGACCGTCCAGCTAAGCCAATATGTGTAACCTGCACATCCTGCACACTCACATACACATATCAAATACACAAGGGTAAACCTAACATAAACCCTTTGCCCAAACATCAAAACACAAGGTCACTCTGGACCTTAGATCTCCTCAACACTGAGGACACTTTGCACGGTTATAGACTCTGGGAACGTCTCAGGTCCGAGAAGAACCAAGCCCTTACTAAGGACTTGAAGAAACTGTCCCAGGAGCGGGATCAACTCCAGACTCAGACAAGGGAGCTGTCTGATCAGGTCAGGCTCCTGGAATCCTCAAAGAAGACCTTGGAGGATCGAAATGAGGAGCGAGAGCGCCTATTGTCTTTGAAAGAGTATGACGTATAGCTCTCAACCTCTTATGCTGTTGACCTCCAGGAGAAGGTGACCCAGGCCCAGGCCCAAGCATCCGCCGCTACCTAGAAGCTCTAAGAAATGATGGGGGCCTAGGATTGCCTACTTCGGGAGGTGGCGACGCTGAAGACCGCCAAGGAGGAGGTTAAGGCCCAGCTTCAGCAGCAGAAGATCGATCATGCGGCCCAACTGTCCAAGGCTGAAGAGGAGTCCTAGGCTAAGTTCCTGTAGTCGAAGGACTACACCGAGATTTTAGTCGGGCATGCCTTGAACAGGGCTTCCATGGCGCTATCAACTAGTTTTAGAAGGATCAACTGCTGAAACCAGACTCAGACATGAGCGTTATAACTGTCCAGCGAGTCTAGAACGAGCTCATTCCTGAAGAGCAGGAATTATAGAATCCTTCCTGACCTGAGCCCTGGCTCCCTGACCGCTCCTCACCCGCTTCATTTTCTTCTTCTTTTTAGGCTTTTTTCTCGTAGGATAAGTATGTAATCGTTTCGACCTTGAATGCAAGCATACCTGGTCTTCTTATGTTTTGAGTGATTTCCTACCCCCATTGAAATGTTTTGTCTCCTACCAGTGCCCCACCTCCAAGTAAGAGCCGAGGTTCCCCTCTGCCCTAAGCATCTAGGGGGAAAACACCCACGTCTAAAGAAATAAGGGTTCCTCGGGGACAGTAGGGTTTTGCAGCTCTTAGCCGGGCATGTGCAATATCGAGGCCAAGCCTACTCATCGATAGGCAGTAGGGTTTTACAGCTCTTGGCTGGGCATGTGCAGCACCGAGACCAAGCCTACTCACTGAGAGGCAATAGGGTTTTGCACCTCTTGGCCGGGCATGTGTAGCTCCGAGGCCAAGCCTATTCACTGAGAGGCAGTAGGCTTTTGCAACTCTTGGTCCGGCATGTGCAAAACCGAGACCAAGCCTACTCACCGAGAGGCAGTAGGGTTTTGCAGCTCTTGGCTGGGCATGTGCAGCACCGAGGCCAAGCCTACTCACCGAGAGGGAGTAGGGTTTTGCAGCTCTTGACCGGGCATGTGCAGCACCGAGGCCAAGCCAACTCACCGAGAGGCAGTAGGGTTTTGCAGCTCTTGGTCGGGCATGTGTAGCACTGAGGCTAAGCCTACTCACCGAGAGGCAATAGGGTTTTGCACAGGTGAAGATTCAGCGCTTCGATAATATTGTTGGTGCAAGTTGCATCAATGATGTTCTCCTCTAAGTGTTTTAATGTTTGACAATTTACTTAAGTCAGTGATACATTGAACAGACAAAGGGGAGTTAAGAGAGAAGTAACAAAGTGGACCAAAGTCCTAGTGAATCTAGGCAATAAGTCCTGGTTTGGAGAATTGGACACTAAGTCCTGGCAAAGGGCTGGGCACCGAAGACCTGCTCGGAAGGTGGGCACTAAGTCCTGATCGAGGATTGGGCACTAAGTCCTGGCAAAGGGCTGGGCACCGAAGACCTGCTCGGAAGGTGGGCACGAAGTCCTGGTCGAGGACTGGGCAAGAAGACCTGGCCGAGGGTTAGGCACCGAAGTCTGGTCGAGGACTGGGCACGAAGACCTGGCCGAGGGTTGGGCACTGAAGTCCTGGACTTAGGGTTTGGGCACGAAGTCTTGGTCCGAGGGACTGAGCAACTTAGCTGAGCGATGACTAAGGACAGAAGTAGAGACGGGTCAGGGTTTAGACGTCTCGAGATCCGGAAGTATCGGAAGCTAAGCAAAAGTCCACCCGAAGGACTGGGTGGCAACCGTCTCCTGAAAGGAGTAGGTGAAAGGCGCGTTCTCGGGGGTGGGAACTTGCGTCGGTTTGACCTAGGATTTCGTAGAAATCCGAAGTCTGAACCAAGTCCTTAAGGCTAATATTGTATGTATATTTGCTTTGTGTTTGTGTATCTTGCAGGTACCAAGAACCAGAGACAAAGCAGGCGAGAGGCTGGAAAGCAGCCAACCCAGGCACCCCTATTGATGGGGGCGCCCAAATCAAAGGCTAAAACCCAGTGTTGGGTTGAAAGCCTTGAAGCCAGGTGCCCAGTATGATGGGGCGCCCAAGCCAAATAGGAAAATGGCAGTTTCGTGAAGTAAGCAGAATAGGCTTCCAGTTAGGCACCCGGGATAATACGGGCGCCCAAGTTGAAAGCTGTATTTGCTGTTTCGAGGTCGAAACACAGATAAGCCTTCACTCAGGCGCCTGGGAGGTCCAAGGCGCCCTGGTCAAAGGTTTTATCAGCTGCGGTGAGGTTGGCGCAGGGATAAGGTTTGACCAAGTCTATAGGGGCGCCCCCAACGTATCAGGCGCCCGTATGAAGCCTATATAAGGGGCTTTGACCCCTCTGCTTCAGACACAACTTCGAAGAGTGATTTTGAGCATTCTGACCGATGACAATGCGCTAAAGACGAAGTTCTACGTCCGGGAGGCTCCAGGAGGAAGTGCGCGGCACTTCGGAGGTCCAGATCAGCAGACGCTTCGACATAAATTATTTTGGTTCGATTTACATTCTGCAATTCAATTTACTTATCTTTTGCTTGTAAATCAACTGTAAGACGGGTTTTCTCCGCCTCCGAAAATTCCGGAAAGGAGACCAATAGTGGACTCACGCCGAGTACATAGGCCTTGGACGTACTGACCCTAGGGGGTCAGGAACCATGTAAATAAATCCCGCGTGTCTGTCGTCTTGCTTTTATTTTTCTGTATTTACTTATCCGCTGTGCTACTAACGCTCTGAGTCTAGAACATAGTTCGAAAGTTTTACGAAGATTTCCGTGAGAATTTTCACGGTCGATATTCACCCCCCCTATATCGACGGCACCGGTCCTACAAGTGGTATCAGAGCTAGGCCGCTCTTCACCGGACTAACCGCCGACGGAGCAACAATACCAGGAGTTGAGGGGGAGCCCAGGGGTGAATCAGGTACATTTTAATTTTAAATGTCAAATTTTAAATTCCATGTTATATGCTTCACATGCAGGGAGAGAGGCACTATAAAATTCAGTGCCCTACTCGTAAGACTCGGTCTACACCACCGGCAGCAAAGGAGACACCAGTGTCAGGAGTCCGGAGAGATAAAGCCACATCAGATGCTTCAAATGCGAGAAGTACGGACACTACAAAAACAAGTGTCCGGCCAAGGTACGAAAAATTTACATTACAAAAATTTTATAAATTCCTGTACTGTCTTATGATAATTTAGTTAATTTTTCTGATAAATTAGATTTACTGCATAGTAAAATTAATATTTTGCATGTCAAATTAGAAAATACAGATATGACTAAAATATTAGAAATTAATCATTTAATTCAGAACATCAATTCAGTAATTTCTAAAATAAATTATCATAATTTTAATTCTAATAATTTTAATTCTGATAATTTTAAACTTAATTCTGATAATTTTAATTCAGATAAATTTAATCCTAAGGATAAATCAGAATTCAAAAATCTTAAGGATAAATTGAATTCAAAAATCTTAAGGATAATTCTAAATTTGAAAATCCTTTAGATAATTATGAATTCAAATTTGAAAATTCGTTGTATAACTCTGACTTCGAATTTGAAAATCTTAAGGATAATCCAGAAGTTAATTCTGAAAATATTATTTCTGAGGATAATTTTGAAGATGAAATTCTCCTAGATAATAACTTAATTATAGATAATCTTAAAAATTATTACAAAACTTTAACTAGTGGCCCAAATTACTCTCCTACTTTGAGGATGAGGAGGATATGGAACTATCTAAGATAAAGGCCACAGTAAATAAAGTTCACAAAGGTTCAAACAAATCCGAATTGTTAGAAAAATTTGAAAAGATAGATAAAGAAGAAATAGTGGATGAAGCAGAAATCTTCGAAAAAATGAAAATGATGAACCTAAACCAACAACTATTAATTAATCATATCAACCTTAATTATTCAAATATTAATTTAATTAAATCTTAATTAATTCAAACTTAAATTAATTTAATTAAATCTTAATTAATTCAATCTTAATTAATTCAAACTTAAATTAATTAAATCTTAATAATTCAAACTTAAATTAATTTAATTAAATCTTAATTAATTCAAACTCAAATAATTCAATCATAATTAATTCAAATTTAAATTAATTAAATCTTAATTAATTCAAACTTAAATTAATTCAATTAAATCTAACCTAATTCAAACTCAAATAATTCAATCTTAATTTATCCAAACTTAAATTAATTCAATTAAATTTTAATTAATTCAAACTTAAATTAATTCAATTAAATATTAATTAATTCAAACTTAAATTAATTCAATTAAATCTTAATTAAATCAAATTCAAATTAATTCAGATTAATTCAATTAAATCTCAATTAAATCTAATTCTAATTAATTCAAATTAATTCAACTAATTCCTAATTAATTCACCTCAATTAATCTCCAATTAATTCAACTTCAATTAATTAACTTGAATCCAACCAAATCTTAATTAACTTAAACTCGAACTAAAATAAAATCTTACCCAAACCGCAACAATCAACTTAATAAAATTAAATATGTAAAAGTGGGTTGACATATTCGCGGGTTCACACGACATGTATCAAATCAGGAATTTGATACATTTTTAGAAACTTTAAATAAAATGATTTAAATTGCTTGACTCATGCATAACTGTCATGTCATGCATATGCAATTTTCTTAAAATATATGTCATTTCATTCACGTTTAATTTTTATGCATAATTTAGAACGGCTATAGGAAAAAGAGTAATTGAAACTTGATCAACCTAGTATTAGGTGGAGGTGAGATGATAGTATGTTAGGGAAGCCTTTTTGGTGGAACTAGTCGAAGCTACCGATCCAAAACCTAAACTAGTTAGACCAAAATCTTTCAAGAAGTAACTTGAAGATGAATTTTCTATAAAAGGCTTTATCAAGGAAAGGGTTGATGATCCAATAAGGCTACGGCCAAAGAAGGCCTAGTGCCTCGCCAAGACCTGGAAGCCAATTACTGAAAATCAAATTCACTTTACTATTGCTAGATTTGAATCTAACACATGTTTCAATTAAATCTTAGTTTTAATAATAAATTAAAGAAAATGATTCAAGCATATCACAATACACCCATAAGGCAACCATGCTTGCTGTACTGAAACATCTAGAATAGGTGAGATGTTAAGGACTAATTAATTGAAAAATATTTTTCAAAATTATTTTTCAAAATTGTTAGAATATTTTTTTAAAAATATATTTTCAAAATAGTGCTTCAACATAATAATGCTTTCATGGAATTCATGCTTGTCTGATTGATTATATATGATATGTTTTCAAAAATTATATCCTTTTAAAAAATTGTTTGACTCACACAATTAGACACAAGCCTCTTAAGACAACACTAAAGTTCCTTAAGGCACTTAGATAGAGTCAAACGGAGTTGGGTACAGGGGGAGTGTTTTCACTCTTTTAAATTTCTTTTGAAAAGACTTTTCGAAAACTGCGCCTTAATTTCTATCACATATGTTTTCAAAAAGGCTTATACTTTAAAAATTATCTTCTTTCCAAATTGTGGTTTCAAAATCTATCTTCCTGAAAAGTGGTGTTCATTTGATTTTGATAAACCCTAAAGACACGGAGGAAGGTCCACTTCATGATCTAAAAGGATTCCTAGGATGTGTCAGATTTAAGGGGAGTCTGAGTCAAACTTTTGATAAGTTTTAAATTATTTATTTTGAAAATTATTAGATAATTCCTTTGATCTGAACTAAACCCTAAAGACTTAGAGGAAGAGTACTTGTGGTCAACAAGCTTCCCAGGACTGAGTCAAGATTAGGGGGAGGTTAAATTAAAAGAATTATTTAATAACATGTCTTTATATCTTTAAAATATTGCTAAAAATATAAGTTTTTCAAAATACTATTTTTCAGAATTTTTGTGGCTTATGAAATTATTTTTAAAATAATATTTACTTGGGTTGGAGAATTTCCAGGACACTTAGGAAAATGTCCTTGTAGTCAACAAGGTTTTCTAGGATTGTGTCAGACTGGAAGATAAACCAAGTCAAGTAAAATATTGTGTCTTCAAAAGTTCACACATTTTTTCAAAATGTACTAGCATATATTTTCAAAAGTACTATCATTTTTTTATTATCAAAATTCTGTTTAAAAAATAATATTTACTTGAGTTTGAAGAATTTCCAGGACACTTAGGAAAATGTCCTTGTAGTTAACAAGGTTTCCTAGGATTGTGTCAGACTGGAAAAGAAACCTAGTCAAGTAAAATAATATGTTTTCAAAATGCATAATACTTTTCAAAAAAAATATACTTATATTTTTCAAAGTCTAATCTTTTTCAAAAGTACTTAATTTTTCGAAAAGTACTTGCAAAATATGCATAATATTTTTCAGAAATACTTATATTTTCCAAAATTGCAAATGCATCATGTCTTTCAAAGTTACTTATATTTTTCAAAACCTACATAATCTTTCAAAAGTACTTGCATTTTTCAAAAAATCATAATATTCTTCAAAGTACTTGTACTTTTCAAAGCTCATAGTATTTTTTCAAAGTTATGCATTTTCCAAAAGTACTGATTTTTCTCAAAAAGTGCAATATATCTGTCAAAATACAAAGCTTTCTCAAAATGCACTAATGAAAATCTTTTTATAATTACTTAGTTTTATACTATGCCTTCAAAATTACACTAAGTATTTTCAAAAAGAACCAAAGGTTTCCATTGTTGGTGCAAGTATTTTTATTTTTTTTATGTATGACAAAGGGGGAGAGATACACCTTAAGTTAGAAATTTTTTCTTTTCTCTTCCCAAAGGATCAAAAATCAAAATGCTTTTCAAAAAGGGAGGAGAGTGAAAGTTAGAATTTTTCCCCTATTTTTCCCTAGAGGATCAAAAATGGATTTTCAAAACTTAGATCAGTTTTTTCATTTGATCCCAAGAGTTAAAGTTTAGCCCTTTAAACCAATCTAACTTAAGTTATTGTCAAACATCAAAAAGGAGGAGATTGTTGGTGCAAGTTGCATCAATGATGTTCTTCTCTAAGTGTTTTAATGTTTGACAATTTACTCAAGTCAGTGATACATTGAACAGACAAAGGGGAGTTAAGAGAGAAGTAACAAAGTGGACCAAAGTCCTAGTGAATCTAGGCAATAAGTCCTGGTTCGGAGAATTGGGCACTAAGTCCTGGCAAAGGGCTGGGCACCGAAGACCTGGTCGGAAGGTGGGCACTAAGTCCTGATCGAGGATTGGGCACTAAGTCATGGCAAAGGGCTGGGCACCGAAGACCTGCTCGGAAGGTGGGCACGAAGTCCTGGTCGAGGACTGGGCAAGAAGACCTGGCCGAGGGTTGGGCACCGAAGTCCTCTTCGACCCAACTGCCCCCGACGTGTCTAGATTTATCTTGAGTCCCCGCAAGATTTCTCGATTGACAACCTCCACTTGTCCATTGCCCTGCAGGTAGGCTACTGAGATGAAGGCCTGCTGAATGTCCAACCCTTCGCACCATTCTTTCAGCTTGCGTCCTGAAAATTGTCTTCCATTGTCCGACACCAACTTGTGAGGGATGTCGTATCGGTAGACAATGTCCCTCCATAGGACTTTCATCACCGCAGCCTCCGTGATGTTCGCCAGGGGTTTCGCTTCTACCCATTTGGAGAAATAATCGACGAGGACCAACAGGAACTTCTTCTGCTGTGGCCCAATGGGAAAGGGGCCTAGAATGTCCATTCCCCATTGATCGAAAGGGCAGGACACTGTAGAGACTCGAAAGGGCTCAGTCGGTCGATGAGTCACGTGTTGGTGTCTCTAACAGGCTTCACACGCGACCACGAACTTGAGAGCATCAGCCTGTAAGGTAGGCCAAAAGTACCCTGCCAAGATGATCTTCCTGGACAGGGATTTTCCCCCAATGTGATCCCATAGATGCCTTTATGTACCTCCCTCATGACGTAGTCAGCCTCCTCCGGCCCGACACATTTAAGGATGGGTTGCGCAAAGGCCCTCCTATACAGTTGATCGCCGGCCAGCGTGAATCTGGCCACCCGGCGGCGGAATAGCCAGCTTTCCTGGTACCTATTTGGAACGATCCCACTACGTAGGAACGCGACATATGGATTCCTCCAATCAGTTCGGGTGTCGCCCCCTGCTTCCTCTCCAATTTGCGCTACCGTTGCCTCCGCGACACTAGGTTCATCTAGCTGCCAAGTGGAGATAGAGCTAGCCAATTTGTCTAGCTCATCAGCCCGGACGTTGTCAACCTTGGAGATCTTCTGCAAGATAACCTCCACGAAGGAGGCCTTCAGCCGTTCGTAAAGGGCTACATATTTCTACAGACGCTCACACCTGACTTCAAAGTCGCCCTTTATTTGCTGCGCCACCAGCTCGGAGTCTGAATATACAGTAACCCGACTAGCCCCCATATGCTTGGCTGCTTGCAGGCCCGCCAGGATCGCCTCATACTCGGCTTCATTGTTGGTAGCTTTGAAGTGGAGCCGGATGGACAAATATAATGTGTCTCCCCGGGGGGAAACCATTAACACTCCAACCCCACTATGCTGACTGTTGGAGGACGGATCCATATATATCATCTACATTCCTTCGGTCTCGACTTCTGGGACAGTCTCCAGCATGAAGTCCGAGAGGGCTTATGCCTTAATAGCGGCGCGGGGCTGATACTCGATGTTGTATTTACTTAACTCCGTCGTCCATTTGATCAATCGGCCCGAAGCTTCGGGATTAGTGAGGACTCGTGCGAGCGGGTTGTTGGTGAGGACCATAATGGGATGTGCCAAGAAATACGGCCTTAGCCTCCGGGCCATTAAGACGAGAGCATAAGCCAGTTTCTCCATCGTGGTGTATCGCGTTTCAACATCTTTTAGAAGATGACCGAAGAACTATATGGGATATTGCACCCAGTCTTGTTCTCAAACGAGCGTCAAGCCTACCGCTTGCTCTGCGGCCGACAGGTAGACAAACAAGGCCTCCCCTTCCACAGGTTAATAGAGGATGGGGAGAGCGGCGAGATAAGCCTTCAACTCTGTAAAGGTTTTCTCACACTATTCGTCCCACTCGAACTTGGTTGCCTTTCTCAGAATCTTGAAGAATGGTAGGGTCTTATTTGCAGATTTAGAGATGAATCTGGACAGCGCCGTGATTCTTCCATTCAGCCGTTGTACCTCCTTGAAGTTGCGAGGGGGCAACATATCCAAAATAGCTTTCACTATTTCTGAATTGGCCTCAATCCCCCTCTCTGTCACCATGTAACCCAGGAACCAGCCGCTCTTCACCCCGAACAAACACTTAGCGGGGTTAAATTTTAGCCTATTGGGCCTTAGGGTGGCGAATGTTTCTTCCAAGTCGGCTATCATGTCACCTCCCTTGTCAGTCTTGACTAGGATATCGTCCACGTATACCTCGATGTTTCTCCCGATTTGGTGCCTGAAGACTTTGTCCATCATCCGTTGGTACGTGGCTCCAGCGTTGCCCAAGCCGAAAGGCATGACGTTGTAACAATACGTTGTTGGGGCAATCTATGGTCCGGAGTGACCATGTATTTTGATGTTTGAGCAAAGGGTTTAAGTTAGGTTTACCTTTGTGTTTGATATGTGTATTTGAGTGTGCAAGTTTGCAGATACACATGGACTTAGCTGGACGGCTTCAGGTCCGGTGAAGGATGGTGTGAGGAGACAAGTCATGGGCTTGTATACATCCGAGGCACCGTGGACAAAGAAGGGACGATGAGCCGAGGGAAGCGAACTTCGAGGCATACACGAAGGATGGCATGGGGAGACGAGTCATGGGCTTGCATGCATCCGAGGGATGAGAGTCGAAGTCGAAGAAGGCTTAAAGGCAACAGGTCGAGGCTGCTGGAGCAGGAACGATGAGCCAAGGGAAGCGCACTTCGAGGCATACGTGAGGATGACATGGGGAGACGAGTTGTGGGCTTGCATGTATCTAAGGGACGAGAGTCAAAGTCGAAGAAGGCTTGAAGGCAACAGGCCGAGGCTGCTGGATGAAGAGTCAGCTAAGTCGTGAGGGTTCGAGTGCTGAGAGAATTGTACTTGGGAAATCCTAGGGTTCGAGTGCTGAGAGAATTGTACTCGAGAAGGGAAACCTTAGGTTTGGAGAGGTGGCAGTCGACTGATGCTTGGATCAATCGACTGATGCTTGGATTAGTCGACTGATGAAATGCACAGAAAGATCAGTCGACTGATGGCGGCAGAAATCTGAACGTTGGGCTGTAACGTTCGAATCCAAGTTGGACCAATCGACTGGTGCTTGGACCAGTCGACTGGTGCTTGGACTAGTCGATTGGTAACGACTCTTTTCAGCTATGAGCTCTATTTAAGAGAGCTCGGTTTGGCTGGGAAAGGGTTGACGAAATAAGTTTGGTTAGAGCTTATTAGTAGTCTTCTAGTGCTTAGGTATTGTCGAGGGTTTGTGGCGAGGTTTCTCCACCCACAAGGAGCGACAAGAGCTAGCCGAAGGTCTTTCGGGGACTCATCCACCGACGAATCGGGATCGTCCACCTTACGTACAGCCGTGGAGTAGGAGTCTTATCTCCGAACCACGTAAATCGGTTTGTCTCTTCTAGTTGTTAGTTTTAGTTATTTGTTATTCCGCTTGCGCACTAACAACGTGTAGAAAGAAACCGCGAATCATATGGGTGATCGGCTATTCACCCCCCTCTAGCCGTACGTCAAGGTCCCAACAAGTGGTATCAGAGCCGGGGTCGTTCGTCTACGGACTAACCGTCGGGAGAGCAAAAGTGCTAGAGGAAGATGGATTCAGAAGGTCCGCTTGGATGGGATATTCGGATTTCACCTCCATACGATCGAGATGACTTCGATTATTCGAGGAAGTGGTTGGAGATGTGGTTCCAAATGGATTAGGACCATTGGACCGCATTGGGGGTTCCATTTGAAGCTCCAACGGGCAAGAAGGGAAAATGCCTTCGACCTCGGTATTGGACCAAGGATCAAACGGAGGAAGCGAAGGCGGATAAGAAGGTAACTAGAATTGTATTAAATTTATTACCTCCATATATTGTGTCAAATGTAAGAGAATACAAGAATGCGTATGAGCTATGGAGAAAGGTAATAGCTTTATATGAAAATTCGACACAAAGACAAGGAGAGGAGGAGCCCAAGGAAAAGGGGTCGTTGGTCCAAGAGAAGGAGAAGGACCAATCGGAGGTTGAATCAAGTTCCACATCCGAAGAAGAGGAGAGAGTGGAATCGTCCGCATCCTCAAGTGAGGAAGAAATAGAAGAAGTCTCCACATCAAGGATTGAGAGGGAGGAGAGACCATCCTCAATACCGGAGCAAGAAGAAACTTCCACCTCCACCAAAGCAAGGTCAAAGGACCACATTATTTGCTTTGAGTGTAATCAAAAAGGACACTACAAGGACAAGTATCCATTGGGTAAGAAAAAGGAGGTAAACTCTAAACCTAAGTCAACTTCTTCGAAAACTAACATGGGTTGTAGGGAAAAGAAGGAGAAGTAGCATATAAGGTGCTTCACGTGTGGTGAGCTAGGACACTACCACACCAAATGCTCAAGGAAAGAGAATTCAAGAAATTAGAGCATTTGAGAAAATGGGAGAAAAAGAAAAACTCACATTAAGGGGGAGTTACAAGGGTAAGGGAGGTAATTCCTAACTTTAAGTTTAAATGTAATTCAAATTTAAACTCCTCCATGCATGTTAGAAATAATGAAAATTATTTACCCATGCATAGTTTTGTTTTAGATATCATGATAAAAATAGGGTTAATGTTACATATCAAAACTCTAGGGAATTAATGCATCATGAAAAACCTAGAATCTTTAGACCTAAGAGTCAAGGCATTAATCCCAAGAAGGGGAGACACATGCCTAGAATGGGTAGGTCTAGGAATGTCCAAGGTGGACATGTTGATTCTAGATTTGAGAACCTAGAAAGGGAAAATCAAGCTTTAAGAGCAAAGCTTGATAAATTAGAGAAAACCCTAGATAGATTTCCTATTGGATCTAAGGGTTTATGTATGGGGTTAGGTAGTCTAAAACCCAACAATGATAGATCGGGTCTAGGATACTGATCTAAGGTCTCCAATGCTATGGAGAAGTCATATGTAAGGGTACAATATGACTATAGTAAGGGGAAGTCCAAAAATAGCAAGGGTTGTCATTTAAAAGTAAGAAGAAAGTCTTAACTAAGGACAAGGGGTCCAAGGTTAAGAAGGTTAAGGGTGTAGGCCAAAAGTCACTGGAGGTACACCGGTGTGGTCTTGTGTTTATAAATGAGTCACCTAGGGAGGTGGCTAAGGCTAAGAGCTTAAGGGGGGAGCTCTAGGAGCCAAGTTGAGACCCATGATCTATAGATCTCGGGAGGATTTCTCTCGGAAGTCTAGATGGGTCATGGAGTGTGCCAAAGGATATGGAGACGGATTTGGAGTCTCAATCCTAGGAATTTGGCACATTAGGTTTGAGTTTCATGCATGAAAATATGACATTGGGGTTATATAGCATGGAAGTTGATTTTTGATGTGTAGATGCCATGTAAACCAATGCTAGGGATGCATTGTGGTTCGGTATGGGCAGAGGCATCAAGAGGAGGTCAAAACTAGGACTTTAGGTCAAGGTTCAATTGAATCATTTAGATAGTTTTGGGTTTTGTATCAATCATAGGATTGGTGATAGAAACATGTTTGAATGTATTTTTCCCAAGTAGACACGGGTACCATAAACCTCTCCACAAAATTTGGGAATTTTTGGAGATTTGTGAAATTTCTGGTGCATTTCTGAAATTGGGTCAGAAATGTTGAAAATGACATTTTCAGGGTACCATTCGACTGGTTCAGGGGCAATCGACTGGTAACAGTGCTATCGGAGAGAGACTAGATACTGTATGATTTTTCGATGGGGATCAGTCGACTGGTAACTGTCCCAGTCGACTGATATAGGCTGACACTATTTTTCAGCAATCAAAAAGTGTCGTAATGATGTAAAACAAGTGTATAATCTTATGGGGAGTTAATACACTTTGTTATGATCGTTAGAGGTTAAATGATCTAATAAGAGGGAAATTGTTGGAGTCCTTTTAATGTGTGGCAAAGGGGGAGAAGTGTTGGGTTTCAATGGGAAACCAAACATGCCTTTGCAAGAAATCCTTAATGATAAAAGAAAATTTTAAAATTAAAAATTTTTAAAAGTAAGGTAAAGAAATCCTAGGTCAAGGGGGAGCTTAAGTAAAGAGGGAGTATTGTTGCTCATTTGGTAGCAAAGGGGGAACCTTGGGAAGGTTCTTAAAAAGCCTTTGTAAGTCCAATATAGGGGGAGCCTTGGAGAGGTTTTAAAAAGCCCGATTTGGTAAAAGTCCTAAACTCATTGGGGAGGTTAGGTGTAGGGATGTCTTGTGATAGGATCCATGCATGATTGCATTGCATACGCATTGGCGGTATAAGTCCAAGGTGAAGCCTTGGCAACATAAGTCCAAATGGTTTTTAGCATTGTATTTGCTATTTATTTTCCCTAACTTAAACGTATTGCCAAACATCAAAAAGGGAGAGATTGTTGAGGCAATCTATGGTCCGAAGTGACCATGTGTTTTGATGTTTGGGCAAAGGGTTTAAGTTAAGTTCACCCTTGTATTTGATATGTGTATTTGAGTGTGCAAGTTTGCAGGATACACATGAACTTAGCTGGACGGCTTTGAGTCTGGTGAAGGATGGTGTGAGGAGACAAGCTGTGGGCTTGTATGCATCCGAGGCACCGTGGACAAAGCAGGGATGATGAGCCGAGGGAAGAGAACTTCGAGGCATACGCGAAGGATGGCATGGGGAGACGAGCCGTGGGCTTGCATGCATCCAAGGGACGAGAGCCGAAGTCGAAGAAGGCTTGAAGGCAACAGGTCGAGGCTACTGGAGCAGGAATGATGAGCCAAGGGAAGTGCACTTCGAGGCATACGCGAAGGATGACATGGAGAGACAAGATGTGGACTTGTATGTATCCGAGGGACGAGAGCCAAAGTCAAAGAAGGCTTGAAGGCAATAGGTCGAGACTGCTGGATGAAGAGTTAGCTAAGTCATGACGGTTCGAGTGATGAGAGAATTATACTCGGGAAGGGAAACATTAGGTTTGGAGAGGTGGCAGTCGACTAATGCTTGGATCAGTCGACTGATGGCGGCAAAAATCTGAACGTTGGGTTGTAACGTTCGAATCCAAGTTGGACCAGTCGACTAGTGCTTGGACCAGTTGACTGGTAATGACTCTTTTCAGCTATGAGCTCTGTTTAAGAGAACTCAGTTTAGCTGGAAAAGGGTTGACGAAATAAGCTTGGTTAGAGCTTATTAGTAGTCTTCTAGTGCTCAGATATTGTCGAGGGTTTGTGGCGAGGTTTCTCCACCCATAAGGAGTGACAAGAGCTAGCCGGAGGTCTTCCGGGGACTCATCCACCGACGGATCGGGAATGTCCACCTTACGGACAGCCGTAGAGTAGGAGCCTTATTGTTAGGACCTTTCCATTTGCTAGAGGGGGTGAATAGCAATTTTTGAATACCTCCCCCTTGACCTAGGAGTTTTTGCAAAGACGTATTTGGTTTCCCACTTAAACCCAACACTTCTCTCCCTTTGCCATACATCAAAAAGACTCCAACAATTTCCCTCTTATTGGATCTTTTAACCTCTAATGACCATAAACACAGTGTACTAACCTCCCATAAGATTACACACCTGTTTTACATTATTGGACACCTTTTGACTGCTGTAACACAAAAATCAGCCTTTACCAGTCGATTGCCCTTTGTCCCAGTCGACTGGCACCCTGAAAATCCCATTTTCAGCATTTCTGACACAATTTCAGTAATACACCAAAAATTCCACAAATCTCCAAAAATTCTCAAATTTTGTGGAGAGGTTTGTGGTACCCATATCTACTTGAGAAAAATACATTCAAACATGTATGTATCACCAATCCCAAGATTGACACAAAATCCAAAACTAGCAAAATGGTTCAATTGAACCTTAACCTAAAGTCCTAGTTTTGATCTCCCCTTGATGTATCTGCCCATACCAAATCACAATACATTCCTAGCATTTGTTTATATGACATCTACACATTAAAAACCAATTTCTATGCTATATGACCTCAATGTCATATTTTCATGCATGGAACTCAAACCCAATGTGTCAAATCCCTAGGGTTGAGACTTCAAATCCGTCTCCACATCTCTTGGCATACTCCATGACCCATCTAGACTTCCGAGAGAAATCCACCCAGGATCCATAAACCATGGGTCCCAACTTGGCTCCTTGAGCTCCCCCTTAAGCTCTTAGCCTTAGCCACCTCCCTAGGTGACTCAATAAATGCTAGACCATACCGGTGTACCTCCGGTGACTCTTGGTCTAAAATCCTACCTTTCTTAACTTTGGACCCCTTGTCCTTAGTTAATACTTTCTTCTTACTCTTACATGGCATCCCCTTGGCATTTTTAGACTTTCCCTCCTTGCCATAATTATATGCTACCCTAGCATATTTCTTTTCATTGGCATCGGAGAACTTAGATCGGTATCCTAGACTCGATCTATCATTGTTGAGTTTTTGACTACCCAACCCCATACCTAAACCCTTAGATCCCATAGTGAATCTATCTAGGGTTTTCTCTAATTTATCAAGCTTTGCTCTTAAAATTTGATTTTCCCTTTCTAGGTTCTTAAACTTAAAATCAACATGTCCGCCTTGGACATTCCTAGACCTACCCATTTGCCTAGGCATATGTCTTCCCTTCTTGGGATTAATGCCTTGATCCTTAAGTCTAGAGGTTCTAAGTTTATCATGATGCATGAATTCCCTAGGGTTTTAATACGCAATATTAACCCTATTTTTATCATGATATCTAAAACCAAAACTATGCATCGGTAAATGATTTTCATTATTTCTAACATGCATGGAGGAGTTTAAATTTGAATCACATTTAAACTTAAAGTTAGGGATTACCTCCCTTACCCTTGTAGCTCCCTCTTGATGTGAGCTTTTCTTCTTCTCCTTTTTCTCCCATTTCCTCAACTGTTCTAATTTCTTGAATTCTCTTTTTCTTGAGCATTTGGTGTGGTAGTGTCCTAGCTCACCACACATGAAGCACCTTATATGCTTCTTCTCCTTCTTTTCCCTACAATCCATGTTAGAATTTGAAGAAATTGACTTGGGTTTAGAATTTACCTCCTTTTTCCTACCCTTCAGACACTTGTCCTTATAGTGTCCCTTTCCATTACACTCAAAGCAAATAATGTTGTCTTTTGACTTTGCTTTGGTGGAGGTGGGAACTTCTTCTTACTCCGGTATTGAGGATGATCTCTCCTCCCCCTCAATCCTTGAAGTGGAGACTTCTTCTTCTCCCTTTGATGAAGTGGATGATTCTTCAATTTCTTGTGTCACTTCACTTGAGCATATGGATGAATCTTTTTGTTCTTTCTCCTCCTCTTTGGATGTTGAGCTTCTTTCCTTATCCGATGGGTCCTTCTCCTCCTCTTGGATCATTAAGCTCATTTCTTCCGGCTCTTCTACTACTTGAGCTTGTGTAGGGTTTTGATGTAAAGCTATCATCTTGCTCCATAGCTCGTAAGCGTTCTTGTATTGACCTACACTACTAATTATGTCATTAGGCAAAACCTTACGTAATATTGAAATCATCTTCTCATTTGCCTTTGATTGTGTTTTTGCTCCTTGGTCCAATATCTTGGTCGGAGCTTCTTCCAATGCTTATCCTTCGGCGCTTCAAATGGATATGTTAGTGCGATCATTAAATCTCAATCCATGTTAAACCATATCTCTATTCGTATCCTTCAATAATCAAAACTTTCTCGGTCGTAAGAAGGTGGAATGTTGATGTCGTCCCCTAATCTTTCTTCAAACACTATTTCCTCTAGCTTTTTGCTCTCCAGGCAGTTAGTCCGTAGACGAGCGACCCTTGCTCTGATACCACTTGTTAGGACCTTTTCGTTTGCTAGAGGGGGTGAATAGTAATTTTCAATTTTCTCTACCTACAATGTTAGTGTGCGCAAGCGGAAATACTAATAACAAAATCAAACAATCGCTAACATCAAACATTTCCATGGTTCGGAGATAAAGCTCCTACTCTACGGCTGTCCATAAGGTGGAAGATCCTGATCCGTCGATGGATGACTCCCCGGAAGACCTCCGGCTAGCTCGTGTAGCTCTTGTGGGTGGAGAAACCTCGCCACAATCCGGACAACACTTCTGAGCACAAAATTACTAATTGGTCTTTAACTAAAACCAATTTCGTCAAAAACTATCAGTCATAACTGAGTCCCTTTAAATAGTGATCTAGGCTGATTTGACCGTTACCAGTCGACTGGTCTAAGGCTAGTCGACTGGTCCCACTTGAATTCGACCGTTGCAACCCCAACGTTCGAATTTCCAGCCACCACTAGTCGACTGCCCCATTTGCAGTCGACTGACCACTAATCGACTGCCCCATTTACAGTCGACTGATCTTTCTGTGGCATACACTAGTCGACTGATTAAGCATCAGTTGACCGCCAACCCTCTAAGCCTAGGGTTTTCCTTCCCGAGTACAATTCTCTCAGCACTCGAACCCTCACAGCTTAGTCCTAGGGTTTCCCTACCTGAGTACAATCCCTCAGCACTCGAACCCTCACAACTCAGTTGACTCTTCATCCAACAGCCTCGAACTGTTGCCATCAAGCCCTCTTCGACTTTGGCTCTCGTCCCTCAGATGCACACACAAGCCCTCGGCTTGTCTCCATGTCATCCTTCACGTATGCCTTGAAGTCTGCTTCCCTCGGCTCATCGTCACTGCTTTATCCACAGCCCCTCAGATGCGCACACAAGCCCACGGTTTGCTTCCATGCCATCCTTCACCGGTCCCGAAGCCGTCCAACTAAGCCCATGTGCATCCTACAAACCTGCACACTCAAATACACATATCAAATACAAGGGTGAACCTAACTTAAACCCTTTTCCCAAACATCAAAACACATGGTTACTCCGGACCATAGATTGCCCCCCAACACTTATCTCTAAACCACGTAAATCGGTTTGTCTCTTCTAGTTGTTAGTTTTAGTTATTTGTTATTCCGCTTGCACACTAACAACGTGTAGGAAGAAACTGCGAATCAAGTGGGTGATCGGCTATTCACCCCCTCTAGCCGAACGTTAAGGTCCCAACATACGTGTCGTCGGCCGTCACAAAACTGACTTTCTCCTGGTCCTTGAGAGCAAGTGGTAGCCTTGGTAGGCATCCAACATTGAGATAAACTCATAGCAGGTTGTGGAGTCCACCAACCGGTATATCCGAGGCAAGGGATAACAATCTTTGGAGAAGGCTTTATTCAAGTCACGAAAGTCGATGCAGACCCGCCATTTACCTCCCGGCTTAGGGACGAGGACTACATTAGCTAACTAGGCCGAGAATTGAACCTCCCTGATGTGTCCGACTTTTAGCAACTTCTGCAACTCGTCTCGGATAGCCTTATCTTGCTCCAGTGAAAGGTGTCTCCATTTCTGCTTCACAGGACGGGCTCCCGGGGTGACATGCAGATGATGCATGGCTAACGTCGAGGGAGCCCCTTTGATTTCTTCGACGGCCCAAGCGAAGACATCCCTGTGGCTCCGCAGGCAATCTACGAGACGACTTCTTAGTTCCAGCGTAAGGTCGAGGGCGATTCACGTAACTCCCCCTCCATGTTGAGGGTGAATCTGCACTTCCTCGCTCTCGACCTCCCTCCGTTCTTCCTTGGGTCTTTCATCCTCTCGCGGGTCGGCGAGATCCACTTGCAAGACTTCACAAAATTCCAGTGAGGCCCTGTAAGTGGGCTCTAAGTTGATCACGAGAGTCTCCCTTCGATCCAAGGCCCCTCGTGGAGAATCGAAAGGTTCTCCTAGTGGATACCGGAGTGTTTCTCCGATGGTGGTGGCTCTTTGGCGATCAAGTTCCTTCTCCGTCAGGGTCGTGGGTTCTCCCGCCGGCTCTGCCATCAGTGCTCCTTCGGGTGCTTTACTAGTTTCCCACAGATAGCGCCAAACTTGTTCCGGAAGGAATCTACGTCGATGACTAATCACCGAGGTTCAGCCCACGCGGATGCTGACAAGAGGGGAGGAACTCTGGGCCCTGCGAGATCAACACAAGCGTTAGGGGAGCACACCGGATGTTGTCCGGAGGAGCCCACTCCGATGCTCAAGTCAGTGCCTCGATGGAGAGAAGTATTAAGTAAAAAGGAGTATGAATAGCAAAGATTGCCTGACCCTTTTTACCGGAGGGGTTGAAATACCTTTTATACCGGTGGCCGCCATCCGCGAGCACCCACGATCCTCGCCACGTCCCCGTGGTTATCGGGTAATGGTTCAACCTGGTAACGGTCGCTGCGATTCCTCCATCTGGGTCGTTGTAATGATTAAGGCCTTTTATGGCCGCTAATCATGGGTAGTAATTACTCCGTCATAACAAATGAGGATGACTCGTCGATCCTCGAAAAATGGACCTCTGATTGAGTTTTCCTTGGGCCCCACCACCCCGAGGTGATCCCGAGGTTCTTCGGCCCGGGGGTCCCGAGCATTCGTCTATCCGAGGTGTTCTCGGGAACTTACTCCCAAGGTGCACTCGGGGGTGTGTCATCCTGAAGCTAGTTTCGGGGTTCTGACTACTCGAGTTGGCTTCCGGGTCCCCTTTCTCGGGAGGGTCTCGAACGTCGCAACAAGGGAGTTGTTCCAACTTGGTGGATTTTACCACACAGCTTCTTCAGCCCCCGTGTCCGCCATGGGGTATTCAACCCCATCAGGTCCCAAGAATATTTCCTACCACCTGTCAGGGTAAATCAAAAGTCTAATATCTCGTAATTAAATGTCTCATTTAAAAAAAATCTTATAGATACATCATAATTAAAGATCAAATAGTGAATATTTGAATGATAATTTAATATTCTTCTACGACACTGTAACTCCGAATCTTAAAAAAAAACCAACACCTTCCGAGATTTGGTGTCAATCAGGATAGTTCGAAACAAACGTTAGCATCGAATTTGATCGAAACATTGTATTTGGCGGGTTCAATTGTACGTGTGAAAAAAATTAGGATTTTATCTTTTACAAGAGTACTTGATTAGACATTGATCTAATATCTTACCGTTGTATTCTATAGAACGAATTAGGAAAAAGCCACCCCACCTCCCAAATAATCATGTGAAGTCTCGATATCTATATTATAAAAAAAAATCCAACGTATTGCTCCTAATTCGGCAATTTATCAAAGCACGTACGAAGATTTCTAAATTTATTAAAAGACATATGTGACTTTGAGATTTATTAAAAATCATGCTCAAGTATGTATGTATTTTTCGTATTTCATCCCTCTCGTTAAATTTATCTTTTTCTCATTTTTCTCTTCTTTTTCCTCTTCTCTCTTCTCTTTCTTCCTCCTTCTCTCTCTATGCATGCATACAAACATAAATAATTATAAGCATGATATAAATTAGATATTATTCATATTAGACCCAATATAAAATTTAAAACCTATTCTTCTAATTATTTTTAACACCTACAAAAAAAACTGAAATAAACATTAGAAAGTATATTTGAACCCCTTGTAAGATCAGGAATTCATAGGAACTAAAATGGATACAATCTGAGCTCTTTAGGTCTATAAATGGATTTAAACCGAAAAATCGATAAAAAACCCCATGTTGGGCCTAATACGAAATCATATCAGGCCCACGTTGGGCCTCCATTTCAATTCCTATGAATTTCTGAAGTTGTAATGAATTCAAATATGCTATCATTATTTATTTTGGCCGCCTAGAGGTGTTAAAATGAAATAAGAAATAATCAACAAAAAACATATGTTCGACCTGATATGGAATCATATCAGGCCCAACGTGGGCTGATGTTTTTTTGTTAATTTTTTTATTTAAACCGATTGATAGACCTAGAGAATTTTGATTGCCCCCATTTCAGTTCTTATGGATTGTTAAGTTGTAAGGAGTTCAAATATACTATTCATTATTTATTTCGGTTGTCCAGAGGTGTTAAAATGAAATAAGAAAGAATCTATAAAAAACCTATATTGGGTCATATTGGGCAAGATATGGAATCATATTAAGCCCAACGTGACCCTGATATGATTCAATATCAGGCCAACATAGGACATATATAGAATCATATCAGACCCAATGTAGGTTTTTTGTCGATTCTTCAGACAATTTATTGATGACCCTAAAGATCTTCGATTATTGCCATTTCAGTTCTTGCAAGGAGCTCAAATATATTATTCATTATTTATTTCAGCTATCTAAAAGTGTTAAAATGAAATAAGAAAGAATTGATTAAAAAAATCACGTTGGGTCATTTCAAGCTCAATGTGTAGATTTTTGTTAATTCTTTATTATTTTATTTTAACACCTCTAGAGAATTCAAAATAAATAATGAATAACATATTTGAACTCCTTGCAATCACATAAATTCACAGGACTTGAAATAGTTACAATCTGAGATCTCTAGGTCCAGCAGTGAGTTTTGATCGAAATCCACTAATGGACTTAGATATGTCTAATAAGAATTATCTTAGGTTCTGTGGCTTCTTGAGACTCCTGTGACTCATTACGTATTTCGATTTTTTTGGAGGTGTTAAATTATTTTTAAAAGAATCAATTCTAATTTTGACGTGGGGCTTGATATAAATTTTATTATAATCCATATGAGGTCCGTGCATACAAAAGAAAGAGAGAGGGGGAAAGAGAAGAGATAGACGAGGAAAAAAAAAAGAAAGATAAAATTAGAGAAGAAAAAGATAAACTTAGTCTGAAGAGTAAAATAAGAAAAAAAAAATATTTCATTGTTTTTTTATATAAATTTTAAAATTACGTATATTTCATAAATTCAGAAATTTTCATACGGGTTTTAAAAGTAAATTATCGTTCCTAATTCGATCGGGTCAAAGACACGTCGACACTTCGGATTAATGTTTCTAATTCAATCGGGTCAAAGACACGTCGACACTTCGGATTAATGTTGATATAATTTGTAGTATAAAGTATAAACGGATTACCTCGTATAATTAATGGAATGATTAGATTTTAGTATATCTAGTCTTTTCGATAAGATCATGGGGTATCAATGGTCAAAAACATGAGGACTATTTTATCATCACATGCCCGTTTTCCACCCACCGCTCGCCCAGTCTTGCTTCGTACTTCTTATTCCCGTTGAACTATGGTGTTATTTTGGGTCAAGAGATCACGTAAACCGATCTATTCCTCCTTAGCGATAAGTCCAGCGGAGGCCGACTGTGCACGTGCCGATGCTGTTCACGACCACGTGGCTACTGCTGCGGGATCCATATAAGGTGGTCGATGAGATGAACGGTCAGAATCGATCGCGGAAGCTCCATAACGGAACGGCCGTTAGAAAACGGCGTGGAACCGTGGTGCTATTTTTAGCGGAGCGTGCTGAAGAAGCGCTTTTTATGTATCCCGTCTCTCCCACGGTTTTTTCTCCCTTATCCATTGCTTCCGAATTAAGCTTCTTCGTGCGCTATCCTGCTCGATCTGGTGTCGTTTTGCGGAATCGCAGTGGTTTGATCTCGACGGAGAAGCGGGAAAGGTTTGATCTTTGGTGCAATGGCTGCAACAGCTTATTCAATTCAAAAGGACCTCTTTTCGCTTTCCGGGATCCGTTCTTCCCGACCTTCCCCTGCGGTCTTGAGTGGATTTTCTTCTCTTAAATTTGAGCGTTGGTCGTCTTCTAAGGATAGCGCCTTCCACAGAGGAAGGCTGATCGCGAAAAGCCACCTCGCTGCTTCTGACTCTACACAGGTTAACATGGCCAAATCTTCTATTTATGTGCTTTTTCTTGGATAAAATTATCAATTTTTTTTATAGAAGACTCTTCTTGTTTCCCTATGCTTTGATAAATCGCCCTTTTTCGCTAAAATAAAAGAGGTTTTTTTTTCTCGGATCACAGATGGGTCTTTCTTTCAAGAAGGCAATCCAGTGGTGGGAAAAGGGTCTCCTACCCAACATGAAGGAGATCGAGTCAGCGGAGGATCTCGCTAACTCTTTATTGAACGCCGGCGACCAGCTGGTTGTGGTGGATTTCTTCTCTCCTGGTTGTGGAGGCTGTAGAGCCCTCCATCCCAAGGTATTACATCGCTCATCCGAAGAAATTTCCATTTTTTTTTCCTCTACGAGAATCTACATATCACTTTCTGATTATGCATCTTGTTTGGTTGCAGATTTGTCAGATCGCTGGGTTGAATCCAGATGTTTCATTCCTCCAAATAAACTACGAGCAGCACAAGTCCATGTGTTACAGCATGCATGTCCATGTCCTTCCTTTCTTTAGATTTTATCGAGGAGCGCAGGGGCGCCTGTGTAGCTTCAGCTGCACTAATGCAACTGTAAGTTCCTTATCAATGAAATTCTAAGTATTGAGACATTTGCTTCCTCTTCATTTGTTTGATGAGTAAGCTGTTTTTCTGGCTTAAAACAGATTAAGAAGTTCAAAGATGCTTTGGCCAAGCATATCACAGACAGGTGTAGCCTTGGGCCAGCCAGGGGGCTGGAGAAGGAAGAGCTCTTGGCTTTGGCTGCAAACAAAGATCTGTCCTTTGACTACCCCAGCAATCCTGTTCCTTTCCCTAATGAGGTTGCAGAGAGAACTGCATCAACTCTCCCTATGCCTGTGTTCACTCAGGATGCTGACAGCAAGGCTTTGGCTTTGGCTTTGGCTGTGGCTGGAAGATAGACACTGCTGTGTGTCTGTCTCATGATCCATTGCAGTTTGCTTGTAAATAGATGTCCTTACAATTAGGTGTTCGTGCAGGCTGTGTTTTTTATTTTCAGAAGCCTGCTGGTTTGTGTGTCGAATATGTTGGTGCTGAGCAGTCTTTTGTTGGATATTGTTCCTCTATTGACAGCTCGTCTTATCTTCTACGTATTGGAATTGTTATACACATATATGGGTCTGCTATCTTTCTTCAAAAACTTGTATTACTTTGTTGAGGCTGCTTATTTTGGTATTCGATGGACTTCATCTGAAATAGTATGGGATTGAATGCTGTCGTGGTTTATCTCTGGTTGTGGGTGAACAAAGTGGAAGCATGCACAAAATTAGATAACTGAACGAGGGAGTTATCATGAAAATAAGAAATTGTGGGCAATCACGAGAATAAATCTTATATTACAGGTTTGTACCAACAAAACCTATATAATATAATTTGAGCTGTATTTACAAAAGTTAACATACTACGCCACTACAGCTTGAAAGAGCTATGTTTTGAACTTTTAAATACTATGATTTCGTAGAACAAATACTACAATTTCAAAGACCTATAATATATAATTTCAGAAGTGTCATAACTTGACGATTTGAGAAAGAAAAAGTCAAGTCCTATTTCATTCATCTTGATGGAAGAGAAAAATTAGAGTCAGAACAACAAATCCAAGCTCTTTTAATTTTGTAGTTAGTCAGTTAATGTTTACAGAACAATTTCACTAATCAGAGAACAGCCTCTCAGAAATGGCTTGCATTAAAGGTCTTTCACCGCAGAAAGCATAACAGAAACAATAATTTGGATCAATGGACTCAATATTATTGCTTTTATGTTCATAGAAATTTGTAAGACAAGTCCTCCAAAACAGCCAATGCTAAACAAAAACACAAGTAAAATTCCCTTTAGAAGAATATCATTTAAAGATGCACAACTTTCAGTTGTGCAGCTATGAATTCAATCACCAGCTAAGGTGCTCACCAGCGATGCAGGTGATAAACTATGTCCAAACAATAAAAATTACAGACAAATACCTTTTTCTCGTTTACTTACAACAGAATTCTTGAACGAACTTAGAGATTTTGAAAAGTCTAATTCTTGTATCTGCTAGATTAGAAGTAGCTGATGCAAATTCTTTCTATTGTCAGCTTCTGGATCCTGCTTTCTTGCTATCTAAAGCAATGCTAAGTCCTCGCCGTACAATGACTATTTCGCCAACACACTTGTAATGAAAATGGTTACTGCAGAATTTATGGTGCTAGACTCTTCATGTGGTTTCCTGAAAGGATTGTGACCGAGAGAGTGCAGCAGGATTTGCATGTAATACCTGCTCAGAGTCTGATTTATGAACCTTGTTTTCGGCCTTGGATGGGAAGGTTCTACCGATCTCAGGTTTGATGCCGAGGGTGGCCCATATCGAACTCTTTGCAGCCTCCTTTGGATCATCTACCCTGAGAGTCTTAGGAGCCCATAAAGACTTCTCCATCTTCTCTTCAGTCTGCAAAGAAGAATCTCTAGAATGCTTGCCCAACGTGGGAGAACCATTTCCAGAACAACCACTGTTGCTTGTAGAGGATGATGGAGATGCACAACCATTCAACCCAGCCATCGGTATATTCCATGTTCCATGGGGCCAAGTGGTGAAGCCCCAAAATGGAGCAGGCATGAAAGAGTAAGGGACAGTTCCTGCACAATTTGGAGAAGCTTCCATCGTTGTGCTAGGATTCCATTGAATTGAGGTTGAATTGGCATTCCCCGATGTACAAGGATTTTCTGTTGAACTACTAGCTTCCACAGAAGCCATACTGTTCCATGCAGGGTTCCATGAGTAAGCCCAGGGAGCTGCAGGATAGCACTGCAAATAAGGCAGCGGAATAAACCCATTACCACAAACTTGTGTTCCACTCTGATTCATATATGCTGCACTTCTACCACATCCATTTTCATTGACATTAGCAGTTGTAGCCGAAGATGCACAGGAGGGTTCTTCCCTGTCTTCTCTGTGTATGGTAGATCCTGGCTCAGAATATGGAACTTGCTCTCTGATATTCAGCGCAGATGCCATGGATTCACAAAGAGGAACTTCTTGTCCAAATTTAAGGATGGTCCCATTTTGTATCAGTGGTAGTGGTGATGCGGAAGGCAGGCATGGGATGACTCGATGATGAGTCAAATTATGAGTTTCTAACTGACCAGATTGCAATCCATTGGAAGGGATCACTAGGTTGCGACATTGTGAGGCAGAATGCTTACTCTTGCGCCTGCCAGCACCCACTGGGACATTTCTCATTGTTCCACCAGCAGTCCAATATCTTTGACAGTTCTTGCAGAAGTGTCTAGGTTGGTTGACATTGTAGTTGTTGTAATAACAGAATTTGGTCTCCATACTATTGCAACGAGGACATGGAAGAATTTTGTCAGGTTTCTTGAGGACCTTTTGTGTTTCAAGGCAATCAGTACCAGTACTGGAGTCTTCAGATTTAGCACTTGATGTTTCTTTTTCATCTGCAGTGGATGGTTTCTTCCTATCTTCCTTGCGATCAGTCAAACTAGTACCTTCTTCCCCTTCACTAGGTGTGACAGGTGAAGAATTGCTGATCTCCCTATTTGTTGAGTCTTTAGATGTATCCTGAAACATGAAATCAAAAAGAAATAGTTATTACTAATTGAAGTCATGCAGAACAGGTTTATTAGCAAAGTTCTGTTCTGTATCAGATACTGAAGATACAACAGCATAAAACAGCCAAACAAAACTTAGTCATCCAACCAACAACGGCAAGATAGGTGTTATCACTCAACCAAACCCTGAGTTCTCGCTCACAAGAAAACATCCCTTAGGCTCATTGGTGATGATCAACGATCTCCTCTAGTATGACTTGGGATCGGCAAGAGGTCAGATATCTGAAATGATTAGTCAGTTGAGTAGTGCCATTGTTATTGAACTCTTCATTTGACACCTTCATATTAATGGGAGATGTAAAAATATCTATAAATAACCATGTCAGACACACAGATCTACACCCATTTTGCATAATCGTGTCCAAGTTTAAGCAACATAGGATGGTGTGCCATTACTTTGCCATCCTATTGATTAATGTAAAATTTCACATTGTTTACAAGCATAAACAAAAGAACACAAACTGGCAGTTGGGACAAGTTCCCTTGGGACAAGCTAATCTTTTATATGTCGCCATCTTGTGAGTAAAATTTTGAATTCCTAGAATAAATGGTCAAACTCCATCACTCCTAAAGAGAAAATGCATCTAATGAAATCAACACCACTTGTTTAGTGTTTGTTTGAGACATCAATCAGCAAAAGACTTCAATATTAGTTAGCAGTTGAAGCTTCCATAACTTCTAGGCTCAGCCTAAGGTTATTCCCCTGTCCATGGCTAACTTGGAAAAGGATTTAGTAGAGATTCACGTGAAAGAATCAATCTAAAATAGAATCTATCCACATTGTTGCTATTGAAAGTCAGCTGTTAAACTCTCTTTGCTACTGGTAAATTCCACACCATTGCTTCTTGCCAATCAACACCTCATTCTCTTTGTTAGATGAATAAAAAGTATTCATTATCCTTTTTCCTAACATATGTACTTGAATGTGAGAATTAATAATTAACATACCTTTGTTAAATGTGCACATCTCTTACCTCTATACGTAAATGTTATACATGCTTAAGCAACATTCCTGTAAGTATGGTACCAACTTAAAGTAGCACATTACTTGTTTTCTTCTTTTGAGAAGATGGACAAAAACCCATTGATTAATAATTTATATTGATAGATGAAAGCGGAGTATGAATCCAAGACCTACTCAACAATTTGATCCTTACCAATTGTGCAATGTAGCATCTTTATTGAATGTTATTGGTTTGGTAACCATCAACGAGTCATGTACAAGGCAATAAACCATCTCCCAAGGCATGAAAGACATCTCTGAACTTCCAATCAAATTATAAGAGATGGAGATTCCATACATCTCTTTGTTGAATAACCAATCAGAAGCAAGGCAATAAAACTTGTACTTAAAGAATGAACAACTATGCATGCAAATTGCAAATACCTGCTTCACTGTATCCTCATGTAGCCTATCCTTAAATCCTTAGACCAAAGAAACAGAAAGTAAACATGAAAACCCAAATACATCTACTTATAAGCTTTGCCTTAAATTTTCCTCAACTCCTTTTGGGATTACCAATTAATGCTAGAGGTTGATTGAGAAAAGAAAGTTAACAAAATCACTTGTCTTTAGCTAATATATATATATATATATATATATATATAGAGAGAGAGAGAGAGAGAGAGAGGTTTTTCCAGCCCGAACTTTCATCCGCGCGGGCGTGTGTCTGTGGAGAGAGGAGGAGAGAGAGGTTTTATCCTGCCTGACCGCTCATCCATATATATATATATATATATATATATATAGAAGAAAAGATAAAAGAGAAAGAGAGAAAAGTGATCAGCTGCGGACCGATTCCTGCGGACCGCGTGCGGACAACGCCTGCGTGGCATGGCGTTGGTCTGCGTGCAACGAACGCCGGCGACGAGGTTTAATTGTGTCACCTGGGTTTATTTGCGTTGGCCGCGATTCCTTCTCCCCCGATGCTACATCTTCCCCATCCGATCGAGCTCATCCCCTGAACCTCTTCTCTCCCTCTCTTGATCTCACCGCCGACACCCATGGCTTCTCCGATCCATTGCCCGATCTACCCTCTTCTCTCAGGTCTCGCGACCTTATCGCCAGCACCGATGCCCTTCACGCAAGGTCACTCGGCGACGCCGCACCCATCGGTCATCGCTGTGCCATTCCTTCTTCTCCTCTCTCGATCCGCATCGCCATCACCTCGATCCGCATCGCTGATCACCTCGATCCGGCCGATTGCCGACCCACTAATCAACTAGATGCACTGCCACCACCGGTCGATGCCATCGCCCGATCTACCCTCTTGCCGGTCGATGTCGTTCCCCGTTCTCTCTCCTGATCGCTGTTCTTTCGTGTGAAGCCAATCCAACGGCAGCAGCCACCACCGGCCTTGAGAGCGACACCGTTACTTCCGTCTCTCCAGTCACCGCCGGACTCCTCTTCCGTGTGCCACTGCGTTCGTTGCACGCAGACCAGCGTCATGCCACGCAGGCATTGTCCGCACGCGGTCCGCAGGAATCGGTCCGCAGCTGATCATTTTATATATATATATATATATATATATATATATATATATATATATATAGAGAGAGAGAGAGAGAGGAGAGAGAGAGAGAGAGGAGAGAGAGAGAGAGAGAGAGGTTTTATCCCGCCCGACCATTCATCCACGACTGCGTGATCGGGGCGCCCGGATGACTTTTAGGGTGTTTTTTCCTGATTTATCATGTTCAGATTCCCCATTTCAGATAAACCTTGAAGCTAGCAGATACAAGCAATCAACATAACCTCAGATGTTTCCTTGCTTAGAATACACAGGCAATAATGTCCAGTGATTATTCAGTGAAAGATACCAAGAGATTTCAAAGTCATGCATGGAAGCTATAAAGTTTGCCTGAATGCCACTATTTGCATTATCAGCACCAGAAAGAAACATAATGCTTAAATAATGTGCTCCTAAAAATAGAAATAATTGACAATCCAGCTCTCAATTAAGTAGGCTACTGATCGGATGAGACTTTCCAAAAAGTCTAATAAATTAGAATATGTTGGAAAAGGTCTATTTTGCATATAGTAGGAAAAACACATTACGCTCATGCAGAACTTAACAGACATGATCAGAAGTAGTGAAGAAATTTATGCGCTACATCTTGGCTTAAAATAAAATTTAGGCCTCTGAACTGTATTTATAATCCTTATAGTAAACACTTTTTAAAAGAGAACTTATTGGCGAAAAGCTGTTCTAGTCTTTTAATTAATTTATTCTGCTAAAGGCTTGCACAAGCTTTTAATGCAAGTGTATCACCATATTGAGTATGTAACTCAAATAAATTGGTTAATTACTAATGCACCTGAAATTACACCCAACCCCAGGGAACGATCAAAGGTTATTCCAAAAGGATTGTCAAAATTTCATTAGCTTTGTTAGAGCAAAAGGGAACAGAGTATTAAAGTGAAGACACAGAGCAGCAAAAGAATTCGATCCGTACATGAAATCAAGATGAAGATAAGCATGACAAAAAGCTGGATCGATCTAATCTTGTGATAACAAAAATCAATGTGTTCCTTCCTAGGTGAACATCACTGAAAGGTCACGGTGTTGGGAGAAAAGAGAATCAAGGAGAAAACGCTACCATATAGGAAAATTCCAGAAAGATTTTTATGAATCTAAAATCGATTCCAGATAGCTATTCCACTCAAAATCAATCGACATAACTCATAAGAACGTGATGCAAGGCCAGCCATCCTATCATGCTTCATTAAATAGAAGCGCGGAAAACGAAGAATCAAAACTAAAACCCAAATCTTTTTCCCACAAATCACCACTGCCAACAACAAAATCTCAAAACCGATCAACTTTACCCGACGTCAACTAACAATACTTAAATGCCAAATGACTAAGAAAAACAGGAAAAATAAGCAATTTTTTGAACGAATCCTTAAAAATAGAAGGGATGGATAGAGAAAAAGAGACTGATTGCATTGATTCTCCACTCACTTTCTGTCCCTGGGACGGAGAGGCGGCCGAATCCGCCTCGGCCACTACCTCCTTAACCTCGCCCTCCTCCGTCGGTCCCTCCGCCACCGCCGAGTCCGAAGCCACCACAGGGATGGTGGTCCCGAAGAGCTTAATAGCAGGGTCCTTGCCTTCCTCCATCTCCTCCGCGCCGCCCGATCGGCGCTCCCAGGACTTCCGAGAGGGAATCAAATCGATGTGAGGGGAAACAAAAGGGAGCAAAAAGATTAGAATTATTTTTCTTTCACCCACACTGTGACCGGATGTCGCCGGTGACCGGGTGCCACGTTTGCGTCCGAGTCGGCGGGGAGAGGAAATCTCGGCCACGAAATCTCGTGGCTGGCGATCCAACGGGCGACGTCATCCTCGCTATTCAAAAGGCCAACGAAAAGAACACGAAAAAGGATTCCCGACCGGCAACAGCGCCCGGCACGGCCAAACTTTCGAGTTTCGACCCCTCGCCACGTGTCCGTTTCATCTCTCCCGTCCACACCGGATCCAGCCCACAGAGATCTCCTCCCCTGTGTCACCGCCACCTGTCAGTGAGCGCGAACGCTAGCGTCAATAAAGGTCGGAGAAAGTAAAGGATAAGACGATGACTTTTTTTAATTTCCTTATTTTGGCGTATTTATCAAAACACGCTTTAATTAATATTTTACTGAATCACTTCCTCCCTGTTAATCCCTTTTTCTTTTAATAAATAATTAACGAGATCATTAATCCGGATAATGAATTTGTTCTCGTAAAAAAATTTTATCCATCACGAGATAAATTAAAAAATACTCACGACGAATGATCTCTTTTAATAAGTCTCTACGAGATAGACTGATAATTAATACGTCGATGTTACACCTTAAGATTTGAGAATCAAAACCTAACAAAGTCAGTATGTCACCTCTCCCAATGCACTAGCTACAGTATCCGGATTAGTAGTCCTCATAATTTTTCTCCTTCGTATTGATTCTAAGACTGATTGATGGGGACTCAGGGATGAACGAATGACATTTGCTACCTTTTTCTTTTAATAAATAATATTTTTTAAAAATATTTTAAATCCAATTTTACATGGATCATCCCACAAAATGAAAGATTATATAAATATATCAAAAGTGATTGAAAACTAACGGGTACACATTTTTTTAAATCTCAAATTTAATATTAAATAAACTATTCTCATACTAAATTTTTGAAAAAAAAAATTATAATCATAAAGTTGGACGTTTATCCTATTTTTAGTTATAAATTTTAAAAATAACCATTTTAATATCGTGCAATAAGAAATACCTTGAGTTATTTTTTTTTAAATTACACTATAACCTTATTTAGCATGAATCTTAAAAATTTTCGATTTTTAATTTTTTTTAATTTGAAAAATATAATTCAATTAAGAAGATGAATCCTAAAAATTTTTATTTTTAATTTTTTATTAGTTTCAACATATAATTAGGAAGGTGAACTTAATGAAATTTTATTTTTTAATTATTTTTAACTTGAAGACTATTAACTCATTGAAAATATAAATTCAAGACTAAAATAAAATTAAAAAATTAACTTTAAAATTGAAAAAAAAAAAAAATCTTATCAAATATATCAAATTTGACATTGAGAATGCCTTTACTTTAAATATAGTTTTTGGAACTCCTTTCGGATTGATTTGAAATATGCATTTAATTTTTTTAATTGCATATAAATTTACGATTTTAACCATTTAAACTGATCTTTAAGTCAATTCATAAAATAATTAAAAAATATTATTATAAATACTTTTATTCAGCAATAAATATGAACTGCATATGAATGAATGAAATGATGGATGTCAATCACAATCTGTGAAAATCTGAGTTCCACCTCAGCCGCTCAACTTACATGGTCGACTGGTCGGCTGGTCGCCAGTTGGGACCAAGGTCGGGCGCTGACCACTGATACAAATCCAATGAGCCTAACCGATAATTTCTTCTTGGAGGCCACTCAGGTATTTCCTACCTTCTGTCGGTTACCTTTCTTATTACTCATAGTGATAGCGTCCTTATCATGATGCAGCACTGGGTGGCGAGCCAGGCAGTCGGCCAAGCCTTAGTCAAAAATATCCGGGAGCGCCGAGCAGCCGAGATGAGGGTGCATGAGCTGAAAGCAAGTTAGCCGATTGCGCCCTTCCTCCGGGTGACGAAGGCAGGGACGCTTTGCGCTCAGAAATAATAGTATTGAGGTTGCGGCTATCGGATCTGGAAACCCAGTCCAAGGAGGAGCACCGAGCCCTGGCTACCGCCGCTCAGGAGATAGAGCGGCTATCTAATCGGGTGGCTCACGAAGAGGGTGAGAAGAGAACTCTTCAGAGTCGTTATACTCGGGCTCGCTCCGACTTGGACAAGAAGACCGCCGATGCCAAGGGCCTCCAATGAAAATTGAAGGAGTCTGCTGAGGCCCATCATCAGACTCAGCTCGCCCTGACCAATAAGGAGGCTGAGCTGGTTGCCCAACAGGAGGCCTTCCAGGGTCTTGAGGCTCAATTGGTAAGTAAGGAGAAACAACTAGCGGCCCAGGAGGCCTCTAATCAAGGCAAGGACTCGGAAATTGCTCGGCTGAAGAAGGAGCTGGCGGATTACCAATCGGGTGAGTCAGCACGGATTGAAGCAGCCCGTCAGGCCTACATCCGGTCTGGCCCTTTCCTGGATCAAGTGGCTGAGCGCACCGGCGGCATGATCTTGTACGGCGTGAAGGGCGCCATTCAACAGCTGACGGACGCCGACCATCTTCCTGCAGACCTTCCGCACAATGCCGTGAGGCCGACTCGGATCAAGGCCTGATTTCGAAAGACGCTTTTCCCCCATTCACTTAGATCAACTTTTTCTCTTTTACCGTTTGGTTGTGAATCGGCCTTAAGGCCTCGTAGTTTCTTGCGACGATCTCGTTTTGCTTGACTCGGCCTCCGGGGCCCAATTTTGTAATGGTCACGGGTCTTATTTTAGTTATGTTGACTCTTTACGCCTCTACCTGTCATGCCCTGTTACTGTACTTGTTCGTTTACGGTGTTTGAGATTCTTGCTAAGTATCGTTCATTTGGCGTGTCTGACCTACTCTGTGAGGATCGACGTTTAAACCACACCGTGAATTTTCACTAAGTGTTGATTGCTCGGGACACTCATACCGTCCGCTTTAGCTTGATTCTCTAGGTTGATCAGAAAATTTTGCTAAGTGTCAGACGCTTGGGATATTTGCGCCATTAGTCGTTCGATCGGGCCGTTACCCAGATTCGGGAATGTTGCTCGGTCGGGTCGGTACCCTGACTCAGCAATGATGCTCGGTCGGGTGGGCACCCGGACTCGGTATTCTTGCTTATTTTCAACGGGTTAACCTTCACGGCGCAGCCGAGTTAACTCGTGTGCTCATGTTTGATCACTTCAGCCTTATCAGGTTGACCAACTATTCCTTTTGTCTCTCAAAACGTGGGAAGCCACTCCCCGACAATAGATATCGTGAAAATGTGTTGATTCATACTTCCCGTTAGCAAGAGTCTGGACACCGTCCGACTTACCCTGACCGAGCGTGGACCGCCACGCCCGACCGGGCCTGACCGAACGTGGAACGCCACGCCCGATCGGCGCCGAGTCCGGTAGGTGCGTGGGAGCATGCCCACTTATAACTTGCCTTAGCAAGAGTCTGGACACCGTCCGACTTACCCTGACCGAGCGTGGACCGCCACGCCCGACCAGGCCTGACCGAACGTGGAACGTCATGCCCGATCGACGCCGAGTCCGATGGGTGCGTGGGAGCATGCCCACTTATAACTTGTCTTAGCAAGAGTCTGGACACCGTCCGACTTACCCTGACCGAGCATGGACCGCCACGCCCGACCGGGCCCGATCGAACGTGGAACGCCACGCCCGATCGGCGCCGAGTTCGGTGGGTGCATGGGAGCATGCCCACTTATAATTTGCCGGAACCACTTTTTGTATGCTCTGAGTCTTTCTATTACATTCTTGGAGTACAAGTACAAGGGTCTTTTCACTCAACTCTCCTCATGGTACAACCTTAAATGTATGGCGCTCCAGGGTCTTCCCAGCTTCTTTCCTTAAGTGTCTTGCAAGTAATAAGCTCCCGAGCCTAATGCCTCAATTACCAAGAAGGGTCCGTCCCATTATGGTTCCAGCTTGCCTACTCCTCCAACTGGTTTGATTCTCTTCCATACCTTGTCCCCTACTTGGAACCTTCGGGGAATAACTCCCTAATTGTATCGGCTTCGCATCCTTTGTTGGTAAGCGGCCATACGAACTGCAGCCTTAGTCCGAACCTCTTCGATCAGATCCAGCTCCATTCGTCTTCTTTCTGCATTATCTTCCCCATATAGATGTCTTCTGTCAGACTCACAGCCGACCTCCATGGGGACCACAGCTTCACTGTCGTACACCAATTGGAAGGGCGTGCACCCTGATCCTTCTTTAGGGGTGGTCCGAAGAGCCCATAGAACACCAGGTAGTTCATCCACCCAAGACCCGCCAACTTGATCTAACTTGGCGCTGAGCCCCTTCAGGATCTCTCTGTTAGCCACTTCAGCCTGCCCATTACTTTGGGGGTAAGCCACCGAAGTGAAGGCCTGTTGAATCCCAAAGCTTTTGCACCATTCTCTTATCATTCGGCCCTAAAACTGCCGACTATTATCTGACACCAGCTTGTGAGGTATGCCATATCGACAGAGAATATTCTGCCATAGGAACTTCTTCACTGCTTGCTCGGTAATCCGGGTTAAGGCCTCTGCTTCAATCCACTTGGAGAAGTAGTCCACTGCTACTAACAGGAATTTCTTCTGCGCAGCCGCCCTAGGGAATGGCCCTACGATATCCATGCCCCATTGATCAAAGGGACAGGACACAGTGGACGTTCTCAGCATCTCGATCGGTCGGTGTGATAAATTCTGATACTTCTGACAAGAAAGGCAAGAGAGAGTCAACTTCTCAGCGTCTTTTTGGAGTGTAGGCCAAAAGTAGCCGGCCAACAGGACCTTCCGAGCCATGGACCGACCTCCTGAGTAATTTCCGCAACACCCCAAATGCACTTCTCTTAATACATAGTCCGCCTCTTCCTCCCCAAGGCATCTGAGTAAGGGCCGGGAGAAAGCTCGCTTGTACAATGCATCTCCTATCAGAGTAAACCTGGCCGCTCTGATCTTCAATATCCTTGCTTGCTCAGGACTAGCTGGGAGAGTCCCTTCTCGTAGATAGGCTATGAATGGAGCCCTCCAGTCCCCTTGTATTTCTACTTCTGTTTCCTCTCGACCTGAGCCACCAACATGATCTGAGGTGAAGGCCGAGGGAAGACCCATGGATGGACAGCACTGGCCATCCTGGCCAACTCATCCGCTTTGGCATTGTCTTCTCGGGGGATCTGCAAGACCTGAACTTCTTGGAACTCTGCCTGCAATTGCCTGTATGCATCAGCGTAAGCTTGTAGTTTCTCATCATTTATCTAGAACTGCCCCGCCACATGCCGAGTCACTAACTGAGAGTCTGAGTGCAAGATGACCCGAGTGGCTCCCACATGCTTGGCTGCTTGCAGGCCTGCCAGGAGAGCTTCATATTCTGCTTGATTATTAGTAGCCGGGTATTCTAGGCGTACGGCCAAATGGAGTGGATCTCCTTTAGGAGACAGCAGCAAAACTCCCACGCCACTCCCTGCCCGAGTGGCCGATCCGTCCACATATATTTTCCATGTTTCTTCTTCTTCCTGCGTGTGGAGCTCACTGAGGAAATCAGCCAATGCTTGGGCTTTGATTGCAGTCCGAGGCTGGTACTGTATATCATACTCGCTCAATTCTGTTGTCCATTTAACCATCCGACCTGAGATCTCTGGGTTAACCAGCACCTTCCCGAGTGTACTGTTGGTCAACACTCGGATTGGATGCGCCAAGAAGTAGGGACGTAGTCGTCGAGCCATCAGCACAAGCACATAAGCCAATTTCTCGAGTGTAGTATATCTACACTCGACTTCTTTAAGTAAATGCCCAAAGAAGTAGACCGGCTACTGCTCGGTCTCCTTTTGGGTCACCAGTACAACACTCACAGCTCCCTCAGTAGCAGACAAATAGATATACAATGGCTCTCCCTCTCCTGGCTTGGCTAACACCGGCAGACTGACCAAGTAAGTCTTCAATTCTTCAAAAGCCTGGTCGCATTCAGCATCCCACTGGAACTTAGTGGCCTTGCGCAAAAGTTTGAAGAAGGGCAGACTTCTATCAGCCGACCGAGATATGAATCGGGAGAGGGCAGTGATTCTTCCAGTCAGGCGCTGAACTTCCCTCAGGTTCCTGGGCGGAGGCATGTCCAGCAGAGCCTTCACCTTTCCCGGGTTGGCCTCTATCCCTCGTTCGGTCAAGATGTAGCCCAGGAATTTTCCACTTTTAGCTCCAAACAGGCATTTGGCCGGGTTGAGTTTAATGCCATACCTCCGGAGAGTGCAGCAGGTTTCTTGTACATCCCTTATCAGATCGGCAGCTCGGAGAGACTTGATGAGAATATCGTCCACATATACTTCCACATTTCTCCCGATCTGCTCCTTAAAAACTTTGTTCATCAGCCTCTGGTAGGTTGCCCCTGCATTCTTGAGCCCGAAAGGCATAACTGTGTAGCAATAGGTGCCTTCGGCCGTGACAAAACTGACCTTCTCTTGATCATCCAGGGCTAATGGCACTTGATGGTATCCTTGGTAGGCATCCAGCATGCAGATGAGCTCGCTCCCCGCGGTAGAGTCTACCATTTGGTCTATTTGGGGGAGTGGGTAGCAATCCTTGGGACAAACTTTGTTGAGATCCTGAAGTCTATGCATACTCTCCACTTATTCCCCGGCTTGGAGACCAGTACTACATTGGCTAGCCAAGCAGGGAACTGCACCTCTTTGATATGTCCTGCTTCCAGCAACCTTTCTACCTCGGCCTGAATAATCTTGTTCTGCTCAGGGCTGAAGTCTCTTTTTCTTTGTTTCACGGGTCGGGCATCAGGATAAACATGCAGTTTATGCTCCATGATTTCGGGTCTGACCCCTTTCAGATCTTGCTGGGACCAGGCGAACACATCTTGGTTCTCGGTCAGACATTCTACCAGCCACTGCCTGAGGTCGGGCTGTAGCCCGGGGGCTATTCTCACCAGGGTCTCCTCTCGGTCGGGCAATAGCTGGACCTCTTCCTTTTCTTCTATCAGCTCAGCCCAGGGAGAGGGCTGCACCATATTGCAACTAGCCGGTGGGGCTCGGAAGGTCTTCCTCACTTCTACTCGGACGTCATCCACATAGCAATGGCGCGCTACTTTCTGGTCCCCCCGGGCTTCACCGACCTAATCCCCGACCGGGAATTTGACCTTCAGATAGAAGGTCGACGCCACAGCTCGAAATTCATTCAATGCAGGTCTACCCAGGATAGCATTATAAGCTGAGGGCGCATCCACCACTAGGAAGGTAGACCACCTGGTCCTTCTCAAATGTTCCTCGCCCAGTGAGATGGCCAATTTGATTTGACCCAGAGGTTGGACCTCATTCCCCGTGAATCCAAACAGAGGTGTGGCCACAGGCTGCAGCTCAGTGGTTTCAATCTGCAATTGCTCAAATGCTTTCAGGTACAAGGTATTTACCGAACTCCCTGTATCCACAATGGTCCTATGGACCTGGTAATTAGCTATGATTGCGGTGATGACCAAGGCATCATCATGAGGTACTTCCACTCCTTGTAAGTCTGAGGGACCAAAACTGATCTGTGGCCCCTGCGCTTGGGCGGAACTACTACCCACCTGATAGATATCCAAGCGTCGGACTTGGGACTTCCCAGCTCTATTAGAGTCTCCATAAGTGGGACCACCGGAAATCACATTGATGGACCCATGCACGGCGTTCTGCTGATTAGCCTACTCTTCACTAGCATTCCCTCGCCCGGGAGAGCCGGGGGTCGGGAACAATTGTCTGACTGCAGGAGCGATCGGTCGGGCAGGGGCCTCTGACTGATTCGGCGATGCTCTTCCTCGACCACGGCCGCCTCCCTGATGAGCTCCTCTCAGACTGGCTCGGTCGGTGCGACCCCGACCCCGACCAGCCTGCCAGCAATCCTGAAGGTCGTGGGTGTGGCAGTTATGGAAAGAACAGTAGGGCTGCCGCCTAGCAGGGAAACAACCTTGAGCCACCTGCTGGACTATGCCCCGTTCGGCTCCTTGCCTGTGCCCCATAGCTCGGGGGCTTCTGAGAGGTCCTCCCGGAGGCATAGTTCTCTGATGGTGCTGGGGAGTCTCAGGTGCTGGTCTGGCTTCCGGTCGTCTAGCAGCTTGCGCCTCCTCCACGTCCACATACTTAGTAGCTTTGCCCAAGAGACTCTCAAAGACCTTGGGAGGTTTCCGGATCAGTGATCTGAAGAATTCACCCTCCTGCAGACCTTGGCCAAAGGTGCTGATCAACACCTCGGACGTAGCGATAGGTACGTCCAACGCCACCTGATTGAATCTTTTGATGTAGGCCTTCAAGGGTTCCTTGGAACCCTGCTTCAGGGTGAAAAGATTTAAGCTGGTTTTGTGATGTCTCTTGCTGCTCGCAAAATGCTGAAGAAACAATCTTTTGAAGTCAGCGAATTCTCTTACAGATCCCTCTGGCAGCCTGTCAAACTATCGTTGAGCCGGCCCGGCCAGAGTGGTTAGAAAGGCTCGGCATTTAATACCATCCGAATACTGATGCAGCATTGAAACATTTTCAAATTTCATTAGATGCTCCTCTGGATAGTAGCTCCTCCATACTCAGGGATGGACAGGAGTCAGAAACGCTTCGGCAATGGCTCCTGTAAAATTTGGCTGGAAAAGGGGAACCCAGTGTGCTCCCCCGGGGTCGGCATAAGGGGAGCCTTCCCTTTGTTAGCTTTGGCTTGACTGGAAGAAGCTTCATGAGGGTCCGACTGTCCTGCCCCCTCAGCCGGGTCAAACAGCGCTTGGTGGAAATGGGGGGTATCCTCCTAGCGAACTCCTCCCTCAGTGCCCACACGGGCAGTTTGCTCGGCCGGGCCCGCCTGAGTGGGCCGAGCGGCTGCTTGCTGCGACTCCGCCAACTTCCTCGCCTTGGCTTCTACTAGCAGATCAAGGTTTTCTTGTGAAAGCATCACAGCCATCCGGTTAGAGTCACTCATCTTCAGCTTCCGATCAGGCGAGAGTTCCCACAGACGGCGCCAAATTTGATCCTGTCGACAAGCGAAGATCGGTTCTCGCTCGGATGACTCGGTCTGACCAAGATGACCCGGTCTGCTGTAACTCGGGGGGTCGGACTCGGGCTGAATAGGAGTAAGACTCAAGTCGCTCGTCTCGGACCAAAATGGAGCCCACAAAGTGGTGGTGTGGTTGCAAAATGACAGCAATCCCCTCTTTGAGGCCCCAAGGGGGTTTATATAGGGGGAGAAAAACCCCCTGCCATGTCAGAGATGTCCTGTCTCATTAAGGATGAATCAGTTGTCAGACCAAACCCCTGGCAACTTCGGAGACCCTATGAGGTTGACATAGCCGCCTGACACCCTGTCTACATCGCCCTTGTCTCTTCTGATTCGCATTAACATTTGGCGGCCCTGTTAGACGATCTGTCAGGTAATGATTATATCAAAGATCTGCCAGCTTGTCATTGCAAGGGTGGTGCTAGGATCGTGTGGTCGATTCGCCCAGACTGGTGGCCCAACCTGATCGGGTAAGTCTGAATCCTACGTCCGTCCTCATGGAGCGGACGCGGGGCGTTTGACTAGGGGTCTCCCGACTTTGGACAGTCGGCCTCGGGTGACTGACCCCGAATGCCCGACCTCGGGTGACCGACCCCGAGTGCCCGGCACTCGGGTGACTGACCCGGAATGCCCGACCTCGGGTGACTGACCCCGAATGCCCGACCTCGGGTGACCGACCCCGAGTGCCCGGCACTCGGGTGACTGACCGGGAATGCCCGACCTCGGGTGACTGACCCCGAATGTCCGACCTCGGGTGACCGACCCCGAGTGCCCGGCACTCGGGTGACTGACCCGAGCGCCCGGCACTCGAATGACTGACCCGAGCGCCCGACCTCGGGTGACCGACCTTGAGTGTCCGAACCTAGATCGGGGCTTCACCCACCCCGGCCTTCATTCTTCTAGTCAATCCTCAGGCTAGGCCTATGAGCCCGAGAGCGACCCGGCCTAATTTCCCCCGACTCGGGCCGTGCCACCTCGGACCCGACCGGGCCTTCGACATTCCTAAAAAATCATCCGCCCGGATAAGAATTTAAAATCAAAATTGAACCAAATAAATTGAAAAAAAAATAAGAAGATTTTAAATTAATTGAACTGAACTTCCGAATTCAATCTATTCAAACAGTTAATCTGTTTAATCGATCGTTTGATCACCCTAGATCACCTCTATTTTTTTACCATGAGATCCAAGGCTTGATGTGCCAACAATGAGCCATGTCGTAGTCCATGATATGACAAAGAATGGAACTGATCTTTTCTTTCAGCAGTTAGAAGCGGCAGTACTTATGAACTGTTACCTTTAGTTCTTCACCCAAAAAAAAACAAACAATTATCAGCCTAATTAGTTCTTTTAGCCATCCACTTTCTGATTTCCTTTTATTTTAAACCAAGTTTGCTACCAAGTCAAAAAGGCAAACAAGTAGAGTAGCCAAGAATCTCCATCTTCCACTTCCAACTTATCTAATTTTGACTCCGAGCTAATTCTGCTGCCTTTTTGTTCTCCAAATTCCTGAACTTTGCTGGTGGTAGTAGCTCTCACTCCATTGCAGCACTTTCAGTGGTTGCTTGCCTGCTAATGGTCCATTTTCTCACATATTTTCATCAATCCAGCGTCAAAATTCAAAAACAATAGAAATATCTCATTGGATCTCTGCAGAATCTACACGTTTGTTTTGTTTTGAGGAAAGATCCATTCTATATTTAATGCTTTCCCGAAGCAAGTTGCTCACCAGATTCTCATCCACAAACCTGGTTGGTCCTTAATTCAATGATCCACCAATGGAGGACTAATGTATCAGAGTAGTAGTGCTCCTGCCTGCTTTGGCACTGCATGCACCACTTGGTCTTTTCATTGTTGCTGGCCGACTATCCATCCATGATACGATGTGCAGCTTCCTTCCTTTGCTTTTGATCCGTGTTGCTGCACCATTTGGCAATGTTTAAAATAATTGTGCCCAGCAAAAAAATCTTCCTGATTTCGTCGTCTTCTAGTGCTTCACAGATGACTCGGCGCTGTTTCTACATTCTTCCAAGACATTCCAGCTTATGAACAGAAGACAACGTTGACTTCGAGATGTGACTCCTGTCTATGTTTTTTGCAGTATATAAACACAGACCATGCGTCAGTAACCCGCCTTCTCCACAGGCAATCAACACGCGCAGATGGATCACAACATGAAGCTTCTGCTGAATCGATTCTGCCTGTTTCTGCTACTCTCATATCACTTCCTCCTCTCTCTGAATGCAGCTCCTCTCTCAAGTGAGCATTTTTTTTTTTTTTTTTGGTTTTTGCCCCCCAAGTTTTGATCCCTTATCCGGTTATTGTTGCAGGAAGCCTTGCATTGAGAAACCAAGATGAAGCAGCAGTGGAGGTTTCGGAACGGACTCTAGCAAGGATGGAGATTGAGGTCAACGACTACCCAGGTTCCGGGGCCAAACAGCCGCCATGATCCCAGGAACCCTGGAAAACCTTAAATTTTAACATTCTTAAATATCCTTTTGATTTTGCAGTGTATAATCCTTTCGAATGTAACACCAGCCTTGTAACCTGTAAGAGTCATGCAAGATTAATCCTGCAATGCTCAAGTATTACCTTCTTATCTCAGTCTGTATGATCGATCATTTTCTCAGAAATATCCTCGAAAGCCTTATCGATCTTGAGACAAGCTTCAAGTAAAAAATGGCTTAGATCTCAAGGAAATTGCTGGATTTAAACTTGTTAGTGCACGTCTATTTCATAGTCCATATCTGTATCCACATCATGATTTGAGACCTCCATTTTGCACAGATGAATCAGTAGGTCCAGGACAAACAGAAGATGATTAATACTGAAGCACCAATAATTGAGAAATCTGTAAATGTACAATTGTAGGGCACCAGATATTTATGAAATTGTGTATTCAGAGGCAGCACAAAATGAGGAATGCAATGGAACTATGTATTCAAACATGGAATATATATAAAGCTGATCGATTGAAAGTATCGACGAGCACTAAGCAGTAAGCACAGCAAATTACAAACACCATTAGCTATAGTCCTACCAGAATCTTAAGGAATGATTCACCCTGAAGGAGCATACTGGGAAACCTAATATCTTGTTCAGCATATTACAAGGAAAAACAATGCATACATCTAAATACAGGGAGATCACCGCAAGCGAAATTGAAGGTCCTATACTTTATCTTCGGCTTTGGCTCAGATAGATGATCATTTTCCCTACCATTTCTCTCAAGAGAACCAATTGAATCCACCTTGCTTTTGCATGGAAGCCTCCATGCCCCCATGCATAGCACCTGCAGAGTAACTGAATCCAGGGACATTGAGGCCGGACCCAAGTCTGATGCCTCCACTCGCTTCAATTGGTTGCCCACTAAGTTGCTGCTGAAACTGCACCATGCTTTCCTCCATGTACTGAGATTGCTCCACCAAGCCACCAACTTCTTCAAATAGTTCTGCACCAATTGCCGAGCCCTGTTCAAATAAGTTGTATTCCATCTGATGTTGAGGACGAAGATCATTCGAGCTTCCGTACATGGTCAAACCCCCCAAGTTCAAGTTCTTGCGGCCAGTAACATTGTTTTCGTATAAGTTCATTAACTCATCAATTGTTTTTTGCCCATCAGAAGGAATGTCCAAGTCAGATAGGTTGATTGGATTCTGACATGATCCAATCGATGAAGGATTTGGTCGGGTAATTGCTGGCAAAGAAAATACTGGAGACTTGTTCTCTGTTGCCTGAAGGCTGTTGTTCGGCATCCCAATACCTGGAGGAAGAGTGTTTTGATATTTGCAAAAGTATTGGTGACTGTTTCTAGCATTCCTATCGAGAAATCCATTGCGAACATCACCATGTGGGCACATCACATTTTCACAAGTATAGATCCTGTGGTTTATATTGAGTTCAGGCTCCACAGAAGTTCTCTTCTGAAATAACTCAATTTCAGTTTCTTCCTTCATCGGACCAGTGTTAACAATCTTTGCGTTTCCTGTACTAACTCCTAGTTTGAAAGAGTTACTCTCCACGACCAACTTATATTCCAAATCCTTGCTTTTGCCTTCTTCGATACCTTCCACATCATACTCACTGCTGTTGGAGTTGAAGGAGAATGCTCTAGTAATACCAGCCCTTGCGGATGGGGGTGCGCATGCATCTGGATGCAACTTCATATACATTTCCTCTTCCTTCTTAAGGACTGCAAGCCATGTTGCACTCTCCTTGGCAGTCATCTTGTCTTGCAGGCATTTGGACTGCCTAACAAGCCTACGGATCTTCTCAATATCAGGAGACATATGCTTGATCACCACTGTCAAGACACTGACCTTCCACGCCTTTTTAAGATCATGTGGCTTCTTGTAAGGAGGTGGCCCTTGTTCATTTGGGATGCCTAACTGACCCCACCACTCCTCCCTCCCAGTAGGCCACCACGGCGGCGGGATTCCTTTCTCGAGAGGAAACCGCCGCTGTGGGGGGTCACAGTGCTGCATCAGAGCTGACAGGAGAGAACCCAATGTTGTGTCTTGAAGTTCTTGCAATGAATGAGAGCTGGCAGTTCCAGAGTTGAAATCACTGCTGGATGCAGGGATGCCATTCTCAACCTGATATTTGTCTATGGCAGCTGGTCCATTCCGATCAAACCGGACCTTTTCTTTCCACCAAGCCCTAAGATTATCAGAAGCACCACTGACAGGCTTGCCTTTCTCAGGAATTATACCATAGACAAAGCCCTGAGCCTTGCAAACCTCCATCATTTTCAGCATGTACTTGAGAATTCCATCCTGTGCCCGAGACATCTTCTTCCGACGAGCATGCTCTAGGGATTGAAATTGTTTGGCCGCATCACCAAGATCCTTGTTTTTGCTCTGTTGTTGCTCCTTTAAGCGTTTTAATCGCATACGGTCCCTCCACATACGCCGTTCAAGTTCTTCTATGTCAATATCCTCATCACTCTCTTCATCACCAACCTCAGCAAATTTTTCAGGCAGTACGTCAACAAGGTCTCCTTCTCCCATCATGCATTCAACAGTTGAAGGCAGCTGAAGGAAGCTACTGTAACCGATACTCCTCTCATTATTGGAGTGAAGAAGTTGTGCATAATTTGAGCCACAAGGATATACCATGTCTTCAACTAATAATCCCCCCATAACTACAAGATGCAAAGATAGAAGACTTATATACTAGTGTCGATCATTTGTTGTTTCAACCTGTAGCAAAAAAAGAAGGTTGAGAATATATCACGTTGTGTCTAAAGAGTCACGATTCCTTTAAATCAAGGGAACCCAAACGCAGAAGGACTATCAGTGAAACAAGATTATAAACACACCTAAGCAATTCATGCATATATTTTATTCAAATTATCTAATTCAAAAAAGTAAAATCTAAAAAATAACAGATACGAAATATTTTAAAAGCATATGAGCAAAAATTTGCATTTAGAAACTGGCAACAAAGAACAAAGTGTTTGTTAACAAAGGGGAAGCGCATAGCAAGAAGATATAAACTTGTGATTAAGCAGGCATCGTTTCATATGTATGACTATGAGGGAAATAGTGTTTACTTTCTAAGTTGTAGACTTAGGAGATAACATTGACTTAACATGGATAAAAACCATATAATGTTCATAAGCAGTTTATAAGGAGATAACACTGTGAAGCAGGAAACTTTAAATCAGACAAACATGTTTGCCTAGAACAGGCGAACCTTAACCGCAAACTCTGTGAACCGAACCCCTATGTTGCAGTAAAGTTCGTGAATGATTTAAAATGTTTTCACAATTCATATTTTCATAGCATTTCAGATGGAATAACTTCAAGGACTCTGGAATCTTTTGGTTCACTTATAGGTAGAATACCAGAAATCCAAAACTTTGCAAAACCATAATCAACAGAAAACAGTTTCAAAAAGATTCACAATGAACTTACAAAGTATTTTAATAGGTCTGTCATGTTTGCCGGAACAGCTTACTGAGCATATCATATAGAGTCGTAAAGAATCTCTCAACTGTGAAAGCTGGGTCAAGGCTCTAAAAGAAGCTAATATCCAAAAAGCTACTTAGGTTAAAAGAAATAGCTGATCATCCAGAACAATGTTGTTATGAATAGTTTTCCAAAACATATGATCTTAGAGAACAGCTATGCAATTATTTAACACCAAAGGGCAAAGCCGCAGACAACCACTTTGACTAAATGTCCAGCCAAAATTAATCAAGACATGCAAAAAGATAATACAAGCCCATGCAGATCGGAGAATAATGTTCTTTTATCAAACTTGAACAAAATATGAAGTAATTCCTTTCTAGATCTACACAAGCAACAGATCCATCTCAATAACAGAAAAGTAGTAATGAAGAAATGGAAGACCATACAAGCTTAACAAAAACTAAATTATCCAAAGCTAAATCTTAAAGAGGCAACACTTGATTGCTATCTTAGATGAATCAAATGGAAGCACCAGATATATTCTGATTGCTCATATGGCAACTCAAACATATAAATCTCCAGCAAACAAAGAAAGCATTAATTTGACCAAAAAATGAAGCATCAATATTTTTTTTTTGGTTAAAAAAAAGCATTAATAATTTCGACTTAACACGATATGAAGTCGACTAAAGAATGAAACACGCACCAAACTTTCCCAGGTTGGTAGCAACTTACTGACCAGATCTAAATTAAGTCCTTCGATCAGAAAAGAACTAGGATTCATTCAAATAGAACAAAAATTGTAAGCTCCAGATCTTAATTAGGGCAAGTGCCCAGAGGAAATGAGAAGATCCGGACGAAAATTGCCTTCGTCAACTTCATTAATTAACTCGCTAAAAAGGGGCCACATGTTTTACTCAAACGAGCACACACGGCATCAAGCGTGAAAAATGCGTAAAACGAAGTATGTCAACGCGGATTCTTCCCTGAAACAGTAGTCGAACCAAAACCCCAGAAAAAAATCCAATCTTTATTCCTTACAGGCAATAATATGAACCAACTACAAGGAATAGTTCGATATATCCAAGAAATTATCGGAGGCAAATCGAATCTGATCTGTATCTAAGATCGAGTAGAACAACGACGACGAAAAGACATCTTTCTACCACTATTAACATTTAGTCAGCACAATCCCGAACGCCGCCACCAACGGGAAACCAAAGCACAGAAATCAAGGGGCGGAAGGCACTGAGATGCACAGTTACAGGAGCACAGTAACGTTCAGAGAGAGAGGAGAGAGGGAGATAGAAAAGAAGAACCTTTAAGCGAAAACAGGAACAAAAATCGCACCTTTTATCTAACGTCCGCATCCGCGAGACCGCGAGGCAGTAAATTCCACCTCCACGCGACTCGGCAGCGATTCCTCAGCTTCCGGAGGGATTCAAGGAGCGAAGTGCCGGAGAAGATCAGAGAGGGAAGACAGACCGCGATATATCAGCGAACAAATAAAGGATGGGCTCGGAAAATAGAGAGAGAGACGATGATAGAGACGGCAAAAAAAGTTAAAGACTGTTCAGAAAATCAAGGAACAGAAAAAAAGAAGAAGAAAAATAGGAAGGGGACGAGAAGGTGGTGGTCCTCTCTACAGTGAACTCCGCTTCCGCCTCTTCTTCTTCTTCTCTCCTTCTTATCTCCATGGACTCCGTCGCTTTCTTACCACGCCTCGCTTCCTTCGTCCCTGGCTGATGGTGGGTGGGGACGCCCCCGGGCACGTGCAAATTTACCGTCGCAATTACTCTTTTACCCTTTGATAATGTAAAATTCGGTTTAAATAGGGAAGAAAAAAAAAGGTTTCCCACCGAATAAAAAAAAATTAAACTTTTTAATTTCCTCTCCCTAATTTAATACAATCGGTTCCTTGCATTATCCAAAGTTTAATGAATCTAGCAAACATCAAATTGAATGTGTCCAAGTTCGATCCTCATAATTGTAGATTTTAAATTACGCATCATCTTCGAGTAATATTTTTGTAACTTGAAAAAAAAATACATATATTTTGTGTAACTTTGAGGAGGTACAAAATGTCAACTACTTAGCTTAAAGATCGGTTGACTTCATTAAAACGAATGACAGAGATTAAAAAAATTAATGTACACGATATCATGTCGATTAGATGATAAGTATCAACCTCAAGTCACAATTATCAGACAGCGAAATAAAGGGACCCTTTATTAGTGGGGCACGTCACCAATTATCGACAACATGATTCCATGTTTTGTTTGACGTTGACTTTGACTCTCAATCAGTTTAATCAGATTCGAGAATTAAAAAAACAAAATGTAACACTACTAAATTCACAACATGACCACCATGAAACAAGTTTGTCAGCTGCCGGAAGCCTTTAGCCTTTCTTTCTCCAAGTGGGTGGAATCTCAAAGACAAATGTTTTTTTCTCTTCAGATTGTTCACAAGAACATGCGTCTGCGAATCCATGATGCATTCCTATAAGCTTGGGAACAGCAGCAGTAGCACCAGACAAAAGGCATAACGAGGATCACGCCCAACCGTGGTCGTTAATCTATAACCGCCGTTCTTGCTCGGTGGCGCCTCCGCCGGTGCCCCCGAGGCACAGCATCCTGTTCCTGTGTGCGATTGAAAACCTCCCCCAAATGCAAACGTCGAATTCTTTGATTAAAGACGGTAAAAGGAGTTCATCGTTACCTGGTTCTTCCGATGGTGGCAGCACAGCAGTTGCCCCAGGCATTCCGAGAACTACAAAGGCGCAATCCGGCAGTGTCGATTAGATCGTGAGCACGCGATTTGATTTTTGTTATTTTATTCTCTTTTTCTTATTTTCGAGTTCACCTGCGCATAGACTCGCCGGCGGCGGCGGGGCGCGGCAGGTGGAGGGGAGCATGAGGGCCCTGGTGGTGTCGACCCGCACCCCGAAGCCTCGGTAGTCGTCGATGAGCGCGCAGAGGCAGGCCGGGTCGGCCCCCGCCACAGCGGCCACGGCGCGGCAGCAGCCCTTCTGCGGCCTGCTCAGGTTGCTCCCCGCCTCCACGTACGTCGAGCACCGCGACAGGCTCTGCAGCGCGACGGCGCACTCGCCCGCGGGCGCGGGGGCCGGCGACGGCCCGTGCGGCCGCGCGGCTCGGAGCAGTGGAGAGGTGGACGAAGAGCGAGAGGATGCCCCGCCGAGTGCTCGACATAGGGCCTGGTGGTTTGGTTCAGAAGACGCAGCACGTGTTCGACATGTAGTAGTGAGTCGAAGGGTATTAATGGTGGCAAAGACGATTCATTCGTCTCAGTCTCCGTCAATTCATCATCAAGATGAACATAAAAAAAGATAAATCAGATTATTAACCTAAACAATGACTAATATATAAAGAACAAAGGTATTAATGGAGTCATGCACAGTGGCGATGGGCAGCAGTGAATGTTGCAGCTCTTGGCAGATCACATGAACTGGTAACTCTGCTGTCAGTAATTCAACCACTCACACAAAACTCCATGTCAACTGGTTGTACCTCTGCTATCAGTAATTATGCTTTATCTGTTTCTCCTTTAGATTCAACATAGCCAACTCCAAACAAACCTTGAAGAATGAGTGAAACACACTGCAAAATGAAAAACAAACAAATCTTAAAAATTAGGAGCCTGAAATGTACATTCCATGGCATACTGCACAGCACAACAGATGCAGATGGTCTAGACAAGCATGCTGACTGCAGAAATTCATCAGGCAAGTTGCTGAGATGTCAAGAGCAGAAAGTCGATTTCAATGACAACGCTAGCTATATTGCTTCACGTTCCATTTGTGGTCGAGGAGGGATAGCAAGTAATAATCCACCAGGAGAGTGTCAATTGTCAATGGTTATGTGGATAATGCAGTGTGTCTTTAACAGAAACTTGTTATATGAGTTAAAGTTAAGAAAGTCATAGATCAGTAACCCTTGTAAGAACTTTCTGAAAAAGACACTTTGTGATCAAACTAGGCATTCCTTGTAAGGAGCACTGATGAATGAAAATCATAAGAGAGAATATTTTCAATCTGTCAGGCTGATAAACCAAATACTGTCCGTTTAGTTCAGTTTGGTTCTTCAGATTTGGTTTTGTCAACCACATGAGAACACTGTGAAAGAAAGTGAAACCCTAAAAAATCTTTTGTCACATCTTGATGCTGTTCCTTCAGTAGACAAGTAGAGATCATTGTGGAGACATTTAAAATGCTTAATTATATCTTAAAAATTCTCGACGAAAGATGTGGAATTAAAACATAAAATTGGGCATCATCATGACAATCGGGCCCGACAATCCACGACCTAGCTCGGCCCATGGGCCATATTGTACCATTCCGAGATGTTGATACTTGGTGCCCGCTAATTGGAGATTAGCTAACTGTCAACGTTAGTTATTATTTATTTATTTTCCAATTTTCAAAACTATATACATCACCCGTTGGTCGCTCGAACTTTGTCAAAGCTTGGACTTTGTCCTTTCCTTGTCATGGTCCATAATGTCCAGTCCGTGTCTCCAGTCAGAGCTTGACTGGAGCAGCAACATTAATTCTTTACCCATGTCATAAGGCATTTCCCATGTCTCAAAGACAAAGCTCGTCTAGACGCAGCAAAACTTTCTTATGATTTTGCCTATATAAGGTTGGCAATTTTCTCCCTGCATTTGAAATTTACGAGAAAACCCGGAACGAGATAGATTTGTTGTAAATACTCTAAATAAGTTTGGATATAGTCAATCAAGTTAAGTTAGGTCATATTGGTATCTGATCCCTATGTCTAAGTGTACAGGAACTTAAGAATATAAGAAATCGAGCGGAAAACATAGCAGACGAGAAGTATGACACGGGGAGGAAGTCGACGGACTCGATACATCCAAGGACTTTGAAGTCTGCGGAAGAATACGCCGGTGGAGCGAGAAGACATGCACGATGTCCGAGAGACGAAAAATCGAGATGAAGCACGCTCGAGGAGAAGGTTGGAAAAGGGTTCGGTGGATCCAACTTCGGATGACGAGAGATCACCCAGAAGCCCGAGAGAAGATTGGTCAACCAAAGGCTGACCAATAATCACTCGGGCACCCGAGCACTCGAGTGCCGCATGGATATGGGCCCCAATCATACAGGCGCCCGAGTACATATGGACACCCGAGATGTCTTGCCCTTATCGAGAAGTAGTCGTTCCGCGGTCGTTGTGACGAAGATAAGCCTGGAACCACATGCCAGACGCTCGTCTGCACTCGGGTGCCTTTGTAGGGTCACACCAGCAACTGGATAGACTTTCACTGGGCTATAAATAGACCTAAAACTCAGTTACTTTCATTTTCATTCGAATTGTAAATGAATTTCTACTGTTCTTCATTTTCTTTCTAAGTTCAAGTCTACGCAAGAGATTTCTCTGCCCCAAGAAGTTTTGATTTGGAGATTGAACTTATCACTGTCTTGGATTAATAACATTCCTAGTTGCAAACCAAGTAAATTGTCTGTGCATCTGTTTTTTTTACTTATTATTTCTAATGTTATTATTTTACTTTTGAATTAACCTTCATCTTTATTTAAGTGAAACAAAAGATAGTTTTATATCTTTCAAAGGCAATTCACCCTCCTCTTGCCGACTGGATGATCCCAACATTTGGGAGATATTATCAGGTATGAATTCGAATTCAGATATTTGAAAAAATCTTTGTAGTAAATCTGGGATAGGTATGGGGATATTATCCCCAACCCTAGCCCTGATCCGATAGTCCTGATAATAAAAATAATAGTAATAAAAATATTAATAATTATAATTAATAATATTAATAATAATATAAATACACTATACATAACTTTTCATATTATCCAGAATTAAATTTTAAGAGCAAATTAATTTGAAATGGAGAAGGGGGTGGATATGGATATTTAATCTCCACATGATCGGAGATAGGGATTCTCTGATTAAGTAAAATAAAAAATATGGACGGAGATGAAAACATAGATATAATTTAGGAACGAAGATGGAAATAACAAATCATTCTACTCTATCCGATCCCAGTGTTTGTATATCAATTAACTTTGTATGTATGTTTCCATTATATTTGTTAGTATAATATAATTATGTTTATTTCAAGAGTTAACCTGAGAAAACACCCCAAATCGAAATTGACCTTTGCATACAGTCCCACTTGATAAAATCTTTGCATACACTTCCTGAGGGGATGACAAGATGATTTTGTGTGTTATTTTTTTATCGGTATAAAAGAGTAAAAACTCAGTATACGTTGTAAAGATTTAAGAATAAATTGTTTGAGATTAAGTATTAATTTAAGAAATTTGAGTATAAAGTTTCGATGCCCCTCCTGTGTAGATCTTGATGTGGTGACCCCTCCATCATGATATTGATGCAACCTCACATACTCAAATTTCTAAATTTTTATACTCAAAATATTCAAATAATACTCAATCTAAACCAATTCATATTTAAATTTTTATAATGTACACTAAAAATTTTACTATATACTGAAATAACGTATACTCAAATTTTTTCAAATAATACTCAAATTTCTTAAATTAGTTTCAATCTCAAATAATTTATACTCAAATATTTATAATATATACTGAATTTTTACTCTTTTATACTGATAAAAAGAATAACACGCAAAATCATCTTGTCAATCCCATAAGGGAGTGCATACTAATATTTTATCAAGTGGGGATTGCATACAAATGTCAGTTTCGGTTTAGGGAGTTTTCATCAATTTTTCCTTATTGCAAACGTTATTAATAGTTCAATTATATAAAGAATGTTAACTCATAAAATTAATTTATAATTCTAATCCTTATTAGTTGCAACCAGATTAGGAGTGTCAATTTGGATGAGTCAGATTAGATTCGAGTCGGATTGGATTTTTTTTTAAACTCCCAACCTGACTCAATCCGAATTCAATTCTAAATGCTCAAATCCGAATCCGACCCGAATAATCTAAAAAAATCAATTTAAAATGACTTTTTTTAGCTATTGCCCTTATAAATCTTTACTTTTATCTCAATACTCCATCATTATCATACTAATATTTATATTAATATGCATAAAACATCTTAATTTTCAAAATAAAATTTAATATAATCTTTAAAAATCTACTAAACATTAACTTCAAATTAATCCAAATTTAATTTAAATTCGACCTGAAAATTTTTAATCTGAAACTCTCCAATCAGAATTTGAAAAATTTTTTAACTTGAAACCTAATTTTTTAAGTCGATTTTGATGAAACGTCAGGTCAACGTTATTTTTCACACCCCTAAAGCTAAACCAGATGATCTGATTCGATAATGGTGCCGACAAGTTAGCCACTATTACATATAAAAAGGTTACCGCCACATTGATTGTTTCTTAGTTGGTGGCCTTCCTTTTATCATATTTACAGAATAATACACTTTCTTTCCTCTCTTCAAAAGTAGAGAACACTTCTTTCCTCTTCAAAAGTAGAACAAAAGTATCTTTTTTATACTCCATCGGATGTTGCTGATAATTCTTAACTTCAGGTTTCCTGTCCCGGGTGCTCATTAAATAATTACTTTTGTCTTACAAATTTTTAATCAAAATATAAATAAAAGATATCTCAGATGATTTAAATGGTCGATCCTATAATAAAATATAATTAAAAAAATACAAAAATATTTTACTTTAATATAATAATCTTTTATACAGAAAGATCAAGGTTACATTTGGTGTATGCTTGTTTTCTATTTTTATTTTTCATAAAAAATATAATTTTTTGAAAAATATGTTTGGTTTGTATTTTTCAACTTTATTTTCTAGAAAAAAATATAACGTTTTCTAAAAAATTAAAGAATAAAATAAAGTCATTTCTAGAAAATGAGAAAATATGATTGTATTTTCCAACCTTATTTTTAAAAATATATATATCATTTTTTAGAAAATTAGAGAATAAAATAAATTTATTTTCTGAAAATGAAAATATGTGCTTTTTAAAAATAAAAATAAAAATGAAATAAATCAAACCTCCCTAATGAAATGAATATATTAATTAAGTCAAATCATGGAATTTTAAAATTAGAGTAAGTAATAATGTTCATTCAAGCCGGACTGATTCATTGGCTCCCAATTAAATATAAATAAATAAATTATAAATTTTTTATTATTATTTTATTTGAATATAATGATTTTTTATATAGAAAAAGAAAACTCTTAATGAGTTATTTTGTAAATGATCCGTTGAAATAATTCTTATGTAAATATGAACGGTGTCAAATCGTGGAATGTGGGCGTTAAAATATGATTAACTAGGCTGGTAAGATGGAACCTGGGCGATCATTTGGATAATATAAAATTTTCTAAAAATCCTATAAAATTTATCATAATTACATATCCAATCACAGATATTTAAGAAATAATTAATAGTCTCACCACTACTAGGATAATCCAAGCGAGACACGATAAAATATATATTAATGAGGTTGAATAATATCAAACTAGGATAATCCAAGCGAGACACGATAAAATATATATTAATGAGGTTGAATAATATCAAACCTTGAATGACTAATTCCATCCCATATAAATTTTCCATCGACCGTTAGGATAAATCGAAAAATGCTCATAGTGGGCAGGGCGGTCCAAAAGAACAGCGTCTTAAAATTCGCGACCCATTTAGAAAAAAAATCATACGAAATACGTCGTAGTTGAAATCAAACTATGAATGTTTGAGATAACAACTAATTATCCTTCCGCTGCACCATAGCGCGAGGTGTTAAAATAATAAAAAAATAATTAATGAGGTTGAGTAACGTCGAATTTTTTGTGACCGGTCCGGTCTCACAAAAATTTCCCACCCGGCTGCGAGGATAAATGAGGAAGCGCTCTCAGCAAATAGTCCAAAAGTCCAGCGTCCTATTTGGAAAAAAAATTCTTGCAAAAAATGTCTTAACTAAGAATCGAATCACGAATGTTTAAAATGACAATTAATCATCCTTCCGTTGCATCATTACCAGGGCATGTGAGGTGTTACAATGGTGGAAAAAGACGATTAATTCACCCAAGCGTCTCCATCAACTCGTCTCAGGATTAACACGGAAAAAATAAATCACGAAGGTTACTAATCCGGATGATATGGTTAGTACGTGAGGAGGACGGACACACTGACTTTGTCATACTTTGATCTCCAAATTTTATGTTGGCAATACTCATGCGAGACATTAAAATGGTGACAAAAGACAGTTGACTCGCTCTCAGTGCCTCAATCAATCCGTCCCAGGGCTAATACAGAGAAGATAAATCACTAGAGCTACGAGCCCGGATACTATAATTAGTAGAGGATAAACATATTAATTTATCAAATTTAAATTTTCAATTTTAGGATGATAATATCTCTATATTAACCATCACTTCATGCCATTAGTCCGTGGGAGGAGACGTTAAAATAAAAAAAAAATGATGAATCAGGCAGCAGACAAATTGAACCTGGAGTAACCGACCCGGCCCCATGGAAGTTTCCCACCGATCACCAGGGTAAATCGGGAAGCGCTCGCGGTGGCCAGTCTAGATGCCCAGCGTCCCAGGGTTCGCGCCTCATTTCGAGGAAAAATTCTTGTAAAATATGCCGTAGCTGGGGATCGAACCGTGAATGTCTGAATTAATAACTAATGATTTTACCATTGTACCATAGCCTCCGGGGCAAGGAGACGTTAAAATAGACATGATGACAGTTGGTTACCTGTCATTGTTAATCATCCTAATTTACATCACGTTTCCGATTGTTCTTCTCTTGCATTTTGTCAACAATTGCGTGCTTTTCTTGTCGAAATTCATGGCGACCAGTCTGGCTTAAGTCCTTGCTGGGCTGTAAAACAGCGAAATTATTATTATTTTATTCCATTATTAATTGTTTGCATTTTTCCTCCTGCACTACTTGATTTGACCTCTCACCCCATGACTGTCACAGTGTCACTGCATGAAATTTCTTCTTCATCAAAGTGTGAACGCAGTTACTAGTGAAAAACAAAACAGTTACAGTCTGCTTGACGAACACATCTTTGCTTACTCACCGTGGAAAAGTCTGCGCAAAGACAGGCAATTAACGAGCACCCGCTGAACATCACTTGACTTGGTCAGTTTAATGTTTACTTGTACTTTATTTATGTTTAATTCTGTCAGATTATTTAATCATTTAGATCCATTTTATGAGGGGGAGCAGATGCAGATCTAACCACTTAATTTTGTTAGTGCATAGGAAATAAAATGAAGGAGTTTTAAAATTGTAATGCTTCTATATATATTTTAAGAGATAAAATGATACCTTAATTATTTTATATTTTTTTATTTTTTGAGGTAGGAGATCAAAACTGAGAATATACTCTTTTATTGATTTTCAAACACATAAAATTACTCATATAAATATTAGTTACTAATTTAGATTTGTTTAGGTTGTCATGGCTGAGTCAAACCAGATGATGAAAGTAAACTCAACATAATTGCTGGATTAGCACGTCTCTACCTGCTCTTCCAGATGTACATAAACGCGTGCATTGAACAGATAATTAGAAGCAACTACACATGCACCACTTGCCTTAACCCTTAAGTCCAATTTGATGTTTCCTTCTTGTTGTAAAATAAAATAATCATTTTTACAAGGAGAAAGCCAAGAGGATCTTGTTTTCATGGGTAGTTCTTACCTTAGATTTAATAAGACCCATAATGGATATATGTAAAGATAGATCTGATGTCGAAGAAGGATAGATCTGAAGAAGCTGACTCATTACTGTTTCCAAGAAAATTGTACTAAAGGAACAAAGGATAAATATATAGCAACCAAAGTTGCTCATCTGTGAGCTTCTCAATAAGATAATTTAAATGTTTTTGTCCGCTACAATTCTTATTAAGTTTATCGGCATAGACTTGTTTTTTTACTCGTGATTTCAGAATTGTTTTGATGATAAGATAAAAATATTAGATTGTCACCAAGGAAATTTTTATTATAGATTTTCAAGCCTGAACACACAAACAAAGCATCTAGTTTTATGAGAAGGGCTAAATTATTTATTGATGATACACGCGATCAGATCACTTGGTTTACTACAGTTGAAGGTACGTAGATCTTGATCGTTCATTTACAAAACACGATGATGATCACAAACACTTGGACGATCGCATCCGTCCAATTTATCCCAAAAGCCAACCATCAAACGCACTGCTCGGCGGAGCGGGCGCGGCGGGCGCGGCGCAAGCGGCCGCCCCAGGTGTCGTCGCCGGTGTCCGCCACGGCGGACCTCCTGCCGAGCCCGTCGAGCTGCAGGTCCCAGTTCCCGAACGCAGTGGCGCCGGCCTCCTGTCGGCGAGGGCGGCCCTCGCGGAAGGCCGTGGCGGCGTCGACGGTGGCGGCCCAGCGGTCCCCGGCGAGGGAGAGGTCGTAGTTGCGGCGGCGGACGGGGTCGGAGAGCACCTCGTAGGCCTCGCGCGCCTCCATGAAGCGCTCCGCGTAGCGGCGCTCGTCCCCCGCGGAGCGACACGCGTCCGGGTGCCAGAGCAGGGCCAGCCGGCGGTACGCGCTCCGGATCTCGTTGGCCCCCGCGGTGTTGGACACGGAGAGCAGGTCGTACATGGTGGTGGCCGGCGCCGGAGCGGTGACCACGGCGGCGGAGGCGGAGATGGAGAAGGTGCGCCGGAGCCGAGGAGTTCTGGGGCTGGCGGCGACGGCGGGAGAGGCGGGAGAAGCGAGCGAAAACATGATTGATTTGCTCGCTGCTCGGCAAAGGAAACAATCGAGATTGGTGTGAATCGCTTGGAAGAAGATCCCTGCTTTATATAGAATTAATTATTCATTCAATTTCTTTGGGATTTAGCCAATCGATCGAGGCTGCTACGGACTCTGATGGCGACTTCAGAGTTGAAATTTTATTAAAAAAAGACATAAATAAATAAAAAAAATAAACAAACAAATAAAATACTTTGCCTTTCGGAAGGTTTCTAGAACAAATAAAATAATTATTAAGTTTAACTTGATTTTTTTTCTTTTTGGAACTTTAAGCTTAGTTTGAATTTATTTTGAGTTTCATTCATTTGAATCTCATTGGGCACTTCATTTAAATTTATTTAATTGTTTAATTTTTTTATATTTTTATATTTAGTTAATTGATTAATAAATTTAATGTTAAATTATTATAAGAGGTTCGCTTGATACACTCCTACGCACCTAACCTACTATCTTATAATTTTTCTCCACCTAACCTTGTAAAGTAATTGTGAACATGTTTTATAAATTAGCTAGCTTGTAATCCTTTCATCTGCCTCACCAAACTACTTGTTCTTTTGCCATTTGGTAAATTCACACTTTAAAAGCTTTTTTACTTGTGAAAATGCGAATTGGGGTCCCTGGAAAGAAGTTGTACTGAACTTGTCGACTTGAATGCCAATTGTTCTCCTCATGTAACACAAAAGGACAGACCCAACGAGTCCAAAGCGTTTAGCATTTAGTCAACTTAGAGAGCAATCGACTTGAATGCCAATTATTTCGCCCCTGAAGTTTGACAAGTAATTAAGCAATCGACTGTAATCACGATTCTTCTTCTGTCTCGCTTATTATTTCTCCTCATTCAATATATTTTTATATAATTATTACGATATAAGAAAATAAAAATAAAAATAATAAAATAATACAATCGCGTACACGTGTCTGTCGTCCTTTGGATTCAGCAAGTTCCTGGCTCGTGACTGTGATCTAATTTGTAGATTTGCGGCGTCGCTGTCGGCGGTTGGATTCTAAAGAATCCAATTCCGAACAAATAAACATCTAACCGATCTTTCCACTACGCGTGGATTGGTCGTCGTATATTTTGGAAGCAAACTACAAACACTTCGGAAAAGTTTGTGAAAGTGATTTTGATCTCGTTGGACTAGCGAACGCCAAATAAGACCACGATCAAGTATTTTGTCATCTGCCATTTCCATATATTACAAATTTTTAATTTGCTAGAGAATTCCATTAGAATCTTCCATTGGCAATTTGATAAAAGTGTGGAACTTCACGGCAAATTAACCTTTATAAAGGTTAGAATTCTATTTAGTTTTACTAGGTTTTGTGAGGTAGCTAGGAGAAGAAGGGTGAGCGAAGGAAGTTCTATATCGAAAGGCAAAATGGTAAGGGAACATGTTCTGTTTTGAACAATATGTGGTTTAGGCCTTAGGGGAAGTTGAACTTCTTAATAAATTAAGTCAGGATCTCCTTTGTAATTGTACGATTAAACCTTATTTAATTTTGGTATGTTTTTTGTTTTCAAATTGAATGATGATGAAGTTCATTACAGGTTGGAAATTAAGGGGTGGAAGTTAAGGAAAAGCAAGTCGTGAAAAATGAGCAAAGATAATTGTTTATGAATACGTAGATTGGTTAGGGAACACATTGCTTGCTTAAGACTATTAGTATCAACTGGTTCCTACACCGAGCAAATTATGTCAATCTCATCTTCACAATTGTAGGGCTAAAGCCAACATAGGTTTGATTTTTAAATGGATAATAGCCCAAGTGCATAGTAGCTTGGCAATTGAGGTATTGTGAAATGCAAGATTCTTTATCATTAAGCGAAATGCAACCATAATAGTACATGAGATTATTATTGATGTAATTGTGTCATTGTAAGGAAAGACTCTTACCAAGTGACAAGGTTTTCAAAAACGAACAATTTCAAATAATTTTTATTTTTAAAATCATTTTTCAGAGATTCCATGTAGCGACATGACCCTCTAGCCCCATCAGATAGCTCTCTAGGCCGTGCCTTACGATCTTCCCATTCCCGACAGTGAATTTTTGTCTTCCCCAGATTCGAACCCTTGACCTCCAGGACAAGTACAAAAGTTCCTTGAATCTGGTAGCCAAGTGAGGAGTACAAAGGTTGCTTGAATCTGGTAGAAGACAAAAATCCACTGCCGGGAGTGGGAAGACCGTAAGGCACGGCTTAGAAAGCCTCCTGATGGGGCTTGAGGGGCCGTGTCACTACATAAAAAGACGCCTTTTATTACCAGGATTCATAAACCCTAATACTTATTCTGGAGGTCTAGAGTTCGAATTCTGGGAAAGGTAAAAATCCACTGGCCATAGATGGAAAGGCCTTATGAGTAACGATGGTTGACGATAAGAAGGGCCAGATTGTTGGGCCGCCAAAAAATAAAATTTGATCGTCCAAAAAACCGAGAGGTCGGATCGACGGGCCGGTCGTTACATTCCATTTGTGGTTTATTGATGGTTAAACATACACTACAGGCTTTCTGATTGATTTTCACCTTCCATTTACATTTTTTTTTAAATGAAAAGAAAGGATTTTATGAGTTCTTTACGTAATTGCTCTTATTCGGTTGCCAACAATAAAAAATAAATCAAAAAACAAACTGAGGAACAAATGACAGTGAAAATCCACATGTAGATATTTCAATTTTCACAAATTTAGATCTCAATTTAATTTGGGGTGCGCAACCACCAAAAGAATAAGTATAGCTCCGTTGAACAACTGCCGGAGTATGCATTTTTCTTTTAATAGATTTTCAGATCCCTCTTAGATTCGAAGGCCGCGTGTGTTTGATAGTTCCGTAAGCCGCCGCCAGCGGCGGCGGCAAATCTGTCGATCCGTCGCTTGATCCGACCGAGACGTCGATTTCATACCATTCTGCGCCATGGAGCTTTCCCACTTAGACAGCGGCCTCCGCGGCGGCGCGGGCGGCCCTCCTCACGCTGCCGCCCCAAGTCTCCTCCCCATCGGCCTCCTTCACGGCCGACCGCCGCCGGAGCCCGTCCAGCTGCGCGTCCCAGTTCCCGAACACCGTGATCCCGGCCTCCCGCCGCCGAGCGCGCCCCTCGCGGAAAACCGGGCCGGCGCCGACAGCGGCGGCCCAGCTGTCGCCGGAGAGCGCGAGGTCGTAGCTGCGGCGGCTGGCTGGGTCGGAGAGCACCTCATAGGCCTCCCGCGCCTCCATGAAGCGCTCCGCGTAGCGGCGCTCCTCCCCCGCCGACCGGCATGCGTCCGGGTGCCACCGCAAGGCCAGACGCCGGTACGCCGCGCGGATCTCGCTGGCGCCAGCGGTGTGTGACACCGAGAGCAGGTCGTACATGGTGGCCGGCGCCACCGGGGCGGCGACGGCCGAGGCAGAGACCCTGAATCGAGGAGCGGGTACTGTTTTGGTGGGGATCGGAGAGAATGAAGATCTGTACAATGAATTAGAGGGACCCGAAAGAGTAAAAGCTGCCATTTTTGCGAAGCTACGAGAACACTTCACTGATGTTGTCGGGACTTTGGATGATGAAGTGGTTTCCGAGACGCCATGGAGATTTATAGACACTTAAATTAGGAGGAGGAAGAAGGATAGAGGGAAGAACAGCGGTTTGTGAATTAGGAAGGATCGACTTTTACATCGAAACCATTAAACCACCGCGGGTTGTGAAACAACAAGCTTCTCTCACTTCTGAGAAAATTACGCGTGTCACCATCTGAGAAAATTGAATATCTACCTCCCTGTTCCAGCACGCTTCTCTCACCCAACAATCTGACGAGCTGTCGCGAGTTGGATTTTGATGAATCCACCGAGGCGCCGACTCAAAACAGCGGCCAACTGCCGAGGCGCCAACGATCATGCCGCGGCAAATTTCTCACCCTGCGGTTCTATAAATGTATTTTCAGAAAATTCATAAATAATTGTGAAAAAATAAATTGATAATCTGCTGTAATTTATCTAAAAATAATTTAATTATTATTAATAGTCTGTTTGGTCTTGTATATGAGAATTTTGAGAACTAGTAAAATAAATCAAATAATAAGGAAATTTATAACTACACTTAGAATTTACTTTATTCAACTAAAATTATGAATTTATTTGATGTTAAATTTAATGGATATTGAACCTATTCATAAGTATGGTTGAACTTAAGATTTCAGTTCGCTTAGTCATCTCTAATGTTTTTGTTTTTTGTTTTTTTTTTTTTTTAAAATACGAACCACAGCCACCCCTATTTAAAAATATTTTTTTATTACTAACGGATAATTTATTTTATAAATCAATGAGTTAATATTTAGAAACTAATGATAATTAAACCTTCAATTCTAATTTTATAAGCCATTTGAATGTTGACTTGCGGTTTAAAAATTAACATGAAATTGGGATTATGATCCCCTTTCAACCAATCACTTTTTTCCAAAATGCTTAATAGAGATCTTAAATTATCAAAACGGAGTTTGTAATTTTAAAATTATAACAATTTTATCCTCAATTATTTTAATACAAATGACTTATTTTTAATGACCTTGTGTTGTGGAAAGGTGATTATACTAATTAATTTAAAATCATTGAAGGCACATATAGAGTTGAAAACGGGAACAATTTTAAAAAGTTTTTTTTTAAAAAAAAAGTAAAGGACGCAAATACAACTAAACTTTCCTTTGTAATTGATTGCCCAGCGGCAGGATATTATGTGTGAAACAAGCCTCTTCAATTCAATAGTTTATTGCAACGTGGTAATAATGAATAATTTAAGTTTATGACTGTATATGTTACTGCTACTTTGGGGGACTTAGCGGGACTTAGCAAATGGGTTGAGTTGCCTAATTTTTTATTAGTTTGTTTTGTTGGAAAAAGTTTATGAAGTTGCACTAATCAAGTCGCACTTGGCTTAGTTTATCAGCCATTCCATACTAACAATGACATTTAATCTAAGAAATGTATAAGAGTAGAGATTGTTTTAAGGGCATTTTGATGTGACTTGGAAAGAATATCTATCCAAATTAATCAAGTAATTGTTAGGATTTTACCGTTAAGCTAGAGAGGGATGAATAATTTACTTTCGATTTTACTTTCTATAAGTTGTTAGTGCGCAAATGGAAACACAATGAAAATGAAAATAAAACTAACAACTAATAGAACACACCGATTTACGTGGTTCGGAGATGAAACTCCTACTCCACGGCAGCCCGTAAGGTAGACGACCCCTGATCCTTCGGTGGATGATTCTCCGGAGAACTTCCGACTAGTTCTTGTCGCTCCTTATGGGTAGAGAAACCTCGCCACAAACCTTGGACAATCCCTGAGCAATATAGGTTACTAACCAGCTTTAACCAAGCAAGTTTCGCCAAGAAGAAACAGCCTTAAACGAGCTCCCTTAAATAGAGCTCGAGGCTGAAATGACCGTTACCAGTCGACTGGTCTAGTACCAGTCGACTGGTATTTGCGAATTCGAAAGTCACAGTCTGACTCTTCAAATTCTGGTCACTACCAGTCGACTGATCCTGGATCAGTCGACTGGTCCATCCCTAAGTCTAGGGTTATCATTCCTGAGTACATTTCTCTCCACATTCGAACCCTCACGACTTAGTTCCCGAGTACAATTCCCTCAGTACTCGAACCCTCACGACCTGGTTGACTCTTCATCCAGCAGTCTCAATCTGTTGCTTTCGCGCCCTCTTTGTCTTCAGCTCTCATCCCTCAGATGCGCACACAAGCCCTCGGCTTGCCTCCATGCCATCCTTCACGCATGTCTCGAAGTCCGCATCCCTCGGCTCATCATTCATGCTCCAGTAGCCTCGATCTGTTGTCTTCAAGCCCTCTTCGACTTGGCCCTCATCCCTTAGATGCGCACACAAGCTCTCGGCTTGCCTTCATGCCATCCTTCACGTACGCCTCGAAGTCCGCTTCCCTCGGCTCATCGTCCCTGCTTTGTCCATGGTCCCTCGGATGCACACACAAGCCCACAGCTTGCCTCTATGCCACCCTTCACCGTACCTGCAGACATTCAACCAAGCCTATATATATCCTGCAAACCTGCGCACTCACATACACATATTAGATCAACATGAAACTCTAACTTAATCATATTGACATACACACATTAAAACCCATGATCCTCCCGATCATACTTGGGCCGATTGCCCTAACAATCTCCCCCATTTTGATGTGTGACAATATGTTTAAGTTAGGTGAAAAAACAACAATAACAATTGAAAATTAAAGACATAGCACATTAAGAGACATAAACATGCCCTCCTCTTAACCTATGCTTTTCACATAATTTTCAATTTTCCACAACACCAAGTTAAGTCAAACCTAACTTAACACCACAAGTTCTCCCCTTTGACATCATCAAAACGATTGCCCCAAGCAATCCTAGCCCTAGTGTCGACAATAACCTATTATATTTCTGAAAAACCCTCAAAAATCAATAACCAGAAGGATCAGTCGACTGATCCAGCATCAGTCGACTGGTGCCTTCAATTTGCAAACCTACAGAAAGATCAGTCGACTGCCCCAAGAGCAGTCGACTGATACTCAGTAACTCTGAATTTTCAGTCTAAATTCAGAAACCCTTAGAAAATTGCATAAAATTTGGAAAAATTTGAAACTTTACAAGCATATTTGTTAAGATATAGCATACCCTAGAAAAATATAGTTTTGTGAAAAATACCAAATATGCTTGACTTTTGACAAAAACTCCAATTCTTTGAAAAACCATCATTTTGTATCAACTCTCAAGCTTACATTTGGTTCTATGTGTTTGCCAAGCCCATCCTATACCATTTCAAACATAGAATTGTTTTCAAATCTCCCTTTTTCTTTATATATATTCTCAAGATAAGATACATGATAAAACCACCCCCTTCTCATCCCTTACCTCTAGATAGACATATATATATCAAACTTTTCTTATACTTCACAATATCAAGATAGCATTATTTCATATGAGCAACATCAAATAATGAACTGAAAATTCATATAAACAATATGAAAACATAAATTCAAAGTTTCATACAAAGCTTAAACTCAAGCATAAAAGATGTCACAAGGGTCATAGCCCCGAAGTTTTCAAATATTATAAGCCCAAATTACGTGTTTGAGAGATCAATAAAATGTCTACGCTAGATATACTCCCTACACAATCACCATCAACTCAAGCTGCACTACATGTCATCGCCTGGAGGAGGAGGAGGAGGGACCTAATACATCATGTTCCAGCTCTGCATCATCGCATACATCTCATCCTGCCACTGCTAGAACCCCTGACAAAACTGTGTGAGACAATGAACCTCCTCCCTAATCTCATGAACCTCTGACTGTAGGAGGGAGAATTGCTCCTGTGTAACCCCAGCAGCAGCAGCAGCAGCAGCAGTCTCCTCATCATCTGAACTGGAGGAATCAGGACACTATCTCCAGGCTATCACCCCCTGCCGGCACTCAATCCCTGCCAAGGACAGCTGTTGTGAACCGATCTGGTCGTAGTTTTTGGACAGACGATGTACCTGACCTCTAGTAGTACAAATATCTCTGGACTCAAAGAATTCGGTCAAAATGTGGCAGAATGACATGTAGATTTTTCCCTTGACGTTATGTGAAAAATGAACAATGGATGCAAAGACATGCAGGGTGATGTCAATATCTAACCGCCTCTCTAATGCGTACATCATTACCAAGTGAGGCAGTCGAATCTTCGACCTTCCCTTGGTAGCAATAGGTAAAATGTAGTCTAAGATAATTTTGTACAATACGTTGCTAATAGGAGTCATGCGCTTAGCTTCAAAAATGCGTTCTAGAGGAGGTCGAGGTCTCTCAAAATAGTGGCGATGGATTTGATCAATAATAACATTAGGGAAGGTGAAAGGCTCTATAACTTTTGGAAAACATGTAAACGTATTGTTAGAAGCCCTACACTCTAAAAATGATCCTAAGACTGCAGATGAAAAGGGAATAGTAACTTCTGCCACCATGGACTCATAAGTCCCATTATCGGGACTAATGCATGTAAGGTTGCTATAAAACTCTTTATACAGGTCAAGGTTAACATAGTGCTGACAATAGACCAGCTGCTCTAGACCAAAATAGGTGATCATCTTAGCAATGTGGGGGGTTTTCGCTTGGAAATATGACCGATTAAGGTACCTACAGTTCATTAATACAAAGTTGGTATTTGCAAATCTCCGCCGGCATTCCTCGGAACGGAATCGAGGTGCCTCACGATCTGTAGGACACTGTTGGGACGACCCCTAACCCAACCTTCTCTTTTGGACAGCTCTAAAATGCAATTTACCCATGCATGCATAAAAAATGACCCAAATAGAGAGTAAAAATAAGGAAAACATGCAAAAAGAAGAGAGTTAGCCATGAATCATGAACTAAACATGAAAAATAAACCACACACATCGTTACCGTTTTCCCGCACGTTGCATGGTGAAAGATGGTCGTGATTGACTCAACGAAGATGTCGTTCTTGCCCTAGGCTTAGATTTGAGTTTGAGGAAGGCTAGGAATGTGATTTTAGGGCATGGGGAAGGCTTTGAGCAGAAGGGGAAGTTGAGGAAGAGAAGAACTCGCAGGGGGTGGCGCTGAAACCCTAGGTTCGACAACCCCCCGCGCGACTATTCCTTTTAAAACCCTCGTGGATCAGTCGACTGGCCCAGGGGCAGTCGACTGGTATCTTCAAATACCTGAGTTTCTGATTTGCACTAGACCAGTCGACTGATTCTGAACCAGTCGACTGGTACCCTAATTCCAGCTTTTCTGTCCTAAATTCAGAAATGCATAATTAATTCCATAAATCTCCAAAAAATCTGAAATTTTATGGAGAGATTTATGACATCTATGTCTACTTGGGAAAAATATGTTTACAAGTAAATCTATTCCCAATCCCAAGTTTGACACGAAATCCAAAACTAGCTAATTTGTCCAATTCATCCTTGGCCTAAAGTCCTAATTTTGATCTATTCTTGATATATCTTCTCATCCTCAACCCCAATGCACCCTAGCATTGATTTATATGGCATCTAGACATTGATAATTAATTTCCAAGAAATATAGTCTCATTTTCATCTTTTCATCCATAAAACTTCCTTTTTATGTGCTAAACCGCTAGGATTAAAACTCACACTAGTCTTCCAAATCCTTTGGCACATTCCATAGTCCATCTAGTCCTCTTGGAGAAATCCTCCTAAGATCCATTGACCATGGATCCAATCTTGACCTCTAGAGCTCTCCCTTGAGCTCTTAGCCTTAGTCACCTCCCTAGGTGACTCATCCACAATGGCAAGACGACACCGGTGTACCTCCGGTGCTTCTTGACCTACAACCCTTGCTCCCTTAACTTTCCACACCTTGTCCTTGGTTAAATTCTTCTTCTCTCCTTTAGATGACTTTCTCTTGTCATTTTTGGTATTCCCTTTGCTATAGTCATATGACATCCTTGCATATGATTTTTCAATAGCCTTTGATCTAATAGGTCGATATCCTAGACCCGGTCTATCATTGTCATGGTTTTGACTCCTTGACACCATGCCTAAACCCTTAGATCCACTAGTGAATCTTTCTAAGAATTTTCTCTAATTTATCAAGCCTTGTCCTCAAGACTTAATTTTTCCTTTCTAGGTTCTTACCCTTAGTATCATCATGTTCATTTTGGATATTTCTAGATCTACCAATTTGTCTAGACATGTGTCTACCCTTCTTTGGGTTAATGCCTTAGTCCTTAGGTTTAAACATCCTAGGTTTATCATGGTACCTAATTTCCTTAGGGTTTTGAGATACAACATTAATCCTATTCCTATCATAATATTTAAAACCAAAATTACACATAGGCAAATGATTTTCATTATTACTAACATGCATAGGGAAATTTGAAACATTCTTAAAGTTAGGGATTACCTCCTTTACCCTTGTAGCTTTCTCTTGATATGAGCTTTTCTTCTGTTTACCATTTTCTCAAATGCTCCAATTTCTTAAGCTCTCATTTTTTTTGGACATTTGGTGTAATAATGTCCTAGCTCTCCGCATGTGAAGCATCTAATGTGCTTTTCCCTACAACCCATATTAGATTTTAAAGGAATTGACTTGGGTTTAGGGTTTACCTCCTTTTTACCTAATGGACACTTGTCCTTGTAGTACCCCTTCTTGTTGCATCCAAAGCAAATGATGTGGTCTTTTGACTTTGCTTTGGTGTAGGTAGGAGCTTCTTCTTGCTCCGACATTGAAGAGGGTCTCTCCTTCCACTCAATTCTTGAGGTGGAGACCTCCTTTTCTTCCCTTGATGAAGTGGATGACCTCTCACTTTCTTGTGCCACTCCACTTGATGATATGGATGAATTTTCACTTTCTTCTTTCTCTTTTTGGACCATTGAACTTATTTCCTTTGGCTCTTCCATTATTTGAGCTTGTGTAGGGTTTTCATGAAATACTCTCATCTTGTTCCATAACTCATGTGCATTTTTATATTCACCTACACCACTCAATACATCATTAGGCAAAATATTAAGTAATATTCTAATTACCTTCTCATTTGTCTTCGATTGTGCTTGTTGCTCCTTGGTCCAATATCTTGGTCGGAGCCTTTTTCTGTGTTTTTCTCTTGGAGTTTCGAATGACTCTTCTAGTACGATCACACAATCCCAATCCATGCCAAACCACGTCTTCGTCCGCATCCTCCAATAGTCGAAATCCTCGCGATCATAGGGAGGCGGAACGTTGATGTCTTTACCCAACTTTTCTTCAATCGCATCTCCTCTAGCTTTTTGCTCTCTCAGCGGTTAGTCTGTAGATGAGCAAACCTTCTCTCGGATACCACTTGTTAGGATCTTACCGTTAAGCTAGAAGGGGGTGAATAGCTTACTTTCGATTTTCCTTCCTACAAGTTGTTAGTGCGTAAGCGAAAACACAATGAAAATGAAAATAAAACTAACAACTAATAGAACACACCGATTTACGTGGTTCGGAGATGAAACTCCTACTCCACGGCAGTCCGTAAGGTGGACGATCCCAATCCTTCGGTGGATGATTCCCCGGAGCACCTCCCGCTAGCTCTTGTCGCTCCTTGTGGGAGGAGAAACCTCGCCACAAACCTTGGACAATCCCTGAGCAATATAGGCTACTAACTAGCTTTAACCAAACAAGTTTAGTCAAGAAGAAACAACCTTAAACGAGCTCCCTTAAATAGAGCTCGAGACTGAAATGACCATTACCAGTCGACTGGTCTAGTACCAGTCAATTGGTATTTGAGAATTCGAAAGTCACAGCCTGACTCTTTAAATTCTGGTCACTACTAATCGACTGATCCTGGATCAGTCGGCTGGTCCATCCATAAGTCTAGGGTTACCCTTCCCAAGTACATTTCTCTCCGCACTCGAACCCTCACGACTTAGTTCCCGAGTACAATTCCCTCAGTACTTGAACCCTCATGACCTGGTTGACTCTTCATCCAACAATCTCGATCTGTTACCTTCGCGCCCTCTTCGTCTTCAGCTTCCATCTCTCAGATGCGCACACAAGCCCCCGGCTTGTCTCCATGTCATTCTTCACGCATGCCTCGAAGTCCGCGCCACTCGGCTCATCGTTCCTGCTCCAGCAGCCTCAATCTGTTGCCTTCAAGCCCTCTTCGACTTTGGCCCTCGTACCTCAGATGTATACACAAGCCCTCGGCTTGCCTTCATGCCATCCTTCACGTACGCCTCGAAGTCTGCTTCCCTCGGCTCATCGTCCCTGCTTTGTCCATGGTCCCTCGGATGCACACACAAGCCCACGACTTGCCTCCATACCACCCTTCACCGTACCTGCAGACATACAACCAAGCCTATGTGTATCCTGAAAACCTTTACACTCACATACACATATTAGATCAATATGAAACCCTAACTTAATCATATTGACACAGACACATCAAAACCCATGATCCTCCTGATCAGACTTGGACCGATTGGCCCAACAGTAATTAATTCTGAAATATTTTAGAATTATTGGTATACTCTTCGAGATTAGGACTATATTTTACCTGATATAAAATTATATCATAATCAAGTTAGACTTGATCTCTTCATACCTAGCCCATAATATTTTTTTCATCATAATCAAAATTTTACGGCATATCTATCTTACTAGCACTCAACCCTATCAAATAAATACAAATTTATAGAAATTTAAATACAAGTGGATTTCGACCAAAACCTATTGATTTACTTAGAGAGCTTACATTATACCCATTTCAGGTCTTGTGAGTTTCTGATTTCGGAGTCTAAAGATACCCTTCATTGCTTGTTTCGAGCTCCATAAAGATGCTTCCAATATTATGTTAACTTTCAGCTAGAATGCTTGGACATGATATAGGCCAGGATCGTGTTAGGAGAAGACCAAGACCAAAATGGGTCTGGTGTGATAGACCAAGCCAAACTTTATCTTGGTATGGTATCATATTATATCCAACATGATCCTAGTCTCTAGGAGTTAGACTAGGCCAAATTATTTTAGCTGGAGGCTTCTTTCTCTGAACACTATTAGGAAAGTCCAAAAATAATATTTGAAAAACACATAAAATTTGAAAATGAGTACAATCGAAATTCTTTAAGTCGATTAATCAATTTTGATCGAAATCCACTGATGGACCTAGACTATTTGAATTTCTGAAAATTTGTAATCATATGAAAAAGTAGAGTTTGGATAAAGTAGATTTGATGTCAAATTTTAAGATAGATTTGATGTCAAATTTGGATACATTAAAAATTTATATATATAAAAAATGATAAACCAAGTAACAGTCGAACCTGAGATGACTAGTCCGGTTCCACGAAAGTTTTCCATCGACCTTTAAATTAAATTGGGAAGCACTCGAGTAGATGATCTAGAAGTCTAGTATTTCGTAATTGCATGTCTCATTTAAAAGAAAAATTTCTATAAAATATATCATAATTGAGGGTAGAATAATAGATCTTTAAATGATAACTTGACACCTTACACCTTTTTTGTTACATTATATCATAATTTCGGAGTAGTTATGTATGAAAAATTAATATTAACGAAAGGGATAGGTTTAAAAATGGGTATTTTACCAAAGGGCGCGCTTGAGAATACGTAATTATCAAAAAGTGTCCGAAGATTTATGTTGTACCAAAGGGCACACCAAAAAATATCTTATTCCTCTTATACCTCTCCCGCCAACAACTTCCTTTCCCAGTAAGATTTCCAAAGCATCCAGACTACTTTTTCAGAGTTTTGATTTTAAAATAAGAGATTGTGGTTCGGATACAAGTATTCTCAACTTCTCTCACCTTATATATCTCTTTCTACTTTGCACAACTCGACTCATCATGAACTTTTTACTGTATTTTGCTGCGATTGCAAAAGAGAAAGTTGAAAGCAGGAGTGTGTTCTAGAGGTGACTTCAAAGAGGCGACCGAGTGCTCACGGTCCCGTTGAATTAGCAAGTAGCAGGCAGGCTAGCTCCCAACCTTTGCCTAACTTATGGCGCTCTGCAGAATCTTGTAATCTTTGACAAGGATGATAGTCCCTCGAGTCAACCTCGTGAAGGCCATAATGGCTAGAAGGGACTCGAATGTAAACAAAGTCTGATGATTCTCAGAGAGGGGAAGCAACACAAAAATACATATGCAAGGGGTAAAAGTAGAGATTTCATTACAAAAATGAGGATGTGTCCTCTACAAAGAGAAAACGAAAAACAACTGCAGGTACAAAAGTCCCGAGCCCTCACTTTAAAGAGTCGGCGAGCCTCCTCTGGTAGCTTCTAGGTCAGGCACGATAGCTTCACCTTGCTGACGGGGTGGTTTTAGTATCTTTTGCATTTTCAAATACTTGACATAAAGTGTTAAATATTTCAAAAGTTTCATCTTTAGTTTTCAAAAATTTAACCTAGGTGAATCTAGAAAGTCATCAATTATTACTAAGCAGTATCAATTTTCGCTTAGTGACTTGGCTCAATGAGAATCAAATAGGTCTAGGTGTAGGAGCTCAAGTGTAGATTAGGTTAGGCCTGATTAGACAGGTTTGTGGGTTGACTTTGTTTATTTACCTTGTTGACATGGGTTACAAATTGAGTTTTCAAAATTTTTAAGTTTAGGTATACCCTTAACTAATCCATTTTGACTTAATTTTGAAATTAATTTTGTATGGGTGTAACCTAATCTTCTATGCCATAAATTAGTTTCTTTTTTTTGGGTTAGAAAACATTTAGGTGAAGATGGTAGGTTAATAACATAAACATTATTTTTCCTAATTCCCTTAATGGTTACTTCTGGGTCTTGTATGTTCCTAATAAGGCAATCTGAATTAGAAAAAGTAACTACATAACTAGTATCACAAAGCTGACCAAAGCTAAGTAAGTTAAACATAAATTGATAAACCAATAACACCTTTTTAACAATAAAATCTGAGTTTGGTTCAATATTACATGAACCAATTATCTTAAGTGTAGAATTATTGCCAAATGCAACTGAACCTAGATTCTTGTACTTGATTTTGGTGAACTTCAATTTGTATCCAGTCATATATCTGGAGCACCTACTATCCAACATCCACTAATCCAAATCATTATATTCCTACACATAAAGTGCCCTAATTTGGATTCATATTTTAATAATCGGCTTTCAGGTCTTGACGAAGCAGAGGGGATTTCTTGGATATCGGAGCAACGATCGCTTCCTACACAAAGCCTTTTAAAGAAATTATATTTTCAAGTTACTCTTTAAGAAACCTTGGTCTATCTAGTCGAGGATATGACGAGGTAGCTTCGGCTAGTTCCACCAGGCTAAAAAGACCAAATAGGGTAAGTCTTACCCTACCTGACTCCATAGACAGACTTTCCTATCGTACTATCAACTCGCCCCACTTTAATACTAGGTTGCGCAAGTTTTAAATAAGTCTAGTCCTTAACTAATCATTTCTGACCAAAGCATGGTAATTTTGCAAGAATTAAATAAACAAGCAATCTGAAAAGCATGCAAAATTTATCTAACAATAGAAATGGTCTTTCTATTGGATCCCCCTAGATCAATATCTCGATATGGCCTATCTAAGTATGAATTTGATCCTTGGGGATCCAATAATAGTTTGATCCAGCTTGATTTGTCAAGCTAAGTTTAGGAACCCATGCTCGGACTCGATTGCTAGTACAGTTCACAATAGAAAAGTATTATTTAAGAAAAGAAACCATCTCTAAAAAAGAATTCAATGTTTGATAAGCCATTAGAATATTGCAAGAGGAAGAAATTTTTTAAGAAGAGAGGAAAGTTTAAAAAGTTTTTTGAAAAAAATTCTAAGTTAGAAAGAATTTATATTTCCAAAATAATTTTGAAGTAAATGTATGATCATTTGAGAGTTTTTTTTCAGTAAAATCATGATGAGGGAAAATTTCTGGATTTTGTAAGTTAGCAAGATTATTAATTAATTTTTTTATTTTATCAATTTTACTTTTCAAAATCTCATTTTCTTGTCTTAATTTTCTAAGATATGAGTTAATTAATTTACATGAATTAACTAAGTTTCTTGAGCATGAATCCATATCTAAATTAGACAAAGAATGACTAACTATGTTATTAACATCCATTGTAAAAACTAGATTTTCATATAATATAAAATACCCATCTCAGTTAGTTGTCCTGGATCATTGGGTCTTCTTTTTGTGCATTCATCTTTGTAATGTCGAAACTTCTAGCACTTGACGCATTAGATGTGGCTATTGTCGTTTCGCTCACCTAGTACTGGTTTCTTCATTATCGTAGGTCATTCGTATTTTACGAGTAGGACACTTATTTTTGTAATGCCCTCTCTCCCTACATTTGAAACAAATTATGTGATTTTTGAAATTCAAATTTACCATTTTACCTATTGAATCCCCATTGGGAATCTCCCCCTTGACTCTTGTCATCTCGGATATGGACTCATCTTCTGATTTGGTTCAGATTCAGCTTCAGATTCAGGTTTAGACTCTATCTTGGCTACTTGTGCTTGTACTGAGAGTGCATGATAGCTCACTTGAGCTTCTTCTTCTTCGTCCGATTCTTCTAATGATTTGAACAACACACCTTCTAAGACCTCAATGTCGAAAGACTCTGTGTGTAGGTCAATCAACTTTTCCCACATCTCTTTAGCACATTTGAAAGGTCTGATCCTCTTGAATTGTTCTTTGGTCAGGCCGTATTGTTGGATTGCAGTCGCCTTAGCATCTATCTTGATCTTGCTTAGTGTTGATTCATCCAATTTATCCCATGTGATTGATGTTCCATCTTCTATAGGGAATGTGAACTTCGTTTGAATTATCATCCACAAATTCATATGCGCTTTCAAGTGAGATTCCATTAGACCCTTCCAAGATATGAAATTCTCGCCGGAGAATAGTAGTGGATGAGCACTGTTCCATTCTTGATTGGTCATTCAGAATAAATCTTGCACACAAATGAAATAACAAAAAAGATACCAAGACTTGGTCATGGATTAGTAGTGCGGGAAAAAAAGAAAAATATTTGCTCAAATTGGGGTTGCACAAATTTTGAGAAAAAAATATTAAAATAATAATAAAAATAATAAAAAAAATTGTATGACAAATTTTAGAAATATGATAGTTATATAAATTCTGACTTATGGTTAAAAAATAAGAATTCAAAATTGAAAAAGACTTAAGAATATTTTAAAACCACGCACAAATATTTTTATTTGAAAGAAAAAGCGAAAAATCCGAAAAAAAATGCTCGAAAGGTGGTTTCACAAATTCAGAGCGGCCTAACTCTGATACCACTTATGGAATCGATGAGATCAATAGAGGGGGTGAATATCGATGTTAGGATGTATACTATAAGCCTAACTTTTGTATGAACATATATTTTGGAATAATAATCGCAGTGGTTATATGTTTGCATTTTTATATTTGTTATAGTATATGCAATTGTCCATTACTTCACATTGTAGATAACATGGTATGTTGTGTCACACAGAAGATCATGTTATCGGTTCCTTGTAAAGTATAAGTAGTAACTCACAACCAAGATAGATTTAGACAAACCATTGGAACGGTTGTAGAGTAATTTGGTATTAGTCTATCTTGACTATAGAATTACACTAGTGCACTTTGTGTATTGAGCAGGACCGTTTTGAGGTTATTCGATTTATACTGACTATATAATCAAACAAGACCTCAGTTATTATGGATGTACATGCTCTTAATCCTGATATAATAACGAGCATATATACTTAGTATTTATTTCTTTAATTTACCAATGGGTGAGATTTATTTGCTAAGTTAATAAAACCTGGTAAATTGGAAAATAATATTATTTATATGGTGTGCGTTAATTATAGAAGGAAATCATGTTCTAAATTATTTAGGCTGATGATGTCTCCTTGAGGAGCTCATAAAATTATCATGTAAACCTGCTAGTGGACTTGGTCCGACATGATAATAAAGTTGAGTGTACTACTCTTGGAGTTATATGTTAACTAATTAAATTAACAATAATTTAATTAATCAATGGACATACGATATCTTAAACACGGAGAGATAATATACTCATAATAGGAGGGAGCCCATATTTAAATATGGGGTCAGTGCGGTAGTTCAATAATAACCCTTTAATGGATTGGGTTATTATTAACGGATCGGGTTAAAAATCCGTTAGGAGACCATAACCGACTCCTCCTTTTGGTCCATATTATAGCCTATATAAACCCTCTTAAGCCGTGATTAGAAACCCTATCAATTCTTTCCTTCCTCTCTCTTTTTTTGGGCGTGCGGCGCAAACATCAAGGTGAGGGGCGCGACTAGGTCAAGCAAGGGAGAAGGGAGAAAATCTATTCCCTTTCTTCTCTTCTCCTCATGGCATGTGGCGCATCTTGGTGAGGGGCGCGGCTAGGTCAAGCAAGGGAGAAGGCGACGCAAGAAGGAAGAAGAAGAAGGGTGAGCGCGGCTGCAATTCTTGGAAGATTGTCGCCCACACGACTGTTAGTAGGAGCCCTAGAGCCAATTATGTGATGATTGAATAAGGACCTTTTGTATCATATTCTATCATTAATAAAGGCATGTTTGGTTATTATACTTACTTTATATTTGTGCCAAATAACTAAGTATAATAATATCCTTGGGTAGTAGGTTCTTATCTACATCATATCGATTGGTTGAATCGATAGTGAGATGATGTAGAGAACACTATACTAAATCATTCCTAGTCAAGCATTAATATTCAAGGACAATATTATTGCATGGAGACTAGCATGTAGGTCAACTGATGACTTGAGCTCACAAGTCATGGATATGTGATATCAAGTTGACACATGGGTATATATTAGAGAATGTGTACTGAATTAACCTGCCATGAGAAAGTTTCATAGATTGTCATATTAATGTCATAAACTTTCTCATGTGACTATTAGTAGGAATAGTCCTTAGACTTGAAGTCACTACGACTCCCTACATAAGGAGTTATGTACTTTGGTATCGTCAAACGTCACCGTAACAGGGTGGACTATAAAGGCGATCACTAGGTATGTAATAAATTATGCAAAGGGATGTGAGTGATGTAAATGGGATCTATCCTTCCATATGACGGGAGTGATATCTGTGGGCCCCTTGATCGAGTAGGACTACTAAAATGCATAGTCATGCTCAAATGAGTCAATATGAGATATTGAGCTCATTTGTTTGAGTGAGTCTACTCGGGGATCAAGAAACACAAAGATTGATCGAGGATAACACGGTCTATGCTCATTGGTCAATCTAGATATATCAAGGATAGAAGGACAAGGTCATACATTGTCATAGTCACGGAGGTTAATTCGGATCTCGAATTTCTCGTCACTTGGGTAGCAATGATGCATTGTTAGATGCCGCTCATTGTTATGTGTCTAAAGTGATTTAGACACATTGCCAACGTTACGAGAACCTATTGGGTCACACACTAAGGACACGATGCTTCGGAGATTAATTAATCTTAGTTTGATTAAGATTTGATCCAAATTAGATTAATTGAGTTAGACTCAAGTGAATCCAATTGAATTATGGGATTGAGTCTAATTGAGTTAGACTCATCTAGATTAGACTCAACCACTTAATTATGGATAATATTCATTAAATGGTTTAATGAAAATTATTTAAGAGGAAGGCTAAGAGGCGTTCTATTCATTAGATGAATAGAATATTAGAGTCTTAAGGGATACCAAAAGGCTTGGTATTCATTGGGTTTTATTAGCATTAAGATGAGAGGAGCTCAAGGGACAAAGACCCTTAGTATTCATTAGATGAGTATAAATACCCCCTCTTGTCAAAGGCTAATGGTGAGCACTTCTCTTCTTCTTCTTTCTTCCTCCTTGTCAAAAACTCCCTAGTGGAGGTTCTTGTGCTTTGTGAACCATCCCAAGTTGCTAGCACAACTAAGGTGGTTCCTCTCCGAGTCAAAGATCGTGTTTGTGTGGATACGCATAGAGGCACGACACTTGAACGTGTAAGAGATCCAACATACCTCGGATAAGAGAATAAGCGAAGGGCACACGCCATAGGTATACATATACGATAGGATTTTTGTAAATTCACTTTGTATGAGTTTTCTTTCGCATGGATCACTCAAGGGATCTAATTTCCGCTGTGAATTTTAAATATTTTTGCCCATAGATCCCTACAGTGGTATCAGAGCTACTTGCGAAAGATCATACAAAGAAAAAACTTTTATATGTGATATAGAAGTAGGACATAATTTTGTTGTGGATTGTATAATGCATGAGCATTTGTTGAGATACAAAAGTTTGTGTTGATCAAACTAAATGTCCATAACATTATCATATGAATATGAAAGTGTGCTATGGTCCGATTGTACTCAACAAATTTTATAACCATTGGTTTCGGCTCATGAGCATTTTTTACAATCATAATAAAAATTGATGTCCTAAATCTATTGTGTGTGATTGATGACATGGTGCATGGTTATGACCTTAACCCCAATATTATTGGATGTATATATGTGTGTGCATGTTGTAATGTAATTCATAATACGATCTGCGTGTCGTGCCTTATCTCTATTTTTCTAGTTGTAAAATAGATTTAGATTCGAAAGTAACTCGAGTTTTCCTAATTTGTAATGTACAAAATGAGGAGTGGAATGCCCATTGAAGGATGAAGTTACAAGAAGGATGTGCGACACATGACGACCGAAGGATGAACTTGGACAAGATGCTATCCCTAGGTTGACTATCGATTTTCTCATTGGATTGAGAAGATCGTACCATACGGGCCATAACCATGTCACATTTATCATTTGTATGTTGATATATGCAATGTGTGTATGTGATGCATGATTAGATAAATATCTTAATTAAGTCAACTCGATATGCCTACCAAAGTTTGATACTCATAAACTATCTCGATCATTTGTTGTTAGGTTTGTCAAAGCAAAGCGATACATTTTATCTTGGTAGAGTGCGAGAGGGCAATTGTGATTTCTCGCTATCAAACTTTGGGTGAGACTTAATTAAGTCACCTCAATTGGATTGAGAAACTTAGAGGTATATCCCAAAAGTTGGGAAAATTGTGTAATAGAATAATTATACTAAGTCTTCCGTGATTAGCCAAAGCTAACTCAAGATGATGTGTAATGTGGATCTTGACCCTTTTGTTTCAAGAGTTGCATAAGATGTAATTGGTAAAATATTACCTACCTAATTGTACCAAGTCTTGGGCGATTAGCCAAAGCTAACTCAAGATGAGGTATAATATGGATCTTGTCCCACATGAATATGGTCGCCTTTTGGTTTGGAGCTAGTAGTATGGGCAAATTGAGTTTGCCTACATCCATGACTAGCCCCTATCAAAGCTCTACGATTCAATGGGAGAATCATTTAATTAAAGATCTAATTAAATGATCTATATATGATACTTATTTCTGTATGTTTTACTGTTGTAGATCACCATGTCATCTAACATGTCAAATACTCTCTCTCTGTGATCCGTCGTTAAGAAGGACAAGCTCAACGGAGCTAATTTCCTGGACTGGTATAGAAACTTGAGGATCGTCCTCAAGCAAGAACGAAAGTTGTACGTCCTAGAACAACCTATTCCAGAAGCACCCGCCACTACTGCTACTTATGTGGAAAAAGATGCTTACAAGAAGCATCAGGATGATACACTCAATGTATCAAGCCTCATGCTTTCCACCATGAACTCTGAGCTTCAGAAGCAACATGAGAACATAGATACACATGATATGGTTGAGCACCTAAAACAACTATATCAAGGGCAAGCTAGGCATGAGCGATTTGAGGTGTCTAAGGCCCAATTTGCATGCAAGATGCAAGAAGGAACTCCTGTAGGAACTCACGTACTCAAGATGATTGGGTATATGGAGAACCTTGAAAGATTGGGATTTCCACTAGGTCAAGAATTGGCCACGGACCTTATCCTGCAATCGTTGCCGCAAGGGTACAGTCAATTTGTCATCAACTATAATATGAATAAAATTGACAAGCCATTGCCTGAGATGCTCAGCATGTTGAGAACTGCTAAACTTAATCTCAAGAAAACCAAGACTAGTAATGTACTGATGGTACAGAAGGGCAAAGGCAAATGGAAGCCTAAAGTCAAGGGTAAGACTCAAGCAAAAGGCAAGGCCAACTCTACTGCACTGAAGGCCAAAGGCGAGGTGTCTAAGGAGGCACCTGCTTCCACTGTGGTGTGACCAGATATTGGAAGCGGAATTGCAAAATCTACCTAGAGGAAGTAAAGAAGAAAAGAAGTGAGACTTCTGCCTTAGGTATTTGTGTTATAGAAGTCAATCTATCTATTTCTTCTTCTTGGGTATTAGATACCGGTTGTGCATCTCACATTTGTACTAATGTGCAGGGCCTTCGAAGAGCTAGATTGTTGACAAAGGGCGAAGTGGACCTACGAGTAGGCAATGGTGCAAGAGTTGCTGCTATAGCTGTAGGAACATATTCCTTGTCTTTGCCCACTGGGCTTATCTTAGAACTAGAGGAGTGCTTTTATGTACCTGTACTAACTAAGAACATAATTTTTGTATCTTGTTTGGACAAGAAAGGCTTTTTCATTTATCATAAAGGACAAATATTATTCTATAATGTTAAATGACATGTTCTATTGTAGTGCACCACTTATAAATGAGCTCTATGTTCTAGACTTAGAGAACCCAATCTATAACATAAATACCAAACGGTTCAAACCAAATGATTTAAACCAAACGTATTTCTGGCATTGTCGCTTAGGTATAAATGAGAGTCGCATATCCCAGCTCCAGAAGGATGGATTACTGGATTCATTTGATTTTGAATTATATGAGGCATGTGAATCTTGTCTTCTAGGCAAGATGACCAAGATTCCATTTAGTAGACATGACGAAAGAGCGACAAACTTGTTAGGACTCATGCATACTGATGTATGTGGCCCTTTCAATGTCATAGCTAGAGGAGGCTATCAGTATTTCATCACTTTCACTGATGATGTCAGTAGATACGGCTATATGTATCTCATGAAACACAAGTCAGAATCCTTTGAAAAGTTCAAAGAATTCAAAAGTGAAGTACAAAACCAACTTGGCATGAATATTAAGATGCTTTGATCAGATCGAGGTGGTGAATACCTTAGCCAAGAGTTTCGTGACCATCTAGCTGAGTGTGGGATCATATCCCAACTCACTCCACCTAGAACACCACAGTGGAATGGTGTGTCCGAGCTGAGAAATCGTACCCTATTAGATATGGTACGATCGATGATGAGTTAGACAGATCTTCCTACTTCCTTCTGGGGATTCGCTCTAGAGACGACTCTTTTCACACTTAATCGAGCTCCATCAAAGGTCGTCATAAAGACACCATATACGATATGGACTGGGAAGAGTCCTACGATGTCTTTTATGAGGATTTGGGGTTGTGAGGCTTACATTCGACGTCAAGTCTCAGATAAACTAGGACTCAAATCTAATAAGTGCTATTTTGTAGGATATCCCAAGGAAACGAAGGGATATTACTATTGGGGCAATCGACCAAAGTATGATCGGGAAGATCATGATTTTGATGTGTGTGTGTCAATATGCTTAAGGTTAGGGTGTTGTGTTGTTATTTGATATGTGTGATTGAGTTTGCAGGACTTGGAGAGTCACACATGGAGGACTTATCCGAGGGAGAGAGAAGAGGACTCCAAGGGCAAGACGGGAAGTGGACTTCAAAGGGCACACGTGAAGGGTGGCATGGAGGCAAGCCGAGGGTTGTGTGCACATCCGAGGGACGATAGCCGGTGGAAGAGGACTTCAAGGGGCAAGCCAAGGAGTGAACTTGAAGGAACACGTGAAGGAGGTCTTCGGAGTGAGGAGGAGTGTTATTGTAAGCTGGGCAGTCGATTGGTAATGGACCAGTCGACTGCCAGCAAGAACTCAAACTCACAGAATGTTGTCGACCCTGGACCAGTCAACTGGTAACCCCGAAAATTAGCTGTTGGCTAGCAATTAAGGCTGGACCAGTCGACTGCCCCAGGGGCAGTCGACTGGTATCGGGCTGGATGACTCTAGGAGTTGTCCTTTACTCTTATTTAAAGGGTGACTTTTGGCACGAAAAATGTACGGTCCTAGGGGGTACCATTGTGCTGTTAGTGCAAAAAGACTCTAGCTCTTCCTCTCAATCTCAATTCTATCTTGTAAGAGGAAGAGGACAACCTTGTAAAGGTTTTCTCCACCTTGAAGGAGCTTTTCATAGTGGAGATAGTGTGCTCGTGTGGTTCTTGGATTTGTCACCTCTCTGAGGTGGATACCAAGTAAACGAAGGTTTTAGCATTGATCTTATTGTTTTCATTGTTTTTCTTGTGTTTTGCTAACCTCTTTTGTAGAGAAAATCGAAAGTTTCTATTCACCCCCCCTCTAGAAGGCGCCACGATCTAACAATTACTTCTACAATCCAACTTTAGGCAAAGTGTTTGTCTCTAGAAATGACGTTTTTCTAGAAAGAGAGTTTATTTCTAGATGAAATAGTGGGAGTAAAATCCATCTTGAAGAAATTCAAGATGCAGATAGCACGGAGGTCATGATGGACATTGAACAAGCACCACAAATGTTGTGGATCATGAGATTATTGCACAAGAAGTTATGGAGCAACAACCTATTCAAGTAGACCAACTCTTCGCAGATCTGATAGGATACATCGTCAGCCTGAGAGATATTCATTTCTCTTGTGTGACCATGATGACGTTATGCTTGTTGAGTTGAACGAGCCTACATCCTATCAAGAAGCTGTGATGAGCCCAGATTCTGAGAAATGGCTAGAGGCCATAAGGTCCGAAATGGAATCCATGTACACTAACCAAGTATGGACTTTAGTTGATCCACCTAAGGGGATTAAACCCATTGGGTGTATGTGGGTCTTTAAAAGAAAGACTGACATGGATGGTCTTATGCATACCTATAAAGGGTGGTTGGTAGCTAAAGGTTTCAAGCAGATTCATGGTATCGACTATGATGAAACCTTTTCACCAGTTGCAATGCTTAAGTCTATTCGGATCATGCTTGCTATTGCAGCTTACCATGATTACGAGATCTGGCAGATGGATGTCAAAACCACATTCCTAAATGGGAATCTACTCGAGGATGTGTACATGACACAACCTGAGGGTTTTGTAGATCCAGAGCATGCAGGAAAGGTGTGTAAGTTGCAAAGGTCCATTTATGGGCTAAAGCAAGCTTCTCGAAGCTAGAATCTTCGATTCGATGATGCAATCAAAGTATTTGGTTTCATCAAGAATGAAGATGAACCCTGTGTCAACATGAGGGTTAGTGGGAGCACAGTTATCTTCCTAATTTTGTATGTGGATGACATACTCCTTATTAGAAATGATATCCCTTCACTACAATCTATGAAGACGTGGCTAGAGAATTATTTTTTAATGAAAGACTTAGGTGAAGCAGCCTATATCCTAGGCATCAAGATCTATAGAGATAGATCTAAGAGATTGCTTGGCTTAAGTCAGAGTACATATATTGACAAGGTGCTTAATCGTTTTGCCATGTAGAATTCCAAGAAGGTATTTCTGCCGATGTCACATGGTGTGAGTCTTTCGAAGACTCAATGTCCCTCTTCTATAGAGGAGAGAGACCGCATGGATCAGATTCCTTATGCATCCGCTATAGGATCTATCATGTATGTCATGCTTTGTACTCATCTAGATGTCTCGTATGCTTTGAGCATGACGAACAGATACCAGTCAAATCTAGGTGAAAGTCACTAGACAGCTGTCAAGAATATTCTTATGTACTTACGAAGGACAAAAGAATATTTCTTGATATTTGGAGGCAATGAGGAGCTAGTTGTAAAGAGTTACAATGACGCAAGCTTCCAAATCGACAGGGATGATTTCATATCGCAGTCAGGGTATGTATTTTGCTTGAATGGTGGCGCTGTGAGCTGGAAGAGTTTGAAGCAGGACACAGTCGCAGATTCTACAACAGAGGTCGAGTATATTGCCGCGTCTGATGCAGCAAAAGAGGTTGTTTGGATCCGGAAATTTATTACAGAGCTTGGTGTGGTTCCTAGCATATCAGACCTGATAGACCTCTATTGTGACAACAATGGGGCTATTGCACAGGCTAAAGAACCTTGCTCTCATCAGCCGACCAAACACATACTACGGCGCTTCCATCTCATTCGAGAGATCATAGATAGAAAAGATGTGAGGATATGCAGAGTACCCACTGATGCTAACATCACGGATCCTTTGACCAAGGCTTTGGCATAGAAGAAGCATGATGGTCACACTAGGTCACTGGGTATTAAATATTACAGTGATTGGCACTAGTGCTAGTGGGAAATTGTTAGTAGGAGCCCTAGAGCCAATTATGTGATGATTGACTAGGGATCTTTTGTATCATATTCTATCATTAATAAAGGCATGTTTAGTTATTATAATTACTTTATATTTGTGTCAAATAACTAAGTATAATAATATCCTTGGGTATTAGGTTCTTATCTACATCATATCGATTGGTTGAATCAATAGTGAGATGATGTAGAGAACACTATACTAAACTATTCCTAATCAAGCATTAATATTCAAGGACAATATTAATGCATGGAGACTAGCATGTAGGTCAACTAATGACTTGAGCTCACAAGTCATGGATATGTGATATCAAGTTGACACATGGTATACATTAGAGAATGTGTACTAAATTGATCCGCCATGAGAAAGTTTCATAGATTATCATATGAGTGTCATAAACTTTCTCATATGACTATCAGTAGGAATAGTCCTTAGACTTGAAGTCACTACGGTTTCCTACATAAGGAGTTATGTACTTTGGTATCGTCAAATATAGTCCATAACAGGGTGGACTATAAAGGCGATCACTAGGTATGTAATAAATTATGCAGAGGGATGTGAGTGATGTAGATGGGATCTATCCCTCCCATATGACGGGAGTGATATCTGTGGGCCTCTTGATCGAGTAGGACTACCGCATGACAATGCTCAAATGATTCAATATAAGATATTGAGCTCATTTGTTTGAGTGAGTCTACTCAGGGATCAAGAAACACAAAGATTGATCAAGGATGACACGGTCTATGTCTCATTGCTCAATCTAGATATCAAGAATAGAAGGACAAGGTCATACATTGTCATAGTCACGGAGGTTAAGTCGGATCTCGAATTTTTCGTCACTTGGGTAGCAATGATGTATTGCTAGATGCTGCTCATTGCTTATGTGTCTAAAGTGGTTTAGACACATTGCCAACATTACAAGAACCTATTGGGTCACACACTAAGGACACGATGCTTCAGAGATTAATTGATCTTAGTTTGACTAAGATTTGATCCGAATTGGATTAATTGAGTTAGACTCAAGTGAATCCAATTGGATTATGGGATTGAGTCTAATTTGAGTTAGACTCATCTAGATTAGACTCAACCACTTAATTATGGATAATATTCATTAAATGGTTTAATGAAAATTATTTAAGAGGAAGGCTAAGAGACTTTCTATTCATTAGATGAATGGGATACCAAAAGACTTGGTATTCATTGGGTTTTATTAGCATTAAGATTAGAGGAGCTCAAGGGACAAAGACCCTTGGTATTCATTAGATGAGTATAAATACCCCCTCTTGTCAAAGGCTAATGGTGAACACTTCTCTTCTTCTTCTTTCTTCCGCCTTGCCTAAAACTTCCTAGTGGAGGTTCTTGTGCTTTGTGAACCATCCCAAGTTGCTAACACAACTAAGGTGATTCCTCTCTGAGGCAAAGATCGTGTTCGTGTGGATACTCAGAGAGGCACAGACACATTAACGTGCAAGAGATCCGGTATACCTCGGATAAGCGGGATAAGCGAAGGGCACGCGCCAAAGGTATACCTATACAATAGGATTTTTTGTAAATTCACTTTGTATGAGTTTTTTTCGCATGGATCGCTCAAGGGATATTATTTCCGCTGTGATTTTTAAATATTTTTGCCCATATATCCCTACAACGACGTCCAAGAAAGGATAGGAATACAATAGAAGATCGAGAGGTATATCTTGTATCTGTTTTTATTCCGCTTTGTTGTATTCGTTTTCTTCTTAGATCCCGAATCAAACACAAGAACCGGAAATCAAAAGGCTTCATCAAACAGAACCGCTGTTGATCGATCAGGAGCTTGATTACTTGAACAACCAGTTTGTTCAAGCAATCACTCAATCGATCAAAGCAAGGTTAATAAGTAGGTCGTTCGGGAAGCTTTCTGTCCCTGTGCGGATTAATTCTGTCCATATAATTTAATTCGAGAAAACAAGGTGGAATCCCAACACCATCAATCGATTCAAATTTTTGGATTAAGAATGGAGTAAACGCAATGGAAATAAAAAGCGTCAAGTCAAAACAATGCTAACAAGCTTTGTTTTTACTTGGTTCGGAGTCTGTAACGGCTTCTACCCCAAGGCCCACGGTTCTTGACCATTTTCGTTGGGAAATTCTATAAGTCGCAAAATATATTACAGAATATGTAAGTTTATGTATAGAATAAAAATGAAAATTATACCGACAACACTTACTTAAAGAAGAAAGAAAGCTTTTCGTTGTCGGAGCAGCGTGTCGTCAATCTCGGACTATTTTGGCGCAGCGAACTTGAGCATAGAGAGTGTAGAAACATGATTGTAATTTCTTAAAGTGATTCTAAAGACTAAGGAGTGAAACCCCTTATATTCTGGCACTCGGGCGCATGAGTGTACATATGGGCGCCTCCACGCCACCACTTCGACTGCGTCATGATCCGCTGAATCGGCCAAACATTATCCTCTCTCGGGCGCCTGAGTGCTCTATGGTGCCTGAGTGCTGACGTGGCTCGTCCAATCGCATGGTGCCTGTATACACAGGCCTCGAGTCCTCTCGGGTGCCTGTATACTTAGGCACCCAGGTCCTCTAGGGTGCCCTCAAGGCTGCTGGGTTAACTCCTTGGGTTTCAACACAGGTTAGTCTAAATGCAATAAATAATATACGAAATATATGAATGTACGACAGTCGAAGTTGTCTGATCCTGTCTTTGGATTTCAAAATAAAATCCTAGGTCTGACCGACACCTACTGTTCCCTCTTCCGGGGAACGTGCCCTCACCTACTCCACTCTAGAGAAGTTATCTTTTACCAACCGACACCTCCAGTTGGACTTTTGCTTAGCCTTCGAAACACCCGGATCTCGAGATGTCCATACCTAGACTTGCCCCTACTTCTATCCGTTGTCCTCACTCGACTAAGTCTTCTGCCCGATCTTCCGGATCAGATCTTCGATGCCCAACTCCCGGTCAGGTCTTCATGCCCAATTCCTCGAACTAGGTCTTCGTGCCCAACCACAGTCAGGTCTTCGGTGCCCAACCCTCAGCCAAGACTTCATGTCTAGTCCTTGATCAGGACTTCATGCTCAACCCAGCAAGTCAAGACATCGTGCTTAGATAATCTAGGATTTTCCTACACACTTAGTCAAATACGTTAGATCATAAAATATACTTAACTTTATCAAAACCAAGTTCGATCTAGTGTTTTCGGCACCATCAAACCCCCTATCGATGGCATCGATCCCACAATCCTTACTTTTGAGAAGATATATATAACAATATTTTGTATTATTATCTACAAAAGTGATGAAGTACTTATTCTCATCACGTGTCAGTGTACCTTTTAGGTTGCACACATCGGTGTAAATTAGGTCGAGTGGTTCCTTGTTTCCTTCAACATTTTGAATGGATGGCCTAGTCATTTTTAGCTTCAACATATGTCTCACATTTGTGTTTCAGGTCAAGGTGGAATGTCAATATGATTTGCATGTTTATTAATCTATTGTTACAACACATCGTAATTCACATGTCCTAGTCAACCATGCCACATAATGAAGACTCAAAAAAAATGAATACAAGACAAATGAACTAGGTGACCCCCCCCCATGCCCACCTCACCAGGTAATCGAAACGATCGTCAGCTAGAGCCCATCCCATCGCCCCATGAGGAAAAATTGCAAAATCGTAGCTATCAACCATGTAAAAAAAAACAAAAACATAATAAGACTCAAGCATATAAGTAAAAGTGCATTCAATTTAATTTATCATAGGCCGATAATTGGTGATTAATTGGGTCAGTTAAAGTATAAATTTAAAGAAGAAGATGTTGGTGTCAGAAGCACCAGATCGAACATGATTTTGATCATGGCAAAGGGTTCAAAGTTAAGTATTGTTTGTATCTAACATGTTTTACTAAGTGTGCAGGAAAGTCCTAGTTTACCTAAGCACGAAGTCTTGACCTACATGATTGGGCAAGAAGCCCTAGTCGAGACTGGGAACGAAGACCTAACTGAGGGTTGGGCACCGAAGACCAGACTGAGGTTGGGCACGAAGACCTAGTTCGGTGACTGGGCATGAAGACTAACCAAGGGTCGGGTACCGAAGTCTTGATCCGAATGATTGGGCAGGAGTCTTAGCCAAGCGAGGACAATGGACAGAAGTAGGGACAGGTTGAGGTATAGACGTCTTGAGACCTAGAAGCATTGGAGGCAGAGCAAAATGTAAGGACCCCAGGTTAGTTTTGATGTGGTCAACCGATTTAAGTTAGGTCCTGGTGTTTTAATCCATGTGTCTAAGTGTGTTGGAACTTAGGAGCGCAGGAAGTCGAGCAGAAGACGCAGCGGTCGAGAAGGATGGCACAGAAAGGGAGCCGACGGGCTCAGTGCATCCGAAGGATGCGGAAGCTGCAGAAGAGTACACCGGTGGAGCGAGAAAGACGTGTGTGATGTCCGAGGGACGAGAAGCCAAGAGGAAGGACGCTCGAGGGGCGAAAGGCCGGAGTCGGTTTGGGTGAGCCTAACTCTGGTTGTCCAGAAATCACCCAAGAAGACCGGAAGTCACGCCGGAGAGTGGTCTGGGGTTGCTGACTAAATTGACTCTCGGGCACCCGTAAGCATACGGGCACCTTGGCTCTCGGGCTCCCAAGCACTAGGCGCCCGAGCACTCAGGCGCCCCTGTGCATATAGGAACCTAAGAGGTTGTTTTTAGCCGTTTGTGAACATTGCTCGTTAGATAACTATCAGGCCATGTGTCAGGCGCCCAAGAGCACTCGAGCACCCTATAAGTGCCACTTCAACAAATGGATAAGTCTGACCTGGGCTATAAATGGACCCCTAGAGCTCAGTTTCAATTCATTCATTCAATTCAAGCATTAGCAAATGAATTCATTATAGTGTTCCTTTCTTTTTCTGAGCTTTCCACGTGTAAGAGGTTTCTCCGCCCAAAGGAGTTTATTAAGGAGATACGAGCTATATACTACCTTGGATTATCAACCTCCCCAGTTGCAAACCAAGTAAAATTCTGACTGCCTCTTTCCTTTACGTTTGCTATATTTTTAATGTTATTTATTATTTGCATTAATTAACAAACATCTTTGTTTAAGACGAAATAATAGATAGGAGTTTTCTATTTTCAGGGGTAATTCACCCCTCTCTTGCCGACCTACAATCACCGTCAATTGGTATCAGAGTAATGACGCTCCAGAAGGACTAACTGCGTTTGAAGAAATCTTCAAAATGGTCGGATCAGTCATCTACCCGTGAATGTTCGAGGGGGAGTTTGCCAATTGGAAACTCAAGATACAGGTATTTTTTAAAATATATTTCGATTTATTGTTAATAATGAAAAATGGTTTTGTAGTTCCCAAAGACGTTGATGACAAACCCAAAGATGAATGACTGTGGACAAAAAAGTGCAGGCAGACTTCGTAGCAAACGGAAAGCAAATTTCATCTTCTAACCGTTATACCGTCACAAGAAGTCAACCGAATCGGAACCTATGAATCAGTGAAAGAGCTCTGGAATAAATTCCTGGCGTTGCACGAAGGAACCTCAGAAGCAAAACTGGCACGATGAGATATTCTTCGGAACCAACTCACTAACCTCCGGAAGGAAGAAGGAGAGACGGTGGCATAAATGCATGCAATGATAAAAGAATTGATAATCGGACTCACGAATCTCGGGGAAATGGTAACTAACCGAGATGCTCAAAGGTATGCTTTAAATGTATTTCCAAGAACCTCAAAGTGGACGTCTATAATAGACTCTTATTATATCTCCCAAAACTTAGAGGTAAGTACTCTAGAAAAATTATTTTATACTTTAGAACTTCATGAGTCTCAACGTGCAGGAAATGTAAGAAAAATAGACAACATTGTCCATTACTCAAGGAATACTCAAAATGATGAAGTGTCTTCAGCTGATGAAGAGAAAGCAGCATATATGATAAGGAAATTTAAAAAAAAATAAATCTAATAAGTTTAATGAGATGCATACCAAAAGACTCCCTCGGAGAAAGATAAAGTGTTATCAATGCAACGAAGAGGGGCATGTCAATGAAAATTGCCCCAAATTGAAGAACAAAAGAAAAGGAGCAACGAAGTCAAAAGTCTACGACTTAAAGGAAACCAGGGACGAGTCTTCATCGAAAGACTCAGATCTCGTGGAACACGCTATACTTGCCTTGATAGCTTCATACCAAGAAGATGAGAGCATCGATGAAGGGGGAGTCACGTCAGAGGACAACAGCGACGAAGGGGGAGCATCGGACTTCAAAAGTGATATGGTAAGTGAGGCATGTTTTTTATCTCCTGATCAACATTACTCAGGAATAAAAGCTATGTTGATGTCTATTTGTAAAATAAAAATACAGAACTGAAAAAATAATTATCATCTTCTTGTCCATTACAAATGTATGATAAAATAAGATTTGAAAATGAAAATTTGAAGATTCAAATTGAAAATTTGAAGAACAACCATTCATGTTCAAGATGTTCACAAAATTCAAAAATTAAACATTATGGAAAACTCAACTGGTATTTTAGATTTAACAGGGGCCAAATTCTAAAAGTTCCCAAATCATATATTCCATCTAAGTTTTTGATAAATCTTCTTAATGTATCTTAAATTGTTGATTTTCTTTTGATTAAATTAATTTTAGAAATTAATGTTTTATCTTGTTAAATTTTTTTTGGATAACTATTTATAGGAAAATTAGTTTAAAGTTTTTTTAAAGGTTTGCAGTGTTCTATCTACAGAAATGTTTTTGAAAATTTTTATAAATAATAGAATTTATCCGATTTTTCTAGATCTGTTGATTATCTTCTAAACCTAGAGACAAATTTTCAAATGTATTTGATATCGAAATTATTTTTCTAAAGATAATTCTTTGAAAATTCAAACTTTTATAAAAATTTGATAGATTTTTGAATAAAAATAAATTTTCAAAAATTATTTTCAAAATTAGACTTAACATTTAAAAAAAATTAAGTAAATTTTGTAAAGTATTTCCATTAATATTTTATATTTTTTTATGTGATCAAAAGGGGAGAAGTTATATTAAGTTAAGGGGTTGGCTCTAATTTCATTTTTTTTAGTACTTACACTGTTATATATTTATTCATATTTTGTTTATGTTTGTTTACCCAAACTTAACTCGGGTTGATGCACATCAATAAAGGGAGATTGTAAGTACCCCAGGTTCGTTTTAATGTGGTCAACCGATTTAAGTTAAATCCTGGTGTTTTTAATCCCTATGTATAAATGTGCAGGAACATAGGAGCGTAGGAAGTTGAGCCGAAGATGCAGCGGTCGAGAAGGATGACACGGAAAGGGAGCGGACGGGCTCGGTGCATCCGAGGGACGCGGAAGTTGCAGAAGAGTATACCGGTGGAGCGAGAAGGACGTGCGCGACGTCCGAGCGACGAGAAGCCGGGAGGAAGGACGCTCGAGGGGCGAAAGGTCAGAGTCGGGTTCGGGAGAGCCTAACTCCGATTGGCCAGAAATCACCTAAGAAGACCAGATGTCACGCCGGAGAGTGGTCAGCGGTTGCTGACCAAACCCACTCTCGGTCGCCCATAAGCATACTAGCACCTTGGCTCTCGGGCTCTCAAGCACTCGGGCGCCCCTATGCATACAGCCGCCCGAGAGGCTATTTTTAGCCGTTTACTAACGTTGCTATTTGGATAACTATCAGGCCATATGTCAGGCCCCCAAGAGGACGTAGGCGCCCTATAAGTGCCACGTCAGCATACGGATAAGTCTGACCGGGGCTATTAATAGACCCCTAGAGCTCAGTTTCAATTCACTCATTCAATTCAAGCATTAACAAACGAATTATTTTTAGTGTTTCTTTCTTTTTCTGAGCTTTCCATGTGAAAGAGGCTTTTCCCCCCGAAGAAGTTTATTCAGGAGATACGAGCTATATTCTGCCTTGGATTAGCAACTTCCCTGGTTGCAAACCAAGTTTTCTGATTGCCTCTTTTCTTTAAGTTTGCTATATTTTTAATATTATTTGTTATTTGCATTAACTAACAAACATCTTTGTTTATGATGAAACAAATGATAGGAGCTTCCTATTTTCAGGGGCAATTCACCCCCCTCTTGCCGACCTACAATCACCATCACAAAAGCCAACCGAGGTACCGGTTGACAATAGGTAACTTCTCTAGAGTGGACTAGGTCAAGATGCGTTCCCTGGAAGAGGAAATAGTAAGCATCGATCCGACCTAGGATTTCAATTTGAAATCCAAAGTCAAAATCAGATAGCTCTGGCTATCGAACACGCATATTCCATATATATATTATTGTTTTGGACTAACCTGTGTTGCAGCTTAGAGATTTGGAGACCAGCAGCATTGAAGGCGCCCGAGAGGTCTCGGATGCCCCTGTGAAGATGACTCGACCTGGCCAGGCTGAGTTGGCGCACGCTAGTTGGAGTCGCCATGTCAGCAACATAGGCGCTTGAGAAGGAAAGAATTTGGCTCGGTCAGCGAATCATGACACAGCTAAGTCGCTGAGTTTAGGGCACCCCTATAGGCACTTGAGCACATGAGTGCTTATATAAAAGGGGGTTTCGACCCCAACTTTCCACATTAGTCATTCATATCATTTGTGCTCAAGTGTGTTGCTCTAAAGCTATCCAGAAACACTGAAATGCTACTCCGACAATGACGCGCTCTCTTTCCATTTCAGTTACAAGTTATTGGTATATTTAACTATTTTTTGTACTCAGAATTGCATATTTGTAAAATTCTTTTGCGAACTTATAGAATTGTCCAACGTAAGTGGTTAAGGACCGTGGGCCTTGGTGTAGGAGTCGTTACAGACTCTGAACCAAGTAAAAACAAGCATGTTAGCATTGGTTTTGACTTGTGTTTATTATTTCCACTGCGTTTACTCTTTTCTAAATACGATAAATTTTTGAATCGATATTCACCCCCCCCCCCCCTCTATCGATCTCACTGATCCCACAGAAGAAATTAATTAGGTCATTAAGTGATTGATTTAAATTCATTATTGGTTGTTTAACTGTAATTAATTGTAATAAACTTGATTAATTAGGTTATTAAATAGTGAATCAGTGAATTGAAATAGTTGGTTAATTTATTGGAGATTTTTAATTGAAGGGATAGATAATGAGATAATCAATTGAGTTATTTATTAGTTTAATTAATTGAGTACAACTATGTCCGACTAAAAAAAATGCGAAAATTATGCTTGCTTAATAGTGATCCGGACATTAGATTCTTTCAAATCTTCGAAACTTACAATACATTATTCAAAGTGATGTCCTTACTCGAGGTCATCAGTAGCACCACTTTTTCATGGCCTATGATGTCTAAAATTGTTGAATTCCTCATGATCAGTTTATCTCCATTGACTTCCTTAAATTTGTAGAGTAGCACCTTATTGCAGCACACATATCTGGTGGTACCAGTGTCGATTCACCAATGTTGCAGGTTTGAACCCACCCGATATTGTTGGGTTTCGGTTGTTTGCGCATGGGAATCTTCTCCATGTCCCCGGATTAAAATTTCATTAATTGAAATAAATCCGGATGGAGAACAATTACCCAAGCAACCAACTCATCATCGTACTAACCGATTTGAGTGACCGCTTGAACAAACTTGTTATTTAAGCAATCTAACTCGTCTAACTGATTAGCCGCGAAATAGATGATGAATGGATCACCAGTTTTTCTGTTTATCATCGGGGTCCATGTTAATTAACAACATATGATAATTAAACAAGAGCAAAGAAACCAAAACAAGAAGTTATACCTCTCGTTTACCTCGCGATCTTCTATCGTATGTCCTATCCCCTTCTTGGACGTCGTGTGAGCGACGATCCTCCAAGAATGAAGCCACCAAAACTTCTCTTTCTTCCTTCCTTGCTTGCGCAAACCCTAGTTCCAAGGTGAGATGCATCGGCCACCAATACCTCCTTCATTTGTAGCCACCGGCCAAAGGAGAAGAAGAGGTCTTCTCCCTTGCTTGCCCTAGCCACGCATCCAAGGAGGATAGAGAAGAAAGAAAGGGAGAAGAGGATGAAGAAGTCTTCTTGATAAAGCCCTCGCCGAAAGCTTCCTTTCCTCTTCCTTCTACTTCTGCTGGTCACAACAAGGAGAAGAAGTCTCCTTTCCTTTGCGCCACCGATCCTCCTTTCTCCACTCTAGTTGCTGCCGACCAAGGAGAAGAGAAGCAAGGTAAGGAAGGTCTAGAGAAGAAGATGAAAACCCTTGTTTCTCTCTTGCGCCGCCCTTTTCTCCTTCTATTGTCGCCGGCCAAACCCTAGGAGAGAGAGAGGATGAGAGGAGAGGAAAAACCAAGGCTTAGGTTATGTTTCATGATGCTTTATGGGGTATATATAGGCTACAATAGGGAGCATGAGGAGCAGGTGGGTTTTGGCCACCTAATGGAACAAAGCCCGATCTATTAATGATGATCCAATCCACTAAAGGATCATCATTGATCTACCTCACCAACCCCCATATTTAAATATGGGCTCCACCTATTATGTGTACAAATTCTCTCCATGTTTAAGATCTCGAATGTCCATTAATTAATAAAATTACTGACAATTTAATTAATTAATATTTTACTCCATGAGTAGTACCACTCAACCTTATCATCATGTAGGACCAAGTCCACCTGCAGGATTTCCATGATGAACTTTATGAGCTCCTCAAGGGGACATCATCAACCTGACGCATCAGGACACGATTTCCTTCTATAATCAATGGCACACCATGTAAATAATATTATTTCCCAATTTACTGGGTCTATCGATTTAACCAATAAATCTCGCCCATTGGTAAATCAAAGAAATAGATATTAAGTACATGTGTCCGTTATTATATCGGGATTAAGAGCATGTACACCATAATATCTGAGGACTGATTCAATTATATAGTTAGTATAAATTGAATCACCTCTATATCGGTCCTGCTTAATACACACATAAACCTGATAGATCGTTTGTGTTGCTAGAGGGGGTGAATAGCACTTTTCATTGACGTCTCTACAAGATTGTTAGTGTTGGGACCGGGTGCATGTTGACACGGATACGGGTTCGTAAAATTTTAAATTTTTACGTGCAGCGGAAGAATTAGCATAAAATAATTTCCTAAATTATTTTAACCTCGTATCTAGCATGCAACCTTATGATGTGTGGACATGATCATAAATTAAAACTTTGCGGAAAAGTAAACTAATTTACTTTGTACCTCACGTAACTCGAAGAAAGGGACGAGATCCAACCGTAGCGTCCCTTGGAAGCTCCGCCTCTATTCGCGTCCACGCCGAGTTCTCTTCGGGATGACTTTGCAAAGTCACGAGTTTTGCGCCAATGAGAACTACTAGATTCTCTAAAGCACAACTAGAAGATCAAGAAAGAAGAAAAGGAAACTAACCACCAAGAGACGGAATCCAAATTCCGAGAAGGAAGGAGATGTGATCCGCTTCTTCTTTTTCTTGGTTGGCTTCTTCTTCTTCTTGATGGCTCACGGCAAACCCTAGGATGAAGTGGAGCGCCGGCCCTAGCTCTCAAGGAAGGGCGCTGGCCCTAGGATGCCCTAAGGGGCGCCGGCCCTAAGGGGAGGAAAGAAGAGAGAATAAAAGAGAGAGAGGGAGAGAGTTAATCTCTTGATAGCTCTATATCGATTGGAATTCAAGGCTAGCCTTTGGTTCCTTTATATAGTAACCTCTCCCTTGCTAAGTCTCCTCTTTAATGGAATTAACGGAATTAATTTTCATAAGAAATTTATCTTATAAATTTTCTTATGAATAATTCCGTTATGCCTAGTTTTATTATAACTAACTTTATAATAAAACAAATAATTCTCTCCTTTAATTATGGAATAAATTTTATAAGAAATTTATAAACTTTCTTATTATGAAAAAAATCAATTCATAATTGATTTTATAAAATTAAAATAAACCATTCCATGGATCATTTTAATTTCCATAAAAGAATACATTTCTATAAATTTATTTATATAAAATTCACTATTTGAGTATACATGAAAATTCACTATTTGAGTATAAAAATCAATTATATAAAATCAATTATATAAAATTTACTATTTGAGTATACATGTTTATGTATTTGATTGGGATCTTAAACTCATATACTGAATGTCCGCAATACAATTCACAGCATAAGAGAATTTGTGATGGGATCACAACTAGTGATTATCTCTAAATGTGCAATTGTGAAGTGTTGAAAATATCCCTAGTCGATGAATTGATAAAAACGGACATTATCAATTCTGTTGAGACTAGCATGGGTTATTCTCTAATCAGCTGATTCTCAATGGCTGGTGACATTGGGATGTCCGGAGATAAACATGGATGCTAGTTAAGGGAACTAGTTCATTGGAGTGACTAGCTGTAAAACTTCATATGGTAATCTATATAGATATGTCAATAAGTTCTTACTGCAGCTTAAGTGCGATGTTCCTTTGACTTGCGGTGTTCATGTCATCTTGGTCATGGAGACTTATACTTTAACATCTTAAGCAAGCATCTCCTAGAAGGTGTAGACCCAGGATGATTGGGTATAAGCCGAAGTGCCCGAAAATGTTTGAGCAGCCTACAAAGGATTCACCACTCCTTGCGAGGAGATGTATACCTAGGCCTATCATCGGATTGTTACTCAAATCCTCTGGCCAGAGCATATCATGTTTAGAGTGTGAGTCTCTTAAATACATGAGAGTAATTAGAAATCCAAAGGATGAGAAAGACACTACTTGGGCTAGGTGTGACGTAGTCAGCCTAGTGGGGACTGACACAAATAGACCGTGTCCTGAACCAAGTGGGTATAAGATGGTGAAGGGAATGGGGCATGATTCATTAGAGCTGCTGAAGGGTTTCAGAATTACTTCTGAGGTCAACCGTTGATCTTTCGATTAATTGGGGGTCATGATGTACTACTAGGTGCCACTCATGACCGTTCTATAATTGGTTGATTATAGACGGCCAACATAAATCGAAAGCCTATTTAGTTATACGCACTACGAGTAATCCGAGGGATTTCAAACGAGTTGAAAATTAGATTTTCCGATCAAGAGAAATAAGTCGAATCTGAGTTAATCAGAGGCGCAATGGAAACTTAAAATGGCTAAGTCTTTTGAAGGCTTATTGGGCGAATTAAATGAGTTTAATTCGCGATAGATGGGGCTCATTTTGGCCGGCCAAAGAGGGTGTCAATCCTCTTTGGTTTGGCCGACCACCACTTGGGGAGAAAACCAATTTATTTGGTTTAATTAATAAAATAAATCTAGCGTGATTTGTTTTATAAATTATGGATAAATAAATTTGTATAAAGAAATTTATATAAATAAATTTATAGAAATTTATTCTTTTTATGGAAATTAAAATGATCCATGAAATGGTTTATTTTAATTTTATAAAATCAATTATGAATTGATTTTTTCATAATAAGAAAGTTTATAAATTTCTTATAAAATTTATTCCATAATTAAAGGAGAGAATTATTTGTTTTATTATAAAGTTAGTTATAATAAAACTAGGCATAACGGAATTATTCATAAGAAAATTTATAAGATAAATTTCTTATGAAAATTAATTCCGTTAATTCCGTTAAAGAGGAGACTTAGCAAGGGAGAGGTTACTATATAAAGGAACCAAAGGCTAGCCTTGAATTCCAATCGATATAGAGCTATCAAGAGATTAACTCTCTCCCTCTCTCTCTTTTATTCTCTCTTCTTTCCTCCCCTTAGGGTCGGCGCCCCTTAGGGCATCCTAGGGTCGGCGCCCTTCCTTGAGAGCTAGTGTCGGCGCTCCACTTCATCCTAGGGTTTGCCGTGAGCCATCAAGAAGAAGAAGAAGCCAACCAAGAAAAAGAAGAAGCGGATCACATCTCCTTCCTTCTCGGAATTTGGATTCCGTCTCTTGGTGGTTAGTTTCCTTTTCTTCTTTCTTGATCTTCTAGTTGTGCTTTAGAGAATCTAGTAGTTCTCGTTGGCGCAAAACTCGTGACTTTGCGAAGTCATCCCGAAGAGAACTCGGCGTGGATGCGAATAGAGGCGGAGCTTCCAAGGGACGCTACGGTTGGATCTCGTCCCTTTCTTCGAGTTACGCGAGGTACAAAGTAAATTAGTTTACTTTTCCGCAAAGTTTTAATTTATGATCATGTCCACACATCTTAAGGTTGCATGCTAGATACGAGGTTAAAATAATTTAGGAAATTATTTTATGCTAATTCTTCCGCTGCACGTAAAAATTTAAAATTTTACGAACCCGTATCCGTGTCAACATGCACCCGGTCCCAACAGTGGTATCAGAGCCGGTTAGTGTTCGACATAATCATAAAATTGTTTTGCGGAAAACTTTGTCATGATCTCAATTTTGGAAAATTTTTCAATTATGGAAACTTTCCAATTATAATAAATTTTAGATTTAGGAATTTCAAAGTTTGGAAATCCTCATGAAATTTCGCAAACGTTTGAAATTTCCTAGTTTCTGAAATTTTATAATAATTGTGAAAACTTCCCATCTTTGGAAACTTTCCAATCTTGAAAATTTTCTATTTTAGAAATTTTCCAACTTTGGAAATATGTAAGTTTTCTTTGTACCAGAAACTTACAATTATTCTGAAAACCTATTATGAAATCTCGCAATTTTGGGCACTTTCTTTCAAGAAAGTCTAGACAAATTTATGGACAATTAATTGACAATTAAATTTGAATTGGTTTTTAAATTGACAACAAAATTCTTTATTTTGGATTGAGCCTCGGGGAGCCGTCCAATTTAAAGTTAGTTGTTGTAATTTAATTTCCCAATTTTAAATGAAATTGTCATGTTTAATTTGGTTGCGCTTCCGAAGCGGACCAAATTGGATTTACGACAAATTACTTTTCTTTGGGTATCTGAGCCTCGGGGAGCCACCCTTAGAAAACGATTTGTTGTAATTAATTAAATCCATGAATAAAATATGTTTTAAGAGGTGATGCTCTTACATATTGTTGTCTCCAAAATTAATTAGGAAAATGGTTTCCTATAGAGTTTCTTAAATGAGATTTTCATGAAAATAATATGTGGTTGAATTAAGGGAATTGTCTCTTAATTTAACAAGTTTTGATTTAGAGAAATCAAAGTCTTGAACATATTATTTCCGAAATTGATTATGACAATTTAGGAAATTGTTTCCCAAAACAATTCCTTCAATAAAGTATGAAAATAGAATTAGGAAATCCGGTTCCTAATTCAATTAATGAGACTTGATAACTTAAGTCACATACATACTTTATTAAGGAAATCGTTAGTCATGACATGATTATATGTCATGAATGTGCTTAGAAAAGATGAGACCCAAAACCCCTTACAAAATATTAAGGCCAACACCTTCCATTAATATGGTTAGAATCGGAGTTTTGTTTCTCGTTTGGGTTGATGGACACATCCATGCCCAGCTTGAACCTCAACATGTTCAAACCATGGAATTAGTTTATGAATAATATAGTTGGAGTCAGAGGTCAATCCTTAGTTTTGGTTGTTGGACACATCCAAGCCTGACTAAACGGTTGAATGAGCTCCAACCATATTAAAACTATTTCTTGATTAATGGGTCAGCCTTAAGCTTGGAGCATCGATTTGTTGTGCCACAGCCAAGGTCGATGTAAAGAGAGGTGCAGTTGGGTGCTATGTATAATGTCGCATACTTGTTAATGAGTTAACAACCCAATGATTTATGCAAACATTCAATTAGTTGATAGCATAATGTGATAGTTACATATATGTGATATGTAATCGGTATAATTACCTACCTTCATAGCTAAGAATAACTTGATGGCCACAGCCATGGTGGTTCTTATCTATGGTTGGATATCAACCTATTTGGAGATGTTCCTACGATCTCCCGAATTGATAAAGAGGGTTATTCAATTTGAAAAATAAATAGGATTTTTATTAATGTATGTTGATACATTCTTTAATCATTCTTCTCACATAAACTCAATTTGTATTTCTAGGTTAATTACTCGATCATGTCTTCTCTCAACTTGCGTTCCATTTTGGACACCAATAAACTGACTGGGCCAAACTTCATGGACTGGCTTCGAAACCTGAGGATAGTCCTCAAGGCAGAGAAGCTTGCCTATGTCCTTGAAGATCAACTTCCCAACCATCCTCCGGAAGGTGCAACTCCAGACCAGCTAGTGGCCTATCAGAAACATGTGACCGATTCTGAACTTGCGAGTTGCATCATGCTAGCCTCTATGGTACCTGAGTTGCATAAGCAACATGAGCATATGGATGCTTATACCATCATCTTCCATCTTCATGAGTTGTTTGAAGAGCAGGCGAGATCCGAAAGGTTCGAAGTCTCCAGACTCCTCTTCACCACTAAGATGCAGGAAGGCACTTCTGCCTCGCAGTTTGTGTTAAAGATGTTGGGGTACATTGAGCGACTGAACACACTCGGTTTTGCAATGGATCATGAACTAAGTATTGACTTAATTCTGAGTTGTTTGCCCAAAAGTTATTCACAATTTGTGATGAACTATCGGATGAACAAACTAGAGACCACCATTCCTGAGTTGCTCAACCTGCTGAAGACTGTGGAGCCTTCTGTAAAGCCGGATCAAAAGACGGTACTGTTAGTTGGTTCCTCGAAGAAAGGTTCTAAGAGGAAGGCCAAAGAACAGAATAAAGGGAAGAAGAAAAAGGCCAAAAAGACTGAAAAGAAACCAAAAGGAACTTGCCATCATTGTGGCAAGGAGGGTCACTGGCGAAGAAACTGCAAGGTTTATCTTGAGTCCATGAAGAATAAGGCATCCGATGCCCCATCCTCTTCAGGTATCTTCGTTATTGAATGTCACTCTATTTCCTCAAATACCTGGGTACTTGATACTGGGTGTAGCTCACATATATGTAATGACATACAGGGGCTAAGGAATAGAAGAAGACTCGTCAAAGGAGAAGCGAATTTGCGAGTTGGAAATGGAGCAAAGATTGCTGCTGTTGCCATCGGAACATATTTGCTAAAGCTCCCCACTGGACGTGTCTTAGAATTGGATAATTGTTATTTTGTTCCTTCGTTAATAAAGAACATTGTATCTATTTCATGTTTGAATGAAAAGGGTTATCATTTAACTTTTAGTAACAATTGTTGTTACATAACTTTAAATGGCGTTCTTTATGGGAATGGAACTTTGTGCAATGGTATCTACACGTTAGATTTATCCGGTGACGTTTTCAATATCGAAGTTAGCAACAAACGTGCTCGAATAGATAATCGAATAGACTCCTACACTTGGCATTGCCGTCTTGGCCATGTAAGTAAGAAACGCATGACCGAATTACACCGATGTGGAATTCTGGAATCATTTGAACCCGGTTCATTTGATACATGTGAATCATGCTTAAAAGGCAAGATGACCAAATTACCCTTCTCCGGAAAAGGTAATCCAGTGGAAGAATTGCTTGGTCTGATACATACTGATGTATGTGGACCAATGTCAACTCTTGCACAAGGAGGCTATAGCTATTTCATCACCTTTATCGATGATCACTCACGATTCGGGTATGTGTTCTTGATGAAACACAAATCTGAAGCCTTTGAGAAATTCAAAGAGTTCAGAAATGAAGTAGAGAAACAACATGGCAAAAGTATTAAGATACTTCGATCCGATCGGGGTGGTGAATACTTAAGTCAAGAGTTTCAAGATTATCTTAGGGACAATGGGATACTGTCCCAATGGACTCCGCCGTATACACCACAGCATAATGGTGTATCTGAGAGGCACAACCGAACCTTGATGGACATGGTTAGGTCGATGATGAATCATGCAACTCTTCCAAAATCCTTTTGGGGCTATGCACTTAAGACAGCTGTTTACTTGCTAAACAAAGTCCCGACCAAGGTAGTCTCTACTACTCCATATGAGATATGGAATAGTAAGAAACCTCACTTAACTCACCTTAAGATATGGGGTTGTCCTGCTTATGTGAAGCGGACTATATCAGACAAATTGGATGCTAAGTCTGATAAATGTCTATTTATTGGATACCCTAAGGAAACGAAGGGTTACCAATTCTATCATCCCTTGGAACAAAAGGTGTTTGTTTTAAGGCATGCTGTATTTCTAGAAAAAAATTTCTTTTACAAGAAAAACTGGCATTGAACTTGATGAAGTTCAAGAAACTCCAATAGACATTACAGAGACACCTAGTCTAGACCCACAACCAATAACTCATAATGATGAGCTATCAGTTGAACCTAAAACAACACCACCTCTTCGTAGGTCTGATAGGGCACGCAATATTCCAGAGAGATACGGATTTCTCATAAGTGAATCGAACGACGTGTTACTCATAAGCAATGATGAACCTATCAGTTATGAAGATGTTCTGAAAAGTTCAGAAAGGGACAAATGGCTTGAAGCCATGAAGTCGGAAATGGATTCCATGTACGAAAATCAAGTATGGGACTTGGTTAACCCACCTGAGGGGATTAAGCTCATAGGGTGCAAGTGGGTTTTCAAAAAGAAAACCGACATGGAAGGTAATTATGCTTAAATCCATTCGGATACTCCTAGCCATAGCAGCTCATTATGATTATGAGATATGGCAAATGAATGTGAAAACAACTTTCCTTAATGGAAACCTGCTTGAGGATGTATACATGATACAACCTGAAGGTTTCACATCGGTTGATAAAACCAAAATATGCAAGCTTCGACGATCCATATATGGACTAAAGCAAGCATCTAGGAGCTGGAACATCCGTTTTGATGAGACAATCAAAGAGTTTGATTTCTCACAAAATCCTGACGAACCTTGTGTGTACAAGAAGGTTAGTGGGAGTGCAGTCATATTCCTAGTATTATATGTCGATGACATTTTACTTATAGGAAATGATATATCAGTTTTACAGACAGTTAAAATTTGGTTGTCCAAAACTTTCTCCATGAAAGACCTGAGAGAAGCAACCTATATCCTTGGGATTAGAATCTATAGAGATAGATCAAAACGGTTGCTTGGTCTTTCGCAGTCTACGTATATAGACCGAGTGCTAAAAAGGTTTAGCATGTCGGAATCCAAGAAAGGTTACCTTCCCATCAGGCATGGGATCAACCTTTCAAAGTCTATGTGTCCGCACACAGAAGACGAGAGGATTTGCATGAATAAGATTCCCTATGCATCCGCGATAGGATCTATCATGTATGTTATGTTATGTACAAGGCCCGATGTATCGTATGCTCTGAGCGTCACGAGCAGATACCAATCTGATCCAGGAATGGATCATTGGGCGGCTGTCAAGACAATCCTTAAGTACTTAAGAAGAACTAAGGATGTGTTCCTAATATATGGAGAAGGAGATATGGTAATACGTGGGTATACGTGGATACGTATTTACTTTTAATGGAGGCGCAATAAGTTGGAAGAGTTCCAAATAAGACACCGTAGCGGATTCTACCACGGAAGCAGTCTGGATCAAGAAGTTTGTCTCAAAACTTGGTGAGGTTCCAACCATTGATGAAGCAATACCGGTTTATTGCGACAACAATGGAGCTATTGCACAAGCAAAGGAACCAAGGTCTCATCAGCGATCCAAACACGTGCTTCGCCGCTATCATCTGATCAGAGAGATTATAAGTAGGAATGACATACAAATTGAGAAAATTTCCACTGAAAGGAATTTAGCGGATCCTTTAACTAAGGCCTTGCCTCAAAGCAAGTTTGAGGGTCATATTAGAGCCTATGGTATTGGATACCGTGGCGATTGGCATTAGGCCACGTGGGAGTTTGTTAGTAATATGAGAGAAGTGTCCTAAGGCAATCGCCTTATGATTGTAAACATTTATTTTAATAAATGACAATTCACTATTTGAGTATACATGTTTATGTATTTGATTGGGATCTTAAACTCATCTACTGAATGTCCGTAATACAATTCACAGCATAAGAGAATTTGTGATGGGATCACAACTAGTGATTATCCCTAAATGTCCAATTGTATTGCGGACATTCAGTAGATGAGTTTAAGATCTCAATCAAATACATAAACATGTATACTCAAATAGTAAATTTTCATTTATTAAAATAAATGTTTACAATCATAAGGCGATTGCCTTAGGACACTTCTCTCATATTACTAACAATTAGCGCAGCGGAAATACAAATGAAATGAACTAACAACAGAAAATAACGCTAACAACTTGATTTACTTGGTATCCACCCCGGACGGGTGACTAATCCAAGAATCTGTCGGTGGATCAATCCCCGGATAACCTCCGGCTAAGTCTATCGCTCCTCGTGGGTGGAGAAACCTCACCACAATCTCCTTGACATGACCTGAACACAAAGACTACTATCTTGCCTTTAACCAAGACAAGATTCGTCAAAAAATAGTAAGAAACGAGCCCCTTTAAATAGGGCTCGAGTCTGAAACAGCCGCTACCAGTCGACTGCCAAAATGGTAGTCACCTGGTCTCACTCAGATTCGACCGTTACATCACAACGTTTGAATCTGTCAACCTGTTCCAGCCTATACCAGTCGACTGCCCATGGGCCAATCGACTGGTACACACCTAAGCCTAGGGTTTCCCTCCCGAGTACATGTCTCTCCGCACTCGAGCTCTCTCGGCTTAGCCCCTAAGTGCAAACACTCATACTTAGACCCTCACAACTCAGTTGACCCTTCACCAGCAGCCTTGACTGTTGCCTTCATGCCCTCTTCATCTTCGGCCCTCGTCCCTCAGATGCGCACACAAGCCTCCAGCTTGCCTCCATGCCACCCTTCATGTATGCCTCGAAGTCTGCATCCCTCGGCTCATCATCCCTACTATCCAACGGTCTCTCGGATGCGCACGCAAGCCTCCAGCTTGCCTCCATGCCATCCTTCACCCGAAGACATCAACCAAGTCCATGTGTACATGTACACCTGCACACTCATGTACACATATTAGTCCAGCATAAATCCTAACTTAACCATATTGCCCACACATTAAAATATCATGATCCTCCATATCATCTCAGGGTCGATTGCCCCAACAATCTCCTCCTTTTTGATGTGTGGCAATATGTTAAGTTAGGTAAACATATAGCAATGATAATAGAAAAAGCAATTGAAAACCAAAGCATAGCACACAAGAAGCAACCTCCCCCTTAACCTATGTCTTCTCTTAATTTTCAATCCTTAATGCCAATGCCAAGTTAAGTTTTCCCAAACTTAACTCTAAAGTTCCACAACCCAAACCAAGTTAAGTGTCAACCTAAACCTAACTTAACATTTAAGTTCTCCCCCTTTGACACCATCAAAAAGATTGCCCCAAGCAACCCTACCCCTGGTGCCAAATAGAACCAACCATATTTTTGAAAATCCCCTCAGAAATCATAAAGTCATAATTTGTCCACACTCCCAGTCGACTGCGAGCCTACCAGTCGACTGATACGCAATTTTCAGAATGTCCAGCCGAAATTCAGAAACGCATTAAAAATTTCAGAAAATCCGGAAAAATGTGAAATTTTACAAGCACTCTTGTTAAGGTATTCCCTACCCTAGAAAAATATTGGTTCATGAAAAACATCAACCGTGCTTGACTTTTGGTACAAACCCAAAACTCCTCAAATAATGTCAACTTTGTATCAACTTTGAAATCCAATCATGATTTCCTATATTTGCCAATTTCATTCACCTCCATTTGACATATAGAATGATCCCCAAACTTTCCTTTTTCATATAGATATTTTCATTTTGACATATGCTCCCCCTCTTTTTCTCTTAAATCTAGATGATCATACAAATAAGACTTTCCCATCCCTTTTTTTTATATAGAAGTTTCATTATGTAACTTGCAACCAATGTATAGTAAGCAATATAACCAATATAGGATCACAGACCATTTCAATAACACATATATAAAGAGCATAATTTAAACCATAGTGTTTTAGCAATACATTAGCACTTAATGAACTGTCAAGCAATATTCAAAACATCATCAAATTAAGACAAAATTTTCAATAACATAAACATAAAAGAGAATGTATCATACATGGAACCATAAAAGCAGTCATGAAATAAACATCTAAAAAAGTAGCTAAGGCCAAAACCCTGAAGTCATCCAAATAGTTACAATCATCATAATGGAAAGTGTTTGAGAGGTATAAAAATACATCAAATAATAATAATGCTCTCAACCCTGAACAACTCCCAAAAACTGCATCATCTGGTCAGAACATATGATCGTCACCGCCTGGAGGAGGAGGAGGAGGAGGAGGAGGAGCCTGATAAGTGAGTTGAAACTATCGCAGCATCTCGTACATGTCATCCTAGCGCTGGTAATCCCATGAACTGCTGCCTCAATCCTCTGCTATCCAATGGCAGAATTCTTCATGATTGTAGGATGGGAGTGTGTTGATGTCTTCCCCCAACTTATCTTCCATGTTCTTCTTCCTCTACCGTGTGCTCCCTCGGCGGTTAGTCCGATCAAGAGCGGTCCTTCGCTCTGATACCAACTGATAGATCATTTGTGTTGCTAGAGGGGGGTGAATAGCACTTTTTCGTTGACGTCTCTACAAGATTGTTAGCGCAGCAGAAATACAAATGAAATGAACTAACAACAGAAAACAACACTAACAACCTGATTTACTTGGTATCCACCCCGGACGAGTGACTAATCCAAGAATCCGTTGGTGGATCAATCCCCGAATAACCTCCAGCTAAATCTGTCGCTCCTTGTGGGTGGAGAAACCTCGCCACAATCTCCTCGACACGACCTAAGCACAAAGACTACTATCTTGCCTTTAACTAAGACAAGATTTGTCAAAAAAAATAGTAAGAAACAAGCCCCTTTAAATAGGGCTCGAGTATGAAACAACCGCTACCAGTCGACTACAAAAAAGGCAGTCACCTGGTCTCACTCATATTCAACCGTTACAGCACAACGTTTGAATCTGCCAGCCTGTTCCAGCCTATATCAGCCGACTACCCATGGACCAGTCGACTGGTACACACCTAAGCCTAGGGTTTCCCTCCCGAGTACATGTCTCTCCACACTCGAGCTCACTCGGCTTAGCCCCTGAGTACAAACACTCATACTCAGACCCTCACAACTCAGTTGACTCTTCACCAGCAGCCTTGACTGTTGCCTTCACGCCCTCTTCATCTTCGGCCCTCGTCCCTCGGATGCGCACGCAAGCCTCCAGCTTGCCTCCATGCTACCATTCACGTATGCCTCGAAGTCCGCGTCCCTCGGCTCATCATCCCTACTATCCAACGGTCTCTCGGATGCGCACGCAAGCCTCTAGCTTGCCTCCATGCCATCCTTCACCCGAAGACATCAACCAAGTCCATGTGTACCTGTACACCTGCACACTCATGTACACATATTAGTCCAGCACAAATCCTAACTTAACCATATTGCCCACACATCAAAATATCATAATTCTCCATATCATCTCAGGGTCGATTGCCCCAACAAAACCAATACCAAATTACACTACAACCATGTCAATGGTTTGTCCAAAACCATCAAGGTTGTGAGCCTCTACTTATACTCTACAAGGGATTGATAACATGATCTTCTGTGTGACACCACACACCATGTTATCTACAATATAAAATATTATACTATAGCATGTATATATCAAATATAAAATGCAAACTTTGATCATGTGATTCTCATTCCAAAATGTAGATGTTCATATAAAAGCTAGGCTTTTAGTAAACATCCTAACAGATATAGCTCGAAAACCACGAGGATGTCCATTTTTTGGTCCCTCGTTCAGGTTGGCCTATTGCTTCTTCTTTGGCTTTCTGCATTCCAAAGATTTGTGACTGACTCAACCAGAGTTGAAGCACTTCCCAAAGAATGTTTTTCTTATACCTCCTCTGGGTCCCATCTTGAAAGATTTAAATTTCCTCCATTTCAAGTTTTGACCGTTCTCAATCATGTTAGCTTTCACAGTAGCATGAGAGAATAGCTTTCTCTCTAAATCCTTATTGTCTTTTTTAATGTGAAGTCTAACAACGAGTTCCTCCACATTCATCTCCTTGCACTTGTACTTCAGCTAATTCTTGAAGTCCTTCCAGATGGGAGGCAACTTCTCAATGATTACTTCCACCTGGAAGGTTTCACTCAGGACCATATCTTCCGAGTAGATCTATTGCAAGATCACCTGAAACTCTTGGACATAATTGATCACTGTCTTAAAGTCAATCATCTTATAGTCCAGGAATCCACCAACGATGAACTTCTTAGCCCCGCATCCTCCATCTTGTACTTCTTGTCCATGAACTCTCACAGCTCCTTGGTCATTCTTTTTGTGTTGTACACAACATATAGTGACTCGGCAAGGCAGTTGAGGATGTAGTTTTGGTATAAGAACTCAGAATGAGTCCAAACCTCTACTACACTTATGGTCCGAACATTAGCATCCTCAGCATGCTTGTAGGGTCCTCAATTAAAAGCCGAGTCAGATTGAGCGTGATCAAGTAGAAGAGCATCTTTTGCTGCCACCTTTTAAAGTTCAACCCAGTTTTTCCATTCACATTTCCAACAATAAGTTCATTTAATGGTTCCTTTTAAATATTATAACTTATCTTAAAATGAGTGAACTATTTGGTAGAGACTTCAAGAGCAAATACATTAATATACTCTCAAACATCTCAAGTCTTAATGCCTTTAGTCTTGTGGTGAAATTAAACATCTCTATTATGTACTCCTTTATGCTTTCCTTTCTACCACAATGAGACAAGCTTTGTTAAAATCATAATTGTTTCAACTTTTTCATTTGAGGTGAAATGGTCTACAAGTTACTTTAGCAAAGTTCTAGCATTCTTGTCTTTACGTATTGAATCCCTAATTGGTTCTAGAATGAGCAATTACGTGATACTTAAACTCATGCAATTAGATCACTTTCACTTTTCAAATTCAACTCTTTGTTCCACAGTACTAGCATTGGTTAAGAGTATAAAGCAATCATATCTCAATGCATAGCCTAAGTTTATGCAACTGATGATAATTATAATATATTTCTTCCATTAGAGAAAATTAGTTTTGATAATTGTGGGGATGTTGTTTATGTTGTAGTTACTGATTGCATTGAATTTGAAAGGAGAAAACACGATAAGCTCACATCAAAGCCAAGAACATAGATAAGTATTTATTAAATGAATTATGCAACATAAAATATGCATATGAATGAGCTCTTAATAAGATACCAAATACAATATTATATTATGTCTTTGGACTAGAATATAATTTATTAGTGATATATCAAGTTATAGTTCATCAAACCTTAATTGGCTACACAATGTGCCTTTAACCTAATACATTATACACAAATTTCAATGTCTTATATGAGTTATATGTGTATGTTTGAATTCACAAATCACAATGATCTTAATCAACCCCATAATATATTTTTATTTGGGCTAACATATTATGCGTATGATTAACAAAATTTATTGCTTATATGTGAGCTATTTTAAATATCAAACCTAAATATAATTTTTTTCGTTGATCCAATTATTTTAGTATAGATATACATTTATCGATATAAAATGCATTAAATTTATATGATAGTTTTTACTTTGGTAATAGTATAAGTTCAATTTACTAATATACGTGTAAATAGATTCAAAAAAATCTTAGAAAATCAAACCAAACAAAAGCAATCAACTAATCCCTAATGATGGTCGAGTGCTAGGCTAACAATCGATTGGTCCATGAACAACAATCAACTAATTAATTAGGCTACTATGCTCAACTTAATAGAGTGCTAAAGTTGACTATTACTAGCAATTGAGTGAGTTGATCGACTAAAAATCTTACTTTGCTCAAGTTAACAACATCAGTCTTACTTTGCTCAAGTTAACAACATCAGTTGATTTGATACTTAATAGCAAACGATGATCAGTCAAGTGTCTTAGTCAATTGGAAAACCTTATGTGTCTGATCTAGTAACTAACAATCAACTAATTTTAAACATAAATCGACTAATATCAATAGTCGAGTGCACCAATAGATTCAAAAACATTGCTATTTTTTTGTTTCTTCGGGAAAAAATGTGAGAAACTTGAAAACAACATCTAATCCTAGGGTTTTTTCTTCTATTTTCAACGATCAAGTTTCACTTTATGCCAATAGACCAAAATCTAGCAAAAAAACAATCGAAAGCCATAAAACAATCCTAACTTTATTGCTATAAAATTGATAAAACAGTCCTCACAGGATGGGCAAATGATTAATACGTGGATATTACCATGTTGAGGTCTAGGGATCAAAACCTGACAAAGTCAGTATGCACATCCTCCCCACGTACTAGTTATAGCATCCGGACTAGTAGCGTTCGTGATTTACCTCCTTGTATTGACGTAGGAATGGATTAACAGCCCCCACGGGCTGGCTCGGTTGGTAAGGCATCTGACTGCTTGCATCGGAGGTCTCAGGTTCGAGAGTCGCCAGTCGCACACAAGGTAAAAACCTGGTTTGTTGGCTTAAATCCTCTCAGCCCCAGGCGCCTTATCCCATCAGTAAAACCGTGATTTATCCCCTCTGGACACTTGTGGGGTCGGGATTAGAGGGCCGCTAAGATGACGGTTCCACCTTTTTTGCATAGGAATGGATTAACAGAGACACTGAAAACGAATAAATCATCTTTTGTCACCGATAAAATCGATAAAATAACATGTGGTTTTCATACCACTTTTTGCTAACTTTATTGTTTACACATGAATTCCAATATTGAAATTTTAGCAACTAAATAAACTAGAAAAGAATTATGCTCATGATTTAGTTAACATCAGATTTTATAATTGAAATTAAATAATGAAAAGATGGCATGTCCAAAAATAAAATTGACAATTGAATAGAGCGTATTTGCCATCGTTTTTTCATATCGTCCATGAAATCTAATGATCCTAGAAAGTAGAAATAGTAAACAGGATTCTTCCATAGGAATGGAGTGGCGTGTCATACTTTCCTCATTAATAGAGAAAATAGGAAAATCTCGAATTATCAAATTCTCCGATGACTACGCCCATAGATAGCAATAAGTCCGATTCTATTATCAGCCAATTCATAATAATAGTATATGAAATAATGGATTTAAATTAACATCAAATAGATCTCTTAATAAATTTGTTCATAATGATATAAAATATTAGTTACAAAACAACATACAAAAGCCACCAAATAAAAGGGGAAGCACCAAGCTCCTCTTCTCTGTCGCCGCTTCTTCCTCCAGCCCTGACGAATTTGACTGCAATACCCAAGACGACTACAGATAAGGAGGTATACATCTCCACATCCATCCCTTCTATTTCACCCTGCCCCTCACCAACTACATTATTCAAGCCTTGGAGAGTAGGAGGGCACAAAATTATTATCTAATATTTACAATTCGATCCTTAATTATGACGTATTTATATAAATTTTCTTTCAAATGGGATATACAATCATAGGATACTGGAATTATAGCATGAACGATTCTGATTTATCTTGATAATTAATAGATAATATTCATAAAATCAAATATATCATCTTAAATTTAATATTATCTGATTGATTATTATTATTATTTTTATACACGTCAACTCGCATGATTTGAATAAGTTTTCTTTCCTCACTAGAGAGTTGTGTTTTTTTTCTTCTTCGATTAGGATATGGTTGAAATATTGGTCATTTATCTGAAACGGAAGTATTCATGTTCCCCTAGTTATATTTTTGTGCTTGCCATCCGAGTTCTTACTAACTCAACTCGTTACCAATTTCATGAGCCTTTCCAATGTATAAATCAATTCACATGCTTTGAAAAAAAAGTTCCATTTTTTTCTATAAATAATTTCCCCTTCATGATTCCGTAGGATCGAGGTTAAATAATTAACTATTTGATAGTAATTTTACCTTTTTTGGATTATAAGACCGGATTATCTTGTATAAAAAATATATATTAAATTTTAGTTAGTAATCTGTTGATATTGTCTTTTTATATGGTAACGATGCTCTTCTTATCATCCATGCTCTTAGTTTTCCCCTCACCTTACTATTCCTTTAGCCAATTGTAATGCTACTATAGCAATTTAATCAAACTTTGCAATCTATGAGTCAATTCACTAGTTTTAATCAATATATTTCTAAATATAATCAATTGCTTTACGGGTCCAATTATTAAACAACTTAGAATAAATCCATACAAAATAAATTAGTATGACAAATGAAAGCATACAAGTTAAAAAAAAATATAGAATTCATAATTTGACCCATAAAGTGGGTCTAAAACTCGGTAAATATCAAAATAATGAACACAAATACGATATCTATGGAAGTAGGATTACGACACTAGAAAAGATTGGGAGAATATATCTGCATATCTATTTTACTATTTGAATCCTAACCGGTTAAATCGAGTTTGCAACCAGACCAGTAATGAATTCTCAAGAGGTATATGGTACCAAATCGAAATTAACACAAACAACGAAATCGGAAGGGAAAAGGAGAAGACTGCTAAGACAATTGATATTTCTCCAAAATATATACGCGAAAGTATTCAAAGATGAATAAAACAACAGATTGAGATGTATATTTCTCCAAAATATACAATGAATCTAAATAATAGATCTTAATTTAAGTGAGTCAAAATCAACTACAACCTCGTTCCGAGGGAGAGAAATAAGTACAACGATTGTGGGATCAAAGTTCAACATGATTAGATTCCAGAAATGCATCCATATTAGTAGTTGCATACTTTACTCGAATTGGCGACCAAAGGGAGTAAACCCCATGTCCTTGAGCCGTTCAATATGATTCCAATAAGATCAACACCTGAATCAAAGTCCTGTCAGAAGTTGAAGTACTCTTAAAATCAAAGAAGCTGATGAATAGAGCAAATCTATGAACGCAAACTATGGCATGAAACTATTGATCATGGCACAACATAGACATTGATACAGATTGTAGCGTTCATGTCTAGAAAAAATTCAATTCATATGAAGAAAAAGTAGCAAGTCAAAATGCAAGAAGTAGCTTGTCTTTAGATATGAAACATATATAATAGATGAACTTCTACATGATTTGAACCATTGCATAAGATGATATTCTACTAAGATTTTGAGCCTGAGGCATCTAGCTGCCATAACCTTACTGGCCAACCCTGAAATGTGTGCTGCAGATAAGTTACAACAGATTACAAATGTCAATTAGATATGGAAGTCAAGTTTGATTTCTGTTGTTGATGAGAGTAGTGATTTCAAATCGGCTGGAATTTAATTGAATTATGGCTGGGTAGAGTTTAGATCAAGGTGGGTGAAATGGGTATATGACAAGTGCTAGAGCAGGTTTATTGTGTAAAACCTTGTTCCCTGATGAAGTTAGGATTTGGATTAAGGAACAAGGTAGGGGAGCTTTGGGTTATAAGGCTTTGTGTGAGTTTATGAGTTGAATGGAGAAAATCAAGGAAATGCTAAAGTGAGGTCCAAACAAAGTTTGTCTCGGGCCAAGGTTGTTAATGTTATCAGCAGGAAAGGTACAAAAGAACAATAAGTTGCACTCTAAAAACTAAACTAATGATTACAACTTTTGTGCTTTCTTGTCCATGCAATTTATCTTTACTTAAAGATGCTGCAGATTATGGGTAGTCATAGTGAAGTATTGGCATAATTAATATCATCACTTGCCGGCAATTATTAGGTAATGTATTCCAGTTCAAGATGGTAAAAGGGAGATAAAAATCTACTTAGGCGTCAACTTACAAGAGGTTACTGGAGAACAAACACGAAATATCTTTCAAAAGAACCATTTCTTCTTAGCTTGGTCTACTTTAGGTTCTTGAATATTTTCCGATTTACTCTTTGTGATCCCCTCTTTCAAAGATTCCATTCTTCTTCTGTGCAGAAAAAGAGAGAGATAGAAAATCAAGACAAATGAACAGATATAGAATTAATAAGATATCTTCTGATACAAGAAAATTTTCATGTTGAAAAAACAACCTACTAGTGAAATAACATATTCCAAAAGCTAAAACTGTCAATATCATATTGTATAGTTTACATCAAACTTTTAGGAAACTGCCAAATTCTACCAAATGGGAGTTTTATAAAAGGCGTCATTGAATTATAAGTGATTGAAATTAGAAACGTAATATCAACCCAATTATCTATCAACATGAACTCTTGGTTCTTTAAGACTTAATGTATGCAGACATGATATAAACTGATAAAAAAACAAAATGTGCACGCACACATATATCCTAAAAAAGATGGTCTTAAGATCAGGAGGAAAAAATAGGAATACTTGGTATCCTCAATACGTCCATGCAAACTCCAACGTTGGCGGAATCCTTCCATTCCATCAACTCCACTTGCAAGAATCATACGCCTAAATAACACAAGAAACTTCATAAATGGCCATCAGAAGGTTTTGCAGTTAAAGCATAATGACAATTATCATAAATGTTATTTGACTTGGATAATTTAAAAAATATCAAGCAAAAAGATCAAAGAGGTTGTGTCACTGTGACAGAGTTCCATCTATTAACTCACTGTATCTCATCCTCAGGAAATATTTTCCTAGGTATACAAAGTACAGTGATGCATTACTTGTTTTCTATTTCACTTATGTATGATTCAATTCAAAACATTCAGTAACTAAACAACTAGTCGGCATGGATCCGATCCATGATTTTGGCCAAACCATTAGTTTTTTTTCTTCTGGCTATTTAGTCTAAGTGCTGTCACATAATATTACATTAAAATACACATGGACTCTATGACTTTGTAAAGAATAGAAAAGATCGGGCAAAGAGTGACGCCATGCTCATACCTTTCTAGAGTTTTAATTTCTGCTTCAAGATTAGCAGCTCGTTCCTTTGCATCTCCCAAGGGCATAGACAAACCCAGCTTATGTTCACTATCAAAAAGTTTACGTCTTAGCTCCTTATCCTGTTCACATTTCAGGTTAACATATAAGTTATATTGTAACTTGAGAGAACCAACCAAACTTCATTATAACATAATGGTTTACTCTCTTTGCAGCACACTCTTGATACAAGATAATCTCATCTTGACAAAATGGCTCGACATCATTGATTTGCAAGCCTGCACCAATTCCTGAATAAGTTTGTACTTTATTCAACATTCAGATAAAAGATAAAAGACAAAAGACTAATCAACATCATGTTTTCACATCAGATAGAATGGATCCCCAAAGTCGGACCATTAGAGTGTAATATGAATATACACTCACTTACACAAGAAAAAATTTCGCAGTACTTGATCACATAAGTCCACACCTTCCAGGACATGAGATGCAATCTCTGAGGAATGATAGGTGATGGGGGGCCCATCATAAGGTCATCACCAACAATGATAGTTTCTTCCATCGTGGGCTGTGAATCAACTGAAAAGGTAAAAAACAAGAGCACATTAATTCGTATATTAGAATTATTCTTTCATACAGCAACACTTACACTGTTAAATCCATAGATTTCAACAACTATAGTTATCTAGTAAGCAAAGTTTATGAATTAGTTGCTCATTTGTTAATGGCCGCAAGTAAATGGTACAACAGAATGTTCAAATTAGTAAAGCTGGCTCACAAATTACAAGATCACTTATTTAGCTACACGTGTTAAAGAAGAGCAAATTGATTGTATATATATTCAATAAACAAAAATGTTAGTCATTGGAATCACAAAGATTACACTTTTTAATAGTTTCACCCTAAGTGACATTGATGAAATGACAAACTACATAACACATGATGAGAACTAGCATCTTTTAATTTTATTTTTTCAACATAGTGCAACAAAATATAAATAAATAAATAAATAAACTTTTTGCCATATCCTTGAAAAAAAATAGCTAGTCCTACTAATTCCCTGTTGAGCAAAAGCTAATCAAAAAATGTGGTCTACTCTTTTGTAGAGCCCACTTAAATAATCTAGTCATAACAATTTCTGTTTTTTACTTTTTTTAATTAAAGAAAAAATAATAAATAATAATTATTAAAATATTTCCATACCATCCATGGTTCCTCAATTGTTATGTCCTCTCTTTCTTTGGGTCACAAATACCTGCAGAAGCTGACATAAAAACAATGTTCAATATAAAAGATTTTGCCATGGTAAAAAACATGTTAAAGGAAATTCCCTTTTTGTCCTTCCATTATTTTAAAAAAGTAAAGCAAAGATCTGTTAAGAACTATAAGTTGATCCTGCCTAAAGTTTATCCTTTTTTATATTTGGGTGGATGTCTCTAAAGATGAAAGCATACAGAGAAGAAAGATTTTTATTCACAAGAGTTAGTTTTTTCTTGCACATATGCAAATCCAACTTTAAAGTGAACAAATAGCATCAATTTTCTAAAGCAATACATATAAAATATAATATACATGCATGTTAACAAAGTGAGCATATGGCATTTGGGTACCACTGCAAAGGATGCTAGAGCTTTTTGATATGATTTTTAGTAGCATATCAATGTGCAAAAAGGAGAAAAAAGAAAGGTTTATGCCAACATATACGATGTTGGCTTTCTCAAGCATAGAACTGCATATGTTTATGATTTACTGTTTCCAAGATATTATATGCTGGCTTTCTCAAGCATAGAGTATGGATGAAATTAAGGTAAAATAAATTTTTTATTTCATCATAGATTACTAATTTTGGAAATTAAGTGATACTATTAATCAGAAATGGATTCTAGTTATCTATCTGACAACTAAATACTTTTTCTTCTAAATTCACAGTCAAGTCACAAATTCAACCAATGCAAGATCTTTATATGATATATCGAAAATCTCAATAATTACATGGATGAGACTCCGCCAATATTACATGATTGATGTTCATATCAAATTAATCTAGGAGCCTAGCCATTCAGAGGCAGCCACGGCCGCCTCGCAAGTGCCTTTTGCCCAGAGAGGCAGCGACGATGCCGCATCGCTAGTGGCAGGTTCGCAAGCAGCGGCTCGTTGCCTGACGAGGCAGCGACCGCCTCACGAGAGGCCACCGCTCGCTACCTTGCCGGCTACCTCGCGAGCGGCTGGCACTCGCTGCTTCCTCGTCGGCCATAACGGAATCACTTTTGCTGAACAAGAGACAAAAAAAAAACTTAGGGTTACCTGAGCAGAAAACTCCTTGCTGCGGAAAGGGAAGGAGGCGGAAGAAAAAGATTAGGGTAAAAAAAATTATTAATGTGTTTATTAATTTATAAATATAACGATATTTATTTATGATTTTTTTTATTTTTAATTAAGAAATTTAATAAATATCATTATAAAATATTTTTAACTATATTTGAAAATAAATATCTAAAAAATCATGATAGGTATATAGTCGAATAGTGGTGTCATTTAATTTTTTTTATAAAATGTTATTTAATAATATTGATAGTATAAGAAAATATATAATTGCTTATCAATAAATATTTAATTATTTGCAATTATTATTAGAAAAATTGAGAGAGAAGGCTGTGATTTATATATGTGATCACTATGAAAAATTTTAATTAGAATGGTAAAATTTTAAATAATAATAAATAAATTAAATTTGTATTTTTAATAGGAACACCCTACTTAACTTCAAAGAAGCAATATGAAAAATTAAAACAGTATATCAAGATAAATTAATTTTGGGGGGTTAAATTGAGATTCAAAAATGAAGAGATGCGTACGAATTAAAATAATAGAAAAAATCAAACTCATAAATAAAACAATATTTTACGAAACTATATACATGTTCCGGAAAAAATCGACGCGAACGGTGAGTCATTAGCACGCAGCCCATGAGGACGATGGCGGGGAGAAGGAGATCGCGCCCTGCGAGATCAACACGAGCATTAATAGGAACACACCGGAAGGATTTCCGACAGATCCTACTCCGACGCTCAAGTCATGGATCACAGTTATCTCAAAAGGACAACGATGAAGTAGAGTTTGTGTGAGTTCAGAAAGTATACCCCCTTTTACCTGGGTACCGAAGCACTTTATATTTCTGCAGGCTTGGTCACACGTCTCGTGATCGTTGGTTACATGATAACTTTTATATAACGGTCGCGGCGATTATTAAGGCCTTAATTGCTGCGTGTAGCGGATAATTATTATCCGATAACTTTCCTGATCTAGAAAGAGGAACGACTATCTGAAGTCAGGCTATCTGATATATTAGTCCGGGCTCCGCTCTCCCTAGTTGGTCTCAGTGCATCCCCTCCCTGGATGGGCTTGGACGCCTGTCCTCCCAAGGTAGTCTCGGGAGCTTACGATCCAGAATGACCCCGAGGTCTGTCTTCCCGGGGTGGCCTCGGGCACCTGCCCTCCTGTGGTGGCCTTGGGCACCTGTCCTTCCGAGGTGGTCTCAGGAGATTATGGCCCGGAATGACCTCGGGGGTTTGTCCTCCCGGGGTAGTCTCTGGAGTCCAACCTTGATGGTTGGGTTCGGTGGACCCTAACACGTAGCTTCCCTGTGCCACGTGTCAAACCTAGGATGCTCAATGTAGTCACGTGTATCACCCACTTCACCAGAGAGCATAGAAAACTCCTCCTCATCATTTGGCAATATTCATTGTGAGTTCATATGACTCTGGATGAATTCTTGTATTATCCAAAAGGTCCATAATATGGCTAAGGGCAGCTGCTACTCGGACCCAGCTATTCACGGAGTAGTCCAGTAACTCCCGCGGGGGGGGGAGTGTTGAGGACGGGCGCTAACCTCGATTCTCCCAACGTCAGCCAAGCCTGGGACGAGCTACCGCCTGAGGAGACAGAGTTATAATCCCTCTTATTTGTCTTCATCTTTTGTATTATACACTTTATCTTTGTTACCAAATGTACTCCAAGTGTAATCACCCCCATTGAATGAAATACACTTTGCGCTCTTATCTCATGTAATCTGAGTTGATGAATGCAACTTTGACTTTCTATTTCATGTTTGTAATTGCCTTCTGTATTTTAGGAGTGTACTCTGAATTCAGAATTGAATGAAATGTCTTCGTCAACAAATCAAATGTTTGTACTCTCTGTTTGTATGTGTTCGGAATGTGACTTTAGCAAAGAAACGGAATACGTCTATCTTCTTTGTCTCATGATCCGTTCGCTACCAAATTTTCTTCAATTCTCCCTCCTGCCATTAGGCCTCTTCGTATTCGCAAGACCCAACCTCGGGGGAGAGTTTGTCAAGCATCTAGCGCTCCTCCTGGTCAGGCATATTGGAAACCCAACCAAGCTTTACTCCTCTCGGGCATTCATAGCACCACGAGAGGATAGGAGTTTATGCTGCTCCTGGTCAGGCACCCCGCAGCACCACAACCAAGCCTAGTCACCCCGGGCATCCGAGCACCGTAAGGTAGTAGGGTTTTAGCAGCTCCTGGCCGGGCTTCTGTAGTACCACGGTCAAGCCTACTCACCTCGGGGATCCGTAGCACCACGAGGCAGTAGGGTTTTTAACAGCTCCTGGCCGGGCATCCGCAGCACCACGACCATCCCTACTCAGCTCGGGCATCCGCAGCACCGCGAGGCAGTTGGGTTTTAGCAGCTCTTGGTCGGGCATTCGCAGCACCACGGCCAGGCCTACTCACCTCGGGTATCCGCAACACTGTGAGGCAGTAGGGTTTTAGAAGCACTTGGTCGGGTCTTGGTCAGGCATCCGCAGTACCACGGCCAGGCTTACTCACCTCGAGCATCCGTAGCACCGCGAGGCAGTAGGGTTTTAGCAACTCCTGGTCGGGCATCCACAGCACCACAGCCAAGCCTACTTACCTCGGGCATCCGCAACACCGTGAGGCAGTAGGGTTTTAGCAACTCCTGGTCTGGCATCTGTAGCACCATGGCAAGGCTTACTCACCACGGATATCTGCAGCACCGCGAGGCAGTAGGGTTTTGACAGCTCCTGTCCGGGCATCCACAACACCACGGCAAGGCCTACTCACCTCGGATATCTGCAGCACCGCGAGGCAGTAGGGTTTTAGTAGCTCCTGACTAGGGTTCCGCAGCACCACGACTCACCTCGGGCATCCGCAGCACCACGATGCAGTATAGTTTTTAACAGCTCCTGATCGGCTATCCACAGCACCACGTCCAGGCCTACTCACCTCGGCATCCGCAGCACTGCGAGGCAATAAGGTTTTAGCAGCTCCTAGCCAGGCATCCACAGCACCACGGTCAGACCTACTCACTGGGCATCCGTAGCACCGCGAGGCGGTAAGGTTTTTAACAGCTCTTAGTCGGGCATCCGTAGCACTACGGCCAGGCCTACTCACCTCGGGCATCCGCAGCACCGTGAGGCAGTAGGTTTTAGCAGCACCACGGCCAGGCCTACTCACCTCAGGCATCCGCAGCACCGTGAGACAGTAGGTTTTAGCAGCACCTCGGCCAGGCCTACTCACCTCAGGCATCCGCAGCAGCGCGAGGCAGTAGAGTTTTAGCAACACCTTGCTGGGCATCTACAGCACCACGGCCAAGCCTACTCACCTTGGGCATCCCAGCACTGCGAGCTAGTAGGGTTTTGGCAGCTCCTGGTCGGGCATCCGCACCACCACGGCCAGGCCTACTCACCTCGGGCATCTGAAACACCGCAAGACAGTAGGGTTTTAGCAGCTTCTGGTCGGGCATCCGCAACACCACAGCCAAACCTACTCACCTTGGGCATCCGCAACACCGCAAGGCAGTAGGGTTTTGGCAGCTCCTGGCCGGGAACCCGGCAGCACCACAGCCACACTTCGGGCATCCGCAGCACCGCGAGACAGTAGGGTTTTAGCAGCTCCTATCTAGGAATTCGCAACGCCACAGCCAGGCCTACTGACCTCGGGCATCCGCAACACTGCGAGACAGTAAGGTTTTGGCAGCTCCTAGCCCGGCATCCGCACCACCATGACCAGGCATACACACCTCGGGCATCCACAGCACTGCGAGGCAGTAAGGTTTTAGTAGCTCTTGGCCGGGCATTCGCAGCACCACAGCCAAGCCAGGCATACTCACCTCGGGCATCCGCAGCACCGCGAGGTAGTAGGGTTTTGGTAGCTCCTGGTCGGGTATCCACAGCACCACGGCCAGGCATACTCACCTCGGGCATTCGCAGCACCGCGAGGTAGTAGGGTTTTAGTAGGTCCTGGCCGGGCATCCGCAGCACCACGACCAGGCTTACTCACCTCGGGCATCTGCAACACCGTGAGACAGTAGGGTTTTAACAGCTCCTGGTCGTGCACCCGCAGCGCCACGACCAAGCCTACTCACCTCGGGCTTCCGCAGCACCGCAAGGCAGTAGGGATTTGGCAGCTCCTAGCTCGGCATCCGCAGCACCACAGTCAGGCCTACTCCTCTCGTGCATCCGCAGCACTGCGAGGTAATAGGATTTTTTGCAGCTCCTGGTCGGGCATCTGTAGCACCATGACCAGGCCTACTCACTTCCAACATCAGCAGCACCTCGAGGTAGTAGGGTTTTTAAACATTGGCGTTGAGTCTTTTTGGCGAGACATCTTGTTTATTTCATGAGTGAAACTGCAAGGCAGTAGAAGTACATAAACAAGTACATACTGCATCTCACAAGTCTAAACGAGTGCGATATGACTGGAGATAATTGGCATGTCACGACCTCTCCAGCTTCTTGCCCTTGTCGTCTTGTAGGTAGTAGCTACATCCAACGAGCTTTTTGATGACAATATAGTGTCCGCTCCATTGCGGCTCGAGCTTTCCGGGATCACCGACCGGCTTGATTCTCTTCCAGACCTTGGCTCCAACTTGAAAAGTTCGGGCGATTACACGGCGATTGTATGCTTGTTGCATCCGTTGCCTATATGCCATTAGTCGGGTAGCTGCTTTGTCTCGTACCTCTGATACCTGGTCCAGGTCAATCAGTCGTTCTTAATCGTTGTCTTCTTTATTTTAATGTTGTCGCCGGACAGACTCCTCGCTGACTTCCACTGAATGACTGCCTCTGCTCCATATATAAGATGAAAGGGACTCTGACCTGTTCCTTCCCTTGGAGTGGTGCGGTAGGACCATAGAATGTTGGGGAGTTCATCGACCCAGCTACCTCCAACGTGGTCTAGCTTTATTTCGAGCCCCCTGATGATTTCCTGGTTAACGACCTCGGGTTCGTCATTGCTCTAGGGGTATGCGACTGAAGTGAAGACTTGGTGAATTCCTAGCCCTTTATACCATTCTTTGAGTTTGCGCTCTACAAACTGTCTGTCATTATCTGACACCAACTTGTGAGGGATGACATACCTGCAGACGATGTCCCTCCACAAGATCTTCATCACTGCGACCTCCGTGATGTGCGCGAGAGGCTCAGCCTCCGCCCATTTGGAGAAATAGTTCACCAGAACCAACAAGAACATCTTCTGTTGGGGCTCGATTGGAAAGGGACCCACAATATACATTCACCACTGATCGAATGGGCAGGAGACTGCCCGACCAAGAGCTGCTAAAATCCTACTGCCTCGCGGTGCTGCGGATGCCCGAGCTGAGTAGGCATGGTCGTGGTGCTGCAGATGCCCGGCCAGGAGCTGTTAAAAACCCTACTTCCTCGTGGTGCTGCGGATCCCCGAGGTGAGTAGGCCTAACCGTAGTACTACAAAAGCCCGGCCAGGAGCTGCAAAAACCCTACTACCTTACGGTGCTCGGATGCCCGGGGTGACTAGGCTTGGTTGTGGTGCTGCGAGGTGCCTGACCAGGAGCAGCATAAACTCCTATCCTCTCGCGGTGTTGTGAATGCCCGAGAGGAGTAAAGCTTGGTTGGGTTGACCAGGAGGAGCGCTAGATGCTTGACAAGCTCTCCCCCGAGGTTGGGTCTCACGAATACGAAGAGGCCTAATGGCAGGAGGGAGAATTGAAGAAAATTTGGTAGCGAACGGATCATGAGACAAAGAAGATAGACGTATTCCGTTTCTTTGCTAAAGTCACGTTCGAACACATACAAACAGAGAGTACAAACATTTGATTTGTCGACGAAGACATTTCATTCAATTCTGAATTCAGAGTACACCTCCTAAAATACAGAAGGCAATTGCAAACATGAAATAGAAAGTCAAAGTTGCATTCATCAACTCAGATTATATGAGATAAGAGCGCAAAGTGTATTTCATTCAATGGGGGTGATTACACTTGGAATACATTTGGTAACAAAGATAAAGTGTATAATACAAAAGATGAAGACAAATAAGAGGGATTATAACTCTGTCTCCTCAGGCAGTAGCTCGTCCCAGGCTTGGCTGACGTTGGGAGAATCGAGGTCAGCGCCCGTCCTCAACACTCCCGCCCGCGGGAGTTACTGGACTACTCCGTGAATAGCTGGGCCCGAGTAGCAGCTGCCCTTAGCCATATTATGGACCTTTTAGCTATTACAAGAATTCATCCAGAGTCATATGAACTCACAAAGAATATTGCCAAATGATGAGGAGGAGTTTGCTATGCTCTCTGGTGAAGTGGATGATACACGTGACTACATTGAGCATCCCAGGTTTGACACGTGGCACAGGGAAGCTACGTGTCAGGGTCCACCAAACCCAACCATCAAGGTTGGACTCCAGAGACTACCCGGAGGACAGACCCCCGAGGTCATTCCGGACTATAATCTCCTTAGACCACCTCGAAAGGACAGGTACCCGAGGCCACCACAGGAGGACAGGTGCCCGAGGCCACCCCGGGAAGACAGACCTCCGGGGTCATTTCGGGTCGTAAGCTCCCGAGACTACCTCGGGAGGACAAGCGTCCGAGGACATCCAGGGAGGGATGCCCTGAGACCAACTAGGGAGAGCGGAGCCCGAAGATTAATACATCAGATAGCCTGACTTCAGGTAGTCGTTCCTCTTTCTAGATCAGGAAAGTTATCGGATAATAATTGTCCGCTACACGCGGCAATTAAGGCCTTAATAATCGCCGCAGCCGTTATCTAAAAGTTATCATGTAACTGACGATCACGGGACGTGACCAAGCCCGCAGAAATATAAAGTGCTTCAGCACCCAGGTAAAAGGGGGTATACTTTCTGAACTCACCAAACTCTACTTCCTCGTTGTCCTTTGAGATAACTATGATCCCTGACTTGAGCGTCGGAGTAGGCTCCGTCAGAAATCCTTCCGGTGTGTTCCTATTAATGCTCGTGTTGATCTCGCAGGGTGCGATCTCCTTCTCCCCGTCATTGGCCTCGTGGGCTGCGCTCTGATGACTTGTCGTTCGCGTCGATTTTTTCCGGAACACGTATATATTTTAGTAAAATATTGTTTTATTTATGAGTTTGATTTTTTTCTATTATTTTAATTCGTACGCATCTCCTCATTTTTGAATCTCAATTTAACCCCCCAAAATTAATTATCTTGATATACTATTTTAATTTTTCATGTTGCATCTTTGAAGTTAAGTAGGTTGTTCCTATTAAAAATACAAATTTAATCTATTTATTATTATTTAAATTTTTACCATTCTAATTAAAATTTTTCATAGAGATCGACATATGTAAATCACAGGCTTCTCTCTCAATTTTTCCAATAATAGTTGCAAATAACTAAACATTTATTGATAAGCAATTATATATTTTCTTATACTATCAATATTATTAAATAACATTTCATAAAAAAAATTAAATGACACCACTATTCGACTATATGCCTATCATGATTTTTTTTAGATATTTATTTTCAAATATAGTTAAAAATATTTTATAATGATATTTATTAAATTTCTTAATTTAAAAATAAAAAATCATTAATAAATATCATTATATTTATAAATTAATAAACACATTAATTTTTTTTTTTACCCTAAACTTTTTCTTCCGCCTCCTTCCCTTTCCACAGCAAGGAGTTCTCTGCTCAGGTAACCCTAAGTTTTTTTTTTTGGTTTCTTGTTCAGCAAAAGAGATTCCGTCATGGCCAACGAGGATGCAGCGAGTGCCAGCCGCTCGCGAGGTAGCCGGCGAGGTAGCGAGCGGCGACCTCAGCTCGTGAGGCGGTCGCTGCCTCGTCAGGCAACGAGCCGCCGCTTGCAAACCGGTCGCTAGCGAGGCAGCATCGTCGCTGCCTCTCTTGGCAGAAGGCACTTGCGAGGCGGTCGTGGCTACCTCTGAATGGCTAGGCTCCTAGATTAATTTGATATGAACATCAATCATGTAATATTGGTGGAGACTCATCCATGTAATTATTGAGATTTTCGATATATCATATAAAGATCTTGCATTGGTTGAATTTGTGACTTGACTGTGAATACAGAAGAGAAAGTATTTAGTTGTCAGATAGATAATTAGAATTCATTCCTGATTAATAGTATCACTTAATTCCCATAACTAGTAATCTAGGATGAAATAAAAAATTTATTTTACCTTAATTTTATCCATACTCTATGCTTGAGAAAGCCAGCATATAATATATCTTGGAAACAGTAAATTATAAACATATGCAATTCCATATACATCGTATATGTTGGCATAAACCTTTCTTTTTTCTCCTTTTTGCACATTGATATGCTACTAAAAATCATATCAAAAAGCTCTAGCATCCTTTTTGCTTTTTGCACAGTAACTTTTCTTTTTGTGTTTGCTGCTAAAGTAAAATGCTCTAGCATTCTCTAGCTAAACCTTTTGATAATTATACAACAATGCTTGTGATGCATCTTTTTCCCCTCAAATTTAGCTAGTTACATAACTCTATTATACAACCAAGCATGGGTCTTATCTTTGATACTAGATGGTTGTGTGGTTTATGAGTTGTGGCCATTAATATCTGATCATTTGTGCTGTGCATTGTCTTTCAGAAACAATTATATATATTTTCTTTTTTAAAACAAAGTGTCGAGTTATCATTGTTAATTATATATTATGGTAATTGGAAGAAATTATTGAGCACTCTCCTTGTGATTGGCACAAGTTTTATTCAATTTTGCCTTGAATTGTTTTTGGATCTGCTTCCAATATTTTCTCACATGGCTACGTCCATAAGTTTGTGACCTCCTTGAGGATGTTGTTGCCTCACAACAGCTAGACCCGGTCTAACCTCACAACAACAAACTGTGGTATTATTATTATTATTTTTTATTTTTATTATTATTATTTTCCTTTTTATTTCCTTCTCAATTCTACTTATTTACAAATGATTTTTTTTCCATGAGGATTTTTTTCATTGTTTATTTGTTTTCCCATGAGATAGAATTAAAGAGATTTTTTTTTAAATATATAATTAAATAAGTTTCCTTATTTAATTTGTTTGGTTCAAAACTTTGTCGTTTTTAAAAATATTTTAAAAAGTTATTTAAGGAGAAAAATTAGTTAAAAGGGAAATTTGACTAAATCATGTGGTGTAAATGAATCTCGTCATTTTTTCTCACCACTAGCCGTAGTTGGCACATGTATCAACTTGGCAAACACATATTGCAAAGGGCTTTGCAGAGGATGCGATTAACAAATTAGAAACATATCGATTTGTTGCCTTTTGTCCAAATTTGACCTTGGTTGTCCGATTGGTTGTCTGGTCAACAAATTAGAACAATTGGAGGAAGGATGAAAATAGGAGGATAGAATGATCATTTCTAGGGGATCAATTTTGTGTAATCAAACTGATTTGATTAATCAATCGTATCACTTCTCTATACAGATTATATAATATCTTTTTATATAGGCATTCAAGGATGTCCTTTCAAAAAAAATTACTAATAAATCTAACGAATTATTCTAACAGAAAAGACAACAATAATATAAGGTTTCACAAGCTTTATTTGAATATATTGGGATTGTATCACTGGACGCAGCTGCCTCTGCTCGTTGTATAATCACAAGGCTCTTCTAAGAAGATAGAAGTGGTAAATGGCGAAGCGCTCGCTTCCAGCGCCCTCGTCAGCTCGCCCTAGGAGTAACACAGAAGAGGTAAATCATGGTGACTGAGGAGGCAAGTCGATGGGGGGTGAGTTATATTGGGTTCAGGGATTTATGCCCCTCCAGCCCTGAGGTTCGACCCCTCGACCTCAAATGGCAAACCTTCATCCACTTACCACCTCGGCTATGCCCGTGGGGGCTCTTTGAAGAAGAAGAAAGAGATAGAGAGGGGGAGGCGTTCGGTTTCCAAGGTTTCAATTGGGGCGTGGTGTCGTCCTTCAAACTAGGTTTCCGATTTATGCCTTTTTCTGTTGATTTGGATTTGTGTTCCAAGGGTGCATCTTGCTGGGGTTTTGCGTCGTCGAGTGTTTGTAATTGGATAAGAAACCTCTCCTTTTGGATTTAGAGATGCCGACGTGTTGGATTCTGATGTCCTTTTTTTATGGTTTCTTCTGTGTTATTTGCATCTAGGTTAGATTCTAGTGGTAGGGTAACGGAAGGTAGCTTCGAAAAAGCTTGGATTACACCTTCTAGAACATTTGGTAAGCAAAATAGTGTTTTTGTTTCTGGTACGTTTGGCTCCGGAAGAATTGGGCTTTTGGTGTGAAATTGATTTTTTCTTGCATCAATTTTGGGGCTTTTATGCTAATTGCGCTAATTCCTAGCGCAATCCTTCACAGCGTGAACACATTATTATCAGCACTAATCTGCATACTGTATATACTCATAAACACTGCTGATGTATTACTGTGTTCAGAAAGTATAAAAAGGACAGGAAATTTTTTTTAGCAATTATATTTCTGTGAGCTTATCCTCATGCAAGTTTTTGCATGATGCGAACAGTCTCAAATCAGATTGACTGCATGGCACCTACGATACTTATGGAGTACACCAAAGAGAAGCAGAGAAAGAGATGCTCGCAGGATTTTTCATTTGCTTTGATGGAAAAATCACATAAATTGTCTTAATGACGACAAGTAATTAGCCTCATACATTATTCTAAGGCATGGTAAACATAGGAAGTAATCTAATGATGGATAATTTGATTATGGGTTAGGCCTAGGACTTGGATAATCACTGAACCAATAGCAGTTATCGTCGTTTGATTACTCTCTTATTCATGTAGGAGAATGTAAGATATTTATATGTAAGCTTTAATATCTACAATTAAGTCATCGAGACTCCCCCTCAAGCTGACTTAAAAGTATTATAAAACCTTATCATGCTTCAAGTTATTCAGTTTGAGAATCTCTTGTAAATATAGTTAGTAAATCTACTAACAGTTGGAGCTAAAATATGAGATGATGATCTCCTTGGATTGTACCTTCCTTCGAAAGCACTTCCCACATTTTTAAAGATTTTAGATTCTCGGTACAATTTTTTTCGATTCATATAGTTGGGAGTCTTACAAACCTATTATTTGTGTAATATACATGCATTTTGAGTTTTATATTGCACAATGGTATTCATGGAAGTAATTATTATGTGTACCTCTTGGAATTTGTATCTTGTTGCATAGTTGATTAGAACTTAGTAGCAGCCAAAGAGGCATGTGGTCATTATAGGAGCCATGCCAAGCTAATCATCATAGACATCCACTTGTGTCATTATAGGTTGGCATAGTTTTTTCTTTCAAATTTTTGTATTTATCAGACTTTTGTGAATCTTATAAATTAATAGACACTGTTTTAGATTTATGATGCTTGTTTCCTCTTATGGTATAAGTTGTTTATTTATCTTTCTTTGCAGTAGGTACCCAAATGCCATATGCTCACTTTGTTGGCATGCATGCATATTATATTTTATATGTATTGCTTCAGAAAATTGATGCTATTTGTTCACTTTAAAGTTGGATTTGCATATGTGCAAGAAAAAACTAACTCTTGTGAATAAAAATCTTTCTTCTCAGTATGCTTTCATCTTTAGAGACATCCACCCAAATATAAAGAAGGATAAACTTTAGGCAGGATCAACTTAGTTCTTAACAGATCTTTGCTTTACTTTTTTAAAATAATGGAAGGACAAAAAGGGAATTTCCTTTAACATGTTTTTTACCATGGCAAAATCTTTTATATTGAACATTGTTTTTATGTCAGCTTCTGCAGGTATCTGTGACCCAAAGAAAGAGAGGACATAACAATTGAGGAACCATGGATGGTATGGAAATATTTTAATTATTATTATTTATTACTTTTTCTTAAATTAAAAAAATAGAAATTGTTATGACTAGATTATTTAAGTGGGCTCTACAAAAGAGCAAACCACATTTTTTGATTAGCTTTTGCTCAACAGGGAATTATTAGGACTAGCTATTTTTTTTCAAGGATATGGCAAAAAGTTTATTTATTTATTTATATTTTGTTGCACTATGTTGAAAAAATAAAATTAAAAGATGCTAGTTCTCATCATGTGTTATGTAGTTTGTCATTTCATCAATGCCACTTAGGGTGAAACTATTAAAAAGTGTAATCTTTGTGATTCCAATGACTAACATTTTTGTTTATTGAATATATATACAATCAATTTGCTCTTCTTTGACACGTGTAGCTAAATAAGTGATCTTGTAATTTGTGAGTCAGCTTTACTAACTTGAACATTCTGTTGTACCATTTACTTGCGGCCATTAACAAAGGAGCAACTAATTCATAAACTTTGCTTACTAGATAACTATAGTTGTTGAAATCTATGGATTTAACAGTGTAAGTGTTGCTGTGTGAAAGAATAATTCTAATATACGAATTAATGTGCTCTTGTTTTTTACCTTTTCAGTTGATTCACAGCCGACGATGGAAGAAACTATCATTGTTGGTGATGACCTTATGATGGGACCCCCATCACCTATCATTCCTCCAGAGATTGCATCTCATGTCCTGGAAGGTGTGGACTTATGTGATCAAGTACTGCGAAATTTTTTCTTGTGTAAGTGAGTGTATATTCATATTACACTCTAATGGTCTGACTTTGGGGATCCATTCTATCTGATGTGAAAACATGATGTTGATTAGTCTTTTGTCCTTTATCTGAATGTTGAATAAAGTACAAACTTATTCAGTAATTGGTGCAGGCTTGCAAATCAATGATGTCGAGCCATTTTGTCAAGATGAGATTATCTTGTATCAAGAGTGTGCTGCAAAGAGAGTAAACCATTGTGTTATAATGAAGTTTGGTTGGTTCTCTCATGTTACAATATAACTTATATGTTAACCTGAAATGTGAACAGGATAAGGAGCTAAGACGTAAACTTTTTGATAGTGAACATAAGCTGGGTTTGTCTATGCCCTTGGGAGATGCAAAGGAACGAGCTGCTAATCTTGAAGCAGAAATTAAAACTCTAGAAAGGTATGAGCATGGCGTCACTCTGTGCCCGATCTTTTCTATTCTTTACAAAGTTATAGAGTCCATGTGCATTTTAATGTAATATTATGTGACAACACTTAGACTAAATAGCCAGAAGAAAACAACTAATGGTTTGACCAAAATGGTGGATCGGATCCATGCCGACTAGTTGTTTATTTACTGAATGTTTTGAATTGAATCATACATAAGTGAAATAGAAAACAAGTTATGCATCACTGTACTTTATCAGACTAGTATATCTAGGAAAATATTTCCTGAGGATGAGATACAGTGAGTTAATAGATGGAACTCTGTCACAGTGACACAGCCTCTTTGATCTTTTTGCTTGATATTTTTTAAATTATCCAAGTCAAATAACATTTCTGATAATCATCATTATGCTTTAACTGCAAAACCTTCTGATGGCCATTTATGAAGTTTCTTGTGTTATTTAGGCGTATGATTCTTGCAAGTGGAGTTGATGGAATGGAAGGATTCCGCCAACGTTGGAGTTTGCATGGACGTATTGAGGATACCAAGTATTCCTATTTTTTCCACCTGATCTTAAGACCATCTTTTTTAGGATATATGTGTGCGTGCACATTTTGTTTTCTTATCATTTTATATCATGTCTGCATACATTAAGTCTTAAAGAACCAAGAGTTCATGTTGATAGATAATTGGGTTGATATTACGTTTCTAATTTCAATCACTTATAATTCAATGACGCCTTTTATAAAACTCCCATTTGGTAGAATTTGGCAGTTTCCTAAAAGTTTGATGTAAACTATACAATATGATATTGACAGTTTTAGCTTTTGGAATATGTTATTTCACTAGTAGTTTTTTTTCAACATGAAAATTTTCTTGTATCAGAAGATATCTTATTAATTCTATATCTGTTCATTTGTCTTGATTCTCTCTCTCTCTTTCTCTCTTTTTCTGCACAGAAGAAGAATGGAATCTTTGAAAGAGGGGATCACAAAGAGTAAATCGGAAAATATTCAAGAACCTAAAGTAGACCAAGCTACGAAGAAATGGTTCTTTTGAAAGATATTTCGTGTTTGTTCTCCACTAACCTCTTGTAAGTTGACCCTTAAGTAGATTTTTATCTCCCTTTTACCATCTTGAACTGGAATACATTACCTAATAATTGCCGGCAAGTGATGATATTAATTATGCCAATACTTCACTGTGACTACCCATAATCTGCAGCATCTTTAAGTAAAGATAAGTTGCATGGACGAGAAAGCACAAAAGTTGTAATCATTAGTTTGGTTTTTAGAGTGCAACTTATTGTTCTTTTGTACCTTTCCTGCTGATAACATTAACAACCTTGGCCAGAGACAAACTTTGTTTGGACCTCACTTTAGCATTTCCTTGATTTTCTCCATTCAACCCATAAACTCACACAAAGCCTTATAACCCAAAGCTCCCCTACCTTGTTCCTTAATCCAAATCCTAACTTCATCAGGGAACAAGGTTTTACACAATAAACCTGCTCTAGCACTTGTCATACACCCATTTCACCCACCTTGATCTAAACTCTACCCAGCCATAATTCAATTAAATTCCATCCAATTTGAAATCACTATTTTCATCAATAACAGAAATCAAGCTAGACTTCCATATCTAATTGACATTTGTAATCTGTTGTAACTTATCTGCAGCACACATTTCAAGGTTAGCCAGTAAGGTTATGGCAGCTAGATGCCTCAGGCTCAAAATCTTAGTAGAATATCATCTTATGCAATGGTTCAAATCATGTAGAAGTTCATCTATTATATATGTTTCATATCTAAAGACAAGCTACTTCTTGCATTTTGACTTGCTACTTTTTCTTCATATGAATTGAGTTTTTTCTAGACATGGACGCTACAATCTGTATCAATGTCTATGTTGTGCCATGATCAATAGTTTCATGCCATAGTTTGCCCTCATACATTTGCTCTATTCATCAGCTTCTTTTATTTTAAGAGTACTTCAACTTCTGACAGGACTTTGATTCAGGTGTTGATCTTATTGGAATCATATTGAACGGCTCAAGGACATAGGGTTTACTCCCTTTGGTCGCCAATTCGAGTAAAGTATGCAACTACTAATATGGATGCATTTCTGGAATCTAATCATGTTGAACTTTGATCCCACAATCGTTGTACTTATTTCTCTCCCTCGGAACGAGGTTGTAGTTGATTTTGAGTCACTTAAATTAAGATCTATTATTTAGATTTATTGTATATTTTGGAGAAATATACATCTCAATATGTTGTTTTACTCATCTTCGAATACTTTCGTGTATATATTTTGGAAAAATATCAATTGTCTTAGCAGTCTTCTCCTTTTCCCTTCCGATTTCGTTGTTTGTGTTAATTTCGATTTGATACCATATACCTCTTGAAAATTCATTACTGGTCTGGTTGCCAACTCGATTTAACCGGTTAGGATTCAAATAGTAAAATAGATATGCAGATATATTCTCCCAATCTTTTCTAGTGTTGTAATCTACTTCCATAGATATCGTATATGTGTTCGTTGTTTCGATATTTACCGAGTTTTAGACCCACTTTATGGGTCAATTTATGAATTTGATATTTTCTAACTTGTATGCTTTCATTTGTCATACTAATTTATTTTGTATGGATTTATTCTAAGTTTGTTTAATAATTGGACCAGTAAAGCAATTGATTATATTTAGAAATATATTGATTAAAACTAGTGAATTGACTCATAGATTGCAAAGTTTGATTAAACTGCTATAGTAGCATTACAATTGGCTAAAGGAATAGTACGGTTAGGGGAAAACTAAGAGCATGGATGATAAGAAGAGCATCGTTACCATATAAAAAGACAATATCAACAGATTACTAACTTAAATTTAATATATATTTTTTATACAAGATAATCCGGTCTTATAATCCAAAATAGGTAAAATTACTATCAAATAGTTAATTATTTAACCTTGATCCTACGGAATTATGAAGGGGGAATTATTTATAGAAAAAAATGGAACTTTTTTTCAAAGCATGTGAATTGATTTATACATTCGAAAGGCTCATGAAATTGGTAACGAGTTGAGTTAGTAAGAACTCGGATGGCAAGCACAAAAATATAACTGGGGAACATGAACATTTATACTTCGGCAATTTACCAAAGGGCGTATCCAACTATTCGTAATTACTGAAAGGAGTATCATGGTTTCTATTATACCAAAGGGCGCATCTCATATAGTGAAGTTACTTTTATACCCCTCCCGCCAAAGAATGATTTTATCAAACACAGTTTCGAGACAACCGAACCACTTTATCAATAAAATATTAATTTGTGGTTCGGATAGGTAGCAGTCGAATTTTTCTCAGCCAATATATATATGTGAAATGATTTGCACAAGTCGAATGATCACGAATGTACGTATATATTGCTTCCTTGCACAACTCGATTCATCACCAAAGCACCTGAGGAAAATAGGTTGTCGAAGGAGAAAAAGGAAGCAACAAAATAGGTTGTCGAAGGAGAAAAAGGAAGCAACAGATTGGTAACTAAGAGAAATAGGAATGTACGTATGATTGTCATCTTTGATATGGTATCAGATATAGTTTTAATCAAGTTAAACTCTTTGTACTATTTTTATTTTGGAGGAGGCTTAGGGTGATATGCATTACATGATATCAGGCCCTGAGAGTGCATGATGTCATTAGATTTCAGGCAATAGGAGAGGCTGAAAAATTTAGTTTCAAGCCCTCGGAGGGACTGAAATAAAAGAAATTCAGGCCCTCCCAGGACCTGACCTGAATTTATTTTATTTCAGATCCAGGGAGGAGCTGAAATCAAATGATTTCAGGCCCTCCCTGGGCCTGAAATATAATGATTCAGGCCCGGAGTGGGCCTGAAAGGAAATGATTTCAGGCCCTGCCTGGGCCTGAAATAATTTTATTTCAGGCCCGACCTGGGCTTGAAATAATTTTATTTCAGGCCCGACCTGGGCCTGAAATAAAATGATTTCAGGCCCTGGTAGGGCCTGAAATCAAATCCCTGGGCCTGAATCAAATGATTTCAGGCCCTCAGGGGCTCCTAGGACCTTTATTATCAATTTCAAAGTTTGATAAAGTTAATTGTAATTTTTTTTCAGGGATGATAATGTTGTTGACGAAATTCTCTCTGAGATATGGAATACTCTTGATGATAATGTGGCTACGGGGAAAGGATTAGAAATAACTAGTAATAATATTCCATTATCTTCCCAGTATGGTGATAATAGCATTACAAGGAATTTGACAATTGATCTAAATGAAGAAGCAAATAATTTAGAAGATGAGGGTTTGAATTCTTCTACAAGAGTAGTTGAAATCTTTCAGCCAACCTGGAGTGGGGAGGAAGAAATTGAAATCCGGAATGCAGAAGAATTTGTACCCAGTACAAGTGTACTAGAATTCCAAGCTGATGATATGCAGATTGAGCAATATGAATTCCCCCTAGATCAGTACAGTGACCTAGAGGAGGAGTTTCCATTAGCTGAAGATCCATATATTTTGAATTCTCGATTGCTTGCTGGGCCAATTCGAGAGCTAGAGGCAAGAGATGAGCATGAATTTTTTGTGGGGCAGATATTTCCATCTAGAGAAGAATTCAAGAATGCACTTGTTAAACATGCGATGGTTAAGCATATGAGATATAACCCAGTTGACACCCGGAAAAACAGAGTTAAAGCAGTGTGTTTTAACCAACCATGTACATGGAGAGTAGTAGGAAGGGGGGAAGTAGAGTTCACTGTTACAAAATATATAAAGGAACACCAATGTCGAAGTGTTAGGGAAAGTGCTGATCATCATGCATGCTCTTCATCATTTGTTGCTTCTTTTGTTGAAGAGCAATTTCTTCATAATGAACAATACAAACCAAGTATGATTATTTCAGATATTAAAGCTAGATTTGGAGTGACGATATCATACAGAAAAGCATACATAGCTAGGGAGAAAGCATTGAAAAAGGTTGTTGGAGATTATGATGAGGCATACAGAGATCTCCCACAATATCTGCGTGAGTTAAGAGCTAGAGATCCTGAAACTTATGTGGCACTATGCACGAATGGTGACAATCAGTTCCAGAGGTGTTTTTGGGCTTTTGGTGCTTGCCGAAGGGTGTTCAGGTCTTATTTGCGTAGACTTATCGGAATTGATGCGACACACCTAAGAGGAAAGTATCCAGGAGTATTGTTGATTGCAACGGCGATTGATGGTAATGACAATGTTCTCCCAGTTGCCTTTGCAATAGCTGAAGTAGAATGTGGGTCTGCTTGGGAGTGGTTTTTGGATCATACAAAGAGGTTCTTTGCTGTTGATGATCACTCACTCACCATAGTATCAGATAGACATCGGGGCATTATATCAGCAGTCAGAAAAGTATTCACAAACGCGCATCATGCTTTTTGTTGCCACCACATGTCTTGTAATATGGTAACTGATACTGGAAGTAGAGCTGGTGTAGGTTTGTTTTGGGCAGCAGCACGAGCCAACACAACACTCCAATATGATATGATAATGCAGACAATGCTCGAAAAACATCCAGATGCTCATAAGTGGCTTCAGAACATTGACCCTAAAAGGTGGGCAAATGCACACTTTACTGGGAGAAGGTACAGAATGCTTACCACGAATTGTGTGGAGAGCTTGAATGCTTTGTTTAAGTCTACACGTGAGCTTCCCATAAATAGGTTAATTGATAATACAAGAAGAAAGGTAGCTCAATGGTTCTATAACCGTAGAGAGGAAGTTTCCAAATGGCATGTTGCTTTGACACCTCATGCTACAAAAGAAATGGAATCAAGGAGAGAGAAAGCTAGAGCTTATAAGGTTCACCCTTACTCTCAATCAGAAATGGAGGTAGAAACATGGGGCACTTCATACATTGTTGATTTGGAAAAAAACTTTTGTCATTGTGGGGAGTTTCAAATTTCAGGACTCCCTTGCTCACATGCTATAGCTGTAATAGTTCACAGGAATATCGATACACTCCGATATTGTGAGCATTATTTTTATTCTGAAACTTGGAAGTGGGTTTACATGGATCGTATTTACCCTTGTAGAAGCAAGCAGTTTTGGCCTAGTGGAGTAACAACATTACAGTTCGATGTCCCCGTAGCCTTGTGCAGCCTGGTAGACGAAAGAAGGCACGGATTGAGTCAAGACACAATGGCAAGGTGAAACTTAAATGCAGCCGGTGCAAACAACTTGGCCATAATAAAAGGACATGTAGAATGCCGCCAGCCCCAAGGTCTTGAGTTAATTGGTTTATGAATTGCAGAAATTTTCTGATGGAAGTGTTTATTTTGTAAGGAGGATAACTGAATGTATAGTATTCTTTAAAAAAACTAGTTGTTAATGTTGTGACTTATAGAAGTATTTCAATATTATGATACATTTTACCTTGTGTTATAAGCAGAATATATCAGAATCGAAGTCGTATCATTTGTAAACCCAAAATAATGTTATTTCAGGAACTTGAAGTCCTGAAGTCCTGTGTTTTCTGAAAATCTGTTGTTTAACCCCCTCTGATTTTTGCTTTGTTAAATGAGTGTTGTGTGCCAACTGATACTGTATCAACACAGTTTTAGATAATAATTAGGACTTTGTTTGGAGACGAAAAATAGCATATCCTAGCTAAAATACCAATAATTAGGTAAAGTCTGAGAACTGATAATGAGGTTTGAAAAATCCAAATATGCTAGGTCCATCATACAAACCTCCTGATGTGCCAAATCTGATAATATGAGGTTTTGATGTGAATGGAATTCAATTGTGGTGTGCAATGTGTATTTAGGTACTCTCCTTCTTGTTTATCTTTAAAAATGTGGTCACAACATGTTCATTTATTTAAAAGATTGGCGTATAAAAATTTAATCATACTGTAAATAATTTTTTTGCAACCAGAGGCGTGGGCCTGAAAAATATGTTTCAGGCCCAGTTGGGCCTGAAATATAGCATTTCAGGCCCAGCTGGGGCCTGAAATAACTCATTTCAGGCCCAAGCTGGGCCTGAAATAATGTCATTTCAGTCCCAGATAGGGCCTGAAATAATATCATTTCAGGCCCTTCTTGGGCCTGAAATACTAGCATTTCAGGCCCAGTTTGGGCCTGAAAAATCATCAGGCCCCTCTGGGCCTGAAATAATTCATTTCAGCCCCCTCTGGGCCTGAAATAATGTCATTTCAGGCCACCGTGGGCCTGAAATCAAAATAGTTCTCTAAAAAATTACTGATGTAATTGACAACAATTACAGTTTAAAGATTAGAGATTACAAAAAAACCATGGATCGAAAGAAATGCTCCATTGATTTCAATATCAATTACATACATTATAACTACAAATATACAATGTTTGTAATTACACTTACATATATGGATTGTAGCAACAAAAAAAAATTACAGATTTAGAGGACAGAACTTGTCTCTCATTATTTTGTATCCCAACTGAAAACGATAAGGGTTCATTTGTTTTTGGCTATTTTGGTAGATCGTTGAAAGACCATACTTTCAGCAAACAGCATGATGAAGAAAGCACAATTCAACCTGAAACAAGCATTATGAGTCAGTGTTGTTAGCATATAAATTCAAGATGTGACAGAATATTCTATATTTACCTACAAGATGTGACAGAATAGATCATTTGACACACAACAGGGCAGCAACTAGCACACAACAGTGCATTGTCAGTTATTATATCTGACCGTATCACTTGGTACACAACAGTGCAGCAACTGGATTTGAATAAACATCACTCAATTGTTTTGTTTTTGTTGACAATATATTATATAGAATAACAACATCTACATAATCATAACAACATCGACATAAGGAGATTTTTTCCATACAAATGGAGGTCAATCGACAGCAATGGATTTTTACATCACCAATACAGCATTCAGATTATCTCAAGTTTTACAAAACATGTCCCTCAGAATATTAACTGTCAGCTCAAATCTGATTCTACTCATGTCTCCTTGTTTGAAATCCATCTTCACATCGAACTAGTTGTTAATGTTGTGACTTATAGAAGTATTTCAATATTATGATACATTTTACCTTGCGTTATAAGCAGAATATATCAGAATCGAAGTCGTATCATTTGTAAACCCAAAATAATGTTATTTCAGGAACTTGAAGTCCTGTGTTTTCTGAAAATCTGTTGTTTAACCCCCTCTTATTTTTGCTTTGTTAAATGAGTGTTGTGTGCCAACTGATACTGTATCAACAGAGTTTTAGATAATAATTAGGACTTTGTTTGGAGACGAAAAATAGCATATCCTAGCTAAAATACCAATAATTAGGTAATGTCTGAGAACTAATAATGAGGTTTGAAAAATTCAAATATGCTAGGTCCATCATACAAACCTCCTGATGTGCCAAATTCTGATAATATGAGGTTTTGATGTGAATGGAATTCAATTGTGGTGTGCAATGTGTATTTAGGTACTCTCCTTCTTGTTTATCTTATAAAAATATGGTCACAACATGTTCATTTATTTAAAAGATTGACGTATAAAAATTTAATCATACTATGGAAATAATTTTTTTGCAACCAGAGGCGTGGGCCTGAAATGATAGCATTTCAGGCCCAGTGTGGGCCTGAAATAACTCATTTCAGTCCCAGATAGGGCCTGAAATAATATCATTTCAGGCCCTTCTTGGGCCTGAAATACTAGCATTTCAGGCCTAGTGTGGGCCTGAAATAAATCATTTCAGGCCCCTCTGGGCCTGAAATAATGTCATTTCAGGCCCACCGTGGGCCTGAAATCAAAATACTTCCCTAAAAAATTATTGATGTAATTGACAACAATTACAGTTTAAAGATTAGAGATTACAAAAAAACCATGGATCGAAAGAAATGCTCCATTGATTTCAATATCAATTACATACATTATAACTACAAATATACAATGTTTGTCATTACACTTACATATATGGATTGTAGCAACAAAACAAAAATTTACAGAGTTTGCTTCCAGAACTTGTCTCTCATTAATTTGTATCCCACCTGAAAATGATAAGGTTTCATTTGTTTTTGGCTAAAATTGGTAGAGCGTTGAAAGACCAAACTTTCAGCAAATCGCATGATGAAAAAAGCACAATCCAACCTGAAACAAGCATTATGAGTCAGTGTTGTTAGCATATAAATTCAAGCATGAAAGATTAGGTTGTGTTAAACCAAAATATAAAAAACATTAGCTTACGATCTGCTTTGGGTGGGTCCTTGTACTACAATTTGATTAAACTCTTTCCCCGATATTTCTGGCAAACCTTTATTCCAATTCAAATAATATGACCAGTTCAAATTTTTGAAAAACGCCACCTACATAGAAATTACATTAGTCAAAATTCTAGCTCATCACTAGTTTTTGTAAACGTTTATATATCAAATAGAAAACTTATAGTTTTTTCATATTTGGCTGTGTACCCTTCTATGGCGCCGAGAGAATTATAATGAAGGAAACTACTTTCCTCCAGGTCAATAATCAATAGATGCCAGTGATCATCTGCATTATTTAGAGGACAGAAGATATATCTAATTGGCTTATTTGTATCAGTAGCAATTGTTTGTTCAAATGCTGCAGCATGTATCACCTCAAACAATTCCTTTGTTATTAAAAAGGAAGTGTTAGTTGACTCAATCCTATAAAATAAACATAAACCAAGTTGCTAATTTACTTACCTCAAAACCCACCCCACAGAATATGGAGGGGTGGTAAGGTGAGTTACAGGATTTGGCTTCATTTACAATAATAGTCCAGTAAGTATTTATGCAATCCCCGGAGGTGTAGTCATTCCAATCAAATATTGTCAAAAATAATTGCATATCTAATGTAAAGGTCCCATTGGACCATACTGGTTGCAATTGATACCTACATCAACATAATGTAAGCACCTTATTTAAAAGTGAATGAATAAATTTTATTAATGAATGACAATAACCATCATTGTTTTACAAATAGATGCAACCGCAATAGCAACTAACTCACTTTAATTTACTAAGCTTTAATAATGTTTCTGCAATCTCCGCATCTTTATTCTTCTTAAAAAATGCCTTGGCTTTCTTCAAGATGTTGCTTTTGACCTTTTGGAGTTCTTTCCTTTAGCAACTTGTTGATCAGATAAATTTGTTTGAGTAGAGGTTGCAGATTGTGTTGTTTGCGATGTAGATTGTGACATTGATTGGGCAGGAGCCTCCTCATCTTCAGCTTCATCCTCTCCCTCATCCTCGTCCTCATCCTGAACAATTTCTTTTTCTTTGCCTTTGTCCTCGTTGGGTGGTCTTACCTGAGTTAATTTTATTTTTTTTGGAAGTGGCTGAGGGTCATCTGAGCCTTTGCTTTCTAATTGTATACTCAGTTGTCGGATTGTCTCGTCAGGCTTATCTTTGATTATATCTTGATCAACTATCATTCTTTTCAACTGATCATCTTTCTCCTTAAGCTGGGAATCCTTATCAGCAATTATGTCTCCTTCTGAGCAATTATTTCATCTTTTTCTTTGACCAGGGAATCCTTTTCAGCAAGTAGTCTATGGCTCTGAGCATTTATTTGATCCTTGTCCCTGAGGGCTGTTGCCAACTCATTTTTACATCCTCAAACTTTTAAGAGCTACATTTAATTGTGCTGTAAGGTATCAATATGTTCTTGCTTTTCTATACATTCATGTAGCTTTCCTTCTCTAAGGCCTGTAGTCTATCTTCTGCAGCCTGGCTTCCTTCGGTTGCCTGCTTTAATACCTCACTGTGTACCTCAAGTGCTTCAGTTAGAGGACAGTAGTGAGGTACTAAATCCATTCTATATCAAATGAGATTAAATCAACCAGAATTAAATTTGTTGGCACACGGTCGATCATCCTTTTGATACTCTCTACATGAGCCTTAGGCCAATTCCACCGAAGAATTCTTGGCAATCTATGAGGATGATGAGGAGCAGCAATACTAATATGTTCAGTAACCTAAACCTGCAACATGATTATATTCAGTAATTAGTATCCATCATATCATATATTAGCAGGCAGATGCACTCTACTTACAGCCAAAAATTTGAAATCCTTGAGCAAGGGAGCCTTGGCCGGTTGGCTTGTATCACCTACATGTGTTGTACGCCTCAATGTGACCTCCTTTCCAATGGCTTCCAACTGAGGAGCCATGAATTGTACAGAGCATTGCACCAATTATAGTTTGGTAGATTGTCAAAATCATCAACGCAATCAATGAGTGACATTGCTGGAATGGAAGTGTGTGCTTGTACCACAAAAAGAATTGTGGAAAAAAAATACAGTATATACATCTGACAGTACAGCTTGTCATTGGATATAGACTTCGTTATCAGTTTCTCCAAATGCTTTGCAGAACAACTGGAATCTTCAAAATATTCCTTGTACAGTGGGCTAGAGGCCTCATTGAAATCAAGTTGGATTACTCTCCATTGTCAGGTAGCCTAGAATAAGTGATAGGTCAACCTTTGTGAAATTGAGTTTTTTCCCATGGAACACAAAGCTCTTTTCTTCTTCATTCCCAATTATCAAACATATTTTGAACCTGAGGTCTTACACAAGAACTAGTGGGAGGTCGAGACCCATGAAAAGGGTGTTTGTCGAAGCAATTGTTCTTGTGCTGGTGTGGGTGGAACAGAATCTATAAAATTTTTGAAATGGCAAAGGCTACTTTTCCAGTTCATTCGTTTAGTTCGACCTCTGTTGGCAAAACTCATAACTGGTTTGGCAATTTGATATTTCGTTGTGGTTGTTGTTTTTCCCATGACTTCTCCCAGGACCTTGATGTTTCTTTGAATTTTTAGCAGCAGCTTCCTTTGAAGATGATCTTTTCGGAGCCATCCCGAACTTAGGAACCATCAAAAAAAATTAGCGAAACTGATGCAAAAATGACACTTAGATTTCGTTCGTCAAGGGTATCCTCACATTCGGTCATTGAGTGGCAACAATCGGTAACCCTAGGTCAGAAGCAAAAACTACACTGAAATGAAAAAAACAAAAAATTTTGTTACGTACCTTTCGACTAGTCCGATGAAGAGGATGTCGGCCACCACAACTCCAATGGAGGTAAGCACGCTAACTTCAAAGCTATAGGCAACAAATCACGA